>JBCNJP010000010.1:84941860-84961333 GCA_039602395.1 Deinandra increscens subsp. villosa | reverse complement strand
ACCGGGTTAGTTTTGTATTTTCGACCCGTTTGACCCGTTGGCTTTACCCAATAGTTTTACTTGCCCATCGTTATCCCAATGCATTCAACCTGGGCTATCACACACTTTTGCATACACATTCCTACTACTAACTATGAGCATTGTATGGGTTGTGGAAATCTCCAAGTAGTGGTCAATGGCGTCTTACCGTTCACGAATGTAACCTTTGTATCATTTAGGAACGACACCACTTAACAACTCAACGTGGTTCCCACAACCTCATTCAAGATCAATGCCCAAGACACGTTTTGCAACCTTATGCAAGCCTTTGGCCCACTATGGCTCTTATGAGTCATTTAGAAGGCACAAGTATGCATTTCATTGCCAAGTTTACTATCGAATCATAAGTTCATAAAAATCAATAAGATTTTCAAGGTTATAACATGTAGGAATACGTTACCTCGCGAGCTAGAGCCTCCGCTTCCACCGGTGTTAGTTGGATGTTTGTTTCCTTCCTCTTGCTTGTCTGCGGGTTCACTAATAAAGTTAGGACCTCTTGACAACGCATTGACAATATGTCATCCAACAATATGAGTTTACCATTTTGCACATAATACAATTATCTTATAGGCATTTATTTCGTGTTAAGACATACCAAATCCACATCCTAAGTGCTATACAAGTTTATAACTAAGCAATTAACGCATTTATGTGCAATCAATTTCACTTAGGCATTTCATCGAGCACTTGGTGAGCATAATATCCACATTCATGTAATTCATTCAATTTATATACTCCCACCTACCCATTTACACAATTTAGGTGAAATCATTTCACACCTATCTACATTCATCAAAATCCAACAATAATCATCATGCATACAAGTTTTTTAGGCTAGCATCACAAATTGACTTAACCACTACTTGATTTTCGTCACCCATGGAACCCCCACCTAAAACTTGTGAATTAAACACAATTACTCATACAAATATGATTTTTACACCTTCTATCATCCTCATATAACATTGGGAGGTTCATCAATCACTTGTAGGTTCCAGATTTGTGATGAATCTTAGATTCACCCACATGCAACAAGTTAGAGTTTTACTTACTTGATTTAAGAAGGGCTTTAGATGATGAAAAACACCTCCAATTTCTGATTTGATGCAAGAAAAATCGCAGCTCAAGCCTTGACTGCAGAATTTGGAGTTTAGGGTATGGAAGAAGGGATGGGTCGATCACCAGGGAGAAAATGGCGACCTCCCCCCTTTTCCCAGCTCTTTTATTAATTAGACTTTTGTCTAATTGCAACATTAGTCCCCCAAGTTTGGTCTTTTATAATTAATACTATAAAACAACAATTTTTACACATTAAACCCTAACATTTACACACATATGACATTTCTAACCAAGTTAGGGGTTTTAATATTCCATCTTAAATATTAGCGTGATATTTAAATGAATATTTCCAACAAAAGAAAAACGGGATGTTACAACTCCACCCCCCTTAAAGGGGTTTCGTCCCCGAAACAAGTTACGTACCGAAAAGATGAGGATAGTATTGACGCATTTCTTCCTCGGACTCCCATGTCAAGTCCGAGCCTTTCCTGTGCTCCCATTGAACCATTACTTGGCTCACCTCTTTGTTCCTCAACTTTTTTACCTTGCGATCTCGAATCGCGATCGGCATCTCAACATAATTTAACTTATCATCCACCACTAAATCATCTAGGGGCACGTAAGCGCTCTCATCGGCCAAACACTTTCGTAAGTGGGATACGTGGAAGGTGTTGTGGATTGCACTCAACTCGTCTGGCAGTTGGAGTTGATATGCCGCTTTGCCCACCCGAGCAATTATCCTAAACGGTCCAATGAACCTAGGACTCAATTTACCGCGTTTTCGGAATCGAATGATACCCTTCCACGGGGAAACCTTTAGCATCACAAGATCACCCACTTGGAATTCAATATGTCGTCTTCTTTTGTCGGCATATGATTTTTGTCTATCTTGGGCCGCCTTTAGTCGGGCTCTTATCATATCGATCTTTCCCGAAGTCAACTCGACTACATCCTTACTAGCAAGTTCGCGTTGGCCCACTCCCCCCCAACACACGGGTGTTCTACATTTTCTCCCATAAAGCATTTCGTACGGGGGCATCCCTATGCTAGCATGGTAACTGTTATTATACGAGAATTCAACTAGGGGAAGATGACTATCCCAACTCCCCCCAAAGTCAATCGCACATGCTCTAAGCATGTCCTCGAGAGTTTGGATCGTTCTCTCGCTTTGTCCATCCGTTTGAGGATGGTAGGCCGTGCTTAACAATAATTTCGTTCCCATTTCGGCTTGGAATTCCCGCCAAAACTTGGAGGTAAACCGAGTGTCCCGGTCCGACACAATGGATACTGGTACTCCATGACGCGACACGATCTCGTTAATGTACACGGTAGCCATTCTCTTGGAGGAGTATTTCTCACGGATAGGTATAAAATGGGCGCTTTTGGTTAACCTATCCACTACCACCCAAATAGCATCAAAACCCTTGGCCGTTTTTGGCAACTTGGTCAATAGATCCATCGTGATATGCTCCCATTTCCATACCGGAATTTCCAAAGGTTGCAATTTCCCATACGGCTTTTGGTGTTCGGCCTTAACTTGTAAACATGTCAAGCATTTACTCACATATTTGACTATGTCCCGTTTCATACCTGGCCACCAATAATTTTGCTTCAAATCGTGATACATTTTGGTCGTTCCCGGATGAACGGAATATCTTGTCTTGTGGGCCTCGTCCAACAAGAGCTTTTTCACTTCACAAGTGTTTGGAACCCAAACCCGACCGAATCGGGTTCTAAGTCCACTATCTTCTTCTACCAAGTATTTCACTTGACCCACAATTCTCTCTTTTTTCAAGTTCTCCTCTTTTATAGCTTCAACTTGGGCTTCCTTGATTCTAGAGAGCAGTTCCGAGGTCACGATTAATTTCAACGATTGCACCCGTATCGGAGCATAGTCTCCTTTTCGACTAAGGGCATCGGCTACAACATTCGCCCTCCCCGGATGATAGTGGATTTCACAGTCGTAGTCCGTTAACGTTTCTAGCCACCTCCGTTGCCTCATGTTCAACTCCTTTTGATCAAAGAAGTATTTGAGGCTTTTATGATCCGTATAAATGGTGCACTTCACGCCGTACAGAATATGCCGCCATTCTTTCAAGGCGAATACCACCGCAGCTAGTTCCAAATCATGCGTCGGGTAGTTCATTTCATGTTTCTTTAGCAGCCTAGAAGCGTATGCGATCACCTTGCCTCGTTGCATTAAGACACACCCGAGACCTCTTAGCGACGCATCCGAGTAGACCACCAAATCATCCGTGCCCTCCGGGAGGGTTAAGACCGGCGCTTGGGTTAACTTTTGCTTAAGGCTTTGGAACGCCTCCTCTTGCTCGACACCCCACACAAATTTGGTGTCCTTTCGAGTTAACTTAGTCATTGGTAACGCTATCTTTGAGAAGTCCTGAATGAACTTCCGATAATACCCCGCTAGCCCAAGGAAACTCCGGACTTCGGTCGGGTTCCTTGGACGCTCCCACTTCGTCACCGCCTCGATTTTTGATGGGTCCACCATAATACCCTCGGCACCTATCACATGGCCCAAGAATTGTACCTCTTTCAACCAAAATGCACATTTAGAGAATTTTGCAAACAATCTTTCCGCTCTCAATTTCTCTAGTACCTCCCGTAAATGTTCGGCATGTTCTTCCTCGCTACGGGAATAGACTAGTATATCGTCGATGAATACAATTACCGACCTATCCAGCATGGGCCGACATACACGGTTCATGAGATCCATGAAGGCCGCGGGCGCATTCGTCAATCCAAAAGACATCACAAGGAACTCGTAATGCCCATATCTTGTTCTAAAAGCAGTTTTGGGGACGTCTTCTTCTTTGACCTTCAATTGATGATATCCCGACCTCAAATCTATTTTCGAGAACCACCTCGCCCCTTGCAATTGGTCAAACAAGTCGTCAATCCTGGGCAAAGGGTAACGGTTTTTCACCGTGAGTTTATTCAACTCTCGGTAATCTATGCACATCCGCATGCTCCCGTCTTTCTTTTTAACAAATAAGACCGGGGCTCCCCAAGGTGAAATACTTGGGCGAATAAACCCCTTATCCAATAACTCTTGAAGTTGCGTCATCAATTCTTGTAGTTCGGACGGTGCTAAACGGTATGGTGCCTTGGCCACCGGCTTAGCACCCGGTACCAAGTCGATTCGGAATTCCACCTCTCGGTCGGGTGGGATCCCCGGTAGGTCATCCGGGAACACGTCTTTGAATTCCCGCACCACCGGTATCTCTTCTATCAACGGTTCTTGCTTTCTAGCATCAGTGATCATTGCAAAGTATGCCTTGCACCCCTGCAGCATATATTTTCTCGCCTTAAGTAGCGAGCATAGAATCGGGGAACTTTGGTTTTCCCCATAAATGGTGATTTGGCTTCCACTTGGTGAGATGATCTCTATCGCCTTGCGGTCGCATATCACCTTTGCATGGTTACGAGATAACCAATCCATGCCTACCACCACCTTGAACTCCCTCATTGCTATGGGTATGAGGTCGATCGGATAGTCCTCATTGGCAATGGAGAGTTTGCACTCCCGACATACATCATAAACAAAGAAAGATTTTTCATTAGCAATCTCTACCTCTAAGGGTACACGTAATTTTTCAATCTTAAAAGAAGGGGATTTAACAAAATCATAAGCAACAAACGATCTATTAGCACCGGTGTCAAACAATATATGTGCAGGTATTGAGTTAACGCAAAATGTACCTGCCACCACATTCGGGTCAGTTTTCGCCTCTTCGGCCGTCATTTGGAAGGCCCTACCCGTGGCTTTCGGCGCCTCAAACCTTCCTCCAGCTTTCGACCCTTCACTACGAAGTTTTGGGCATTCGGGTCTCCGATGCCCCGTTTGATAGCAATTGAAACACCTTATGATTTCAGATGGGCAATTGGAGACACCATGGCCCTTCTTGCCGCAATTGAGGCATGGACGATCTTTAAACAAGCATTCTCCCGAATGGCCCTTGTTACAAATCTTACACTTGAAGCTACCCCCTTTAGCCTCCTTTTTCTTAGGTGACTCACCCATTTTCGGTTTCTTCGGAGGGTTAGGATTTCCCCCACTTGTACTCATTCTTTCACGAGCTTCTTGGCGGCTCAGATCAAGTTCTCGCGCACGGGCAGCATTTATCATTTGTTCTACTGTCGTAAACTGGGCAAGGGGTATGAATTCCTTGATCTTCGGCTTCAGCATGCTACGATAAAAGAACATTCTTGCATCTTCTGTGGGCAACACGTCACTACAAAACTTGACCCGATCAAGATAGGCCCCCGTTATGTCATCAACAGTCTGAGTCTCCCCCTGCTCAAGCTTGAGGAACTCATGCTTTATCTCATTAATCTTTGCCGGTGGGCAGTGATGCTCAACAAATAGCTTCTTGAACTCCTCCCAACCTATGGCATTTGCCACGGCCTCTCCCTTTTCTTGGCACTTAGCGTCCCACCAATCCTTAGCTCGGTCCGTAAGTAGACCTGTGGCATATATCACTTGATCCTCAGGTTCACAATGAACTCTTCGGAACACAGCTTCAATATTCATGATCCATCGGTGGCACGCTATCGGATCGACTTCCCCACCATATTGAGGAGGGTGGCAGGAGACAAAGTCCTTAAACGAGCATCTCTTCTTGGACCTTTCCCCCTGATTGAGGAGAGCAGCCTTTAATTCATCAAATTTTTCATCCATAGTTTTGAGCAAGTCCACTTGCATAGTGTGGACATAGTCGGGGAGGGCCGCATTGATCGCAGTCCCCACTTCCTCGGCAATTTGGGCCCTCAGTTCAGCCCTTCTTTGCTCTTCCGCGAGAGCTTCAGCGTTTGGATCAGCCATTTATCTACACATATAGAGATAACAACATGTTAGCTCTGCATTTTCAAGTTCCCTTTGCCTATAGCAAGGTTTATGTGATTAATTGGACAATTTCCAATCAACCTGACAGATTTATACGAGGTCCTTTGCCTTAGCATTAACCCGTTTCTATCCGTCCATAACATCTAACGCGATTTACGGTTCTAGTGTTTAACACTCTTCCGTGCTTTCCACATTTTTAGACAACCATATGAAAACTTCTAGATTTCATAGTGGCTTTCAGTGCACACTTGCTTATGCGTTATCGATTGATCACTATAAAGTACAACAAATTACTTACCCGGATTCCCGATCAACTTGAACCGAACACTTGACTCGTACCTCGAGCACGGGGTTTGAGTTCAAGCACCACACGAGTGCTTAATTCTCTCAAACCACGGCTCTGATACCAACTTGAAACACCCGAGTTACAATTTCCGATAATATCGTTAAAGATAAGGCTAACGGAATTTGGTCCCAGAAAATTTTTATGAATTTAGTGGTGATTTTTATCATTAACACATACAAAAGATATCATTCCAAATTTCTCACCACAACCTTAAAGTATTTGAAAACACTACATGATCTTAACACCCTACTATGTTCAAAACGACGACGTGCATTTGAAGTTCGTGTTACGACTTCTAAAACAAGATCATTAACAAAACAAGGTCAAGCATTCGGTTCTTGTTCAACTCCGGGGAATCCAGCTATATCTTGCTTTTACCTGCATTTTTCCATTAACCCGTTAGTCTAATATACGTTAGGATCGATAATTATGCGTTAGAATACAAGAGAAAGGCCAAAATATCACTTTTTGGCCTGAGGCCAGCGTAAGCTACGGTGGCCACCGTAGCTTACGGTGGCTCCTGGTGTCTTACGCTGGCCAAAATCTGGCCTACGGTGGGAATTTTATGCTGAAGCCAGAGTAAGCTACGGTGGCCAGAGTAAGCTACGGTGGCTTCAGCATAATCCTCTCTTTTTGCTACTAGATTTCCCAAATTTCATTTGGGGTCTTTTCTTTTCATGATCCCAACTTCCCAAACAACTTGTATACCTATCTTTAAGCAAATTCACCATACCTAGATTTATGTGGCTCTAACGAGCAAGTTACTTACCGGGTTAGTTTTGTATTTTCGACCCGTTTGACCCGTTGGCTTTACCCAATAGTTTTACTTGCCCATCGTTATCCCAATGCATTCAACCTGGGCTATCACACACTTTTGCATACACATTCCTACTACTAACTATGAGCATTGTATGGGTTGTGGAAATCTCCAAGTAGTGGTCAATGGCGTCTTACCGTTCACGAATGTAACCTTTGTATCATTTAGGAACGACACCACTTAACAACTCAACGTGGTTCCCACAACCTCATTCAAGATCAATGCCCAAGACACGTTTTGCAACCTTATGCAAGCCTTTGGCCCACTATGGCTCTTATGAGTCATTTAGAAGGCACAAGTATGCATTTCATTGCCAAGTTTACTATCGAATCATAAGTTCATAAATATCAATAAGATTTTCAAGGTTATAACATGTAGGAATACGTTACCTCGCGAGCTAGAGCCTCCGCTTCCACCGGTGTTAGTTGGATGTTTGTTTCCTTCCTCTTGCTTGTCTGCGGGTTCACTAATAAAGTTAGGACCTCTTGACAACGCATTGACAATATGTCATCCAACAATATGAGTTTACCATTTTGCACATAATACAATTATCTTATAGGCATTTATTTCGTGTTAAGACATACCAAATCCACATCCTAAGTGCTATACAAGTTTATAACTAAGCAATTAACGCATTTATGTGCAATCAATTTCACTTAGGCATTTCATCGAGCACTTGGTGAGCATAATATCCACATTCATGTAATTCATTCAATTTATATACTCCCACCTACCCATTTACACAATTTAGGTGAAATCATTTCACACCTATCTACATTCATCAAAATCCAACAATAATCATCATGCATACAAGTTTTTTAGGCTAGCATCACAAATTGACTTAACCACTACTTGATTTTCGTCACCCATGGAACCCCCACCTAAAACTTGTGAATTAAACACAATTACTCATACAAATATGATTTTTACACCTTCTATCATCCTCATATAACATTGGGAGGTTCATCAATCACTTGTAGGTTCCAGATTTGTGATGAATCTTAGATTCACCCACATGCAACAAGTTAGAGTTTTACTTACTTGATTTAAGAAGGGCTTTAGATGATGAAAAACACCTCCAATTTCTGATTTGATGCAAGAAAAATCGCAGCTCAAGCCTTGACTGCAGAATTTGGAGTTTAGGGTATGGAAGAAGGGATGGGTCGATCACCAGGGAGAAAATGGCGACCTCCCCCCTTTTCCCAGCTCTTTTATTAATTAGACTTTTGTCTAATTGCAACATTAGTCCCCCAAGTTTGGTCTTTTATAATTAATACTATAAAACAACAATTTTTACACATTAAACCCTAACATTTACACACATATGACATTTTTAACCAAGTTAGGGGTTTTAATATTCCATCTTAAATATTAGCGTGATATTTAAATGAATATTTCCAACAAAAGAAAAACGGGATGTTACACTCACGATATTGGATTCAAGCCTTTTCTGGAAAATTTTCGAGTTTTTGAAGATTTGAAGGCTGCCTGAAGGTTTACGATTGAAGCTGCTGCTGTTTTCTGCGTTTCCGATAAATTTCTGGGTTGTTCTTGCTGTTTACGACTGCTGTTCTTGAATATCTCCATCAGAAACGTGTTTACGATATCAAGCTGGGATTTTTAAGTGTTTACGATCCGGAATTTGGAGTTTACGACTGTACTTAGTCGGAATCAAGAGTTTACGACTTTTCTTGATCGGAATCGCGTTTACGATTTGTTCAATCGGAATTGGAGTTTACGACTGGAGGGATCGGAATCAGAGTTTACGACTGAAGGCTATCAAAATCAATTGTTTACGATCGAGAGTTTACGACCATCACGTATCAGGATCGTAAACGGGTGTTTACGATCGGAAACAGGGTTTACGATCGGAATCTTCGTTTGCGGCAAAAAGTCAGTTTTTCACACTTTCACGGAAACGGGCGTAACTTTTGACTCGTTTGGAGTTAGAAGCTCAAATTTGAACACGATGTTCGTGACACTGAGCCCCAGAATTACCCCCGACTAACATCCAGGGGAGCTCGTTTGGACCCCCAAATTCCACTCCGAAGGCCTCCGTTTTTCAGTTTTAAGTTTTTGACACTATTCTTTGAATAGTACTTTTGCCGATTTTTGCCGTTTTTCCCGATTTTTCAAGATTTTCAGAAGCTGCATACCTAAAGAAAGAAAATGAGCTCAGTGGTTGAAGAAAAGAATATGGTTGAAGACAAGGATGCTTTCTTAGATGAAGTTGACGAAACTAAGATATGCCCGAATCCTACATGTGCTCGATTAATTCCTGGACTTAGGCAATTCTGTAAAAATTTTGAGTTAGAACTGTTTGAGGTAAAATGTGAAAGGAGTTCATTCAAGGGTAGATGGCAAAAGAATGAGGAGAAGGTAAAAGCTCAGAAACTAGACATTGTGAAATATCAAAAGCTAGCAACGGAGAAGTCTATTTTATATGATCAGGCTAAGATTGAGATTGGTGAG
Organism: Deinandra increscens subsp. villosa; assembly: GCA_039602395.1. Classification (NCBI taxonomy): domain Eukaryota; kingdom Viridiplantae; phylum Streptophyta; class Magnoliopsida; order Asterales; family Asteraceae; genus Deinandra; species Deinandra increscens. The sequence continues at coordinate 84,951,736 of JBCNJP010000010.1, read as the reverse complement.
CTAAAGAAGCAACTGGATGAACTGCAACAAAAATATAACGAGCTGCAGGTCAAGTATGATTGCAATCAGGAAAGAAATAAGCGAATCCTCGATGCTGGAAAGGAATTATCACATGCTGTTGTGACTGGTCAAGTTGGGAAAGATAAAACTGGGTGTGGGTCAGAAAAGTCTGATAAGCCTCTGTCTGCAAACAGCATCATTCCTCCACCAGTTCCCAGAGACATTGTAGGAATACTTCTTAGTGAGGATCAAGTTGAACGAACCAAATCTGATTATAAAGAAGCTGCTCCTCCTATTGATAGTGTCTTGGTTGGAACTACACCAATGACTCAAGAAGAAATTGACAATGAGACAAAAACGACTTATGGTGAAGGGAGAGTAAAGGATATATCAGACAATGATGCTGAGTGCCAGAAATATGACAGGTGTCACAACACTAAGTCTGATGAAGCTGGGATAGAGTTGAAACCATACCCTAAAATTGAAACCCCATGCTTCAAAGTAATTGACGAAGTCAAAAGAGAAAAGGTGATCTTGACGACACGGCCTGAGGGGAAGATATTTATGACATCTGGATCAATGTTTGACCAAGAACCAGATGTAGGATATGAATTACCATCCTTCTCCTCCAAGTTCAAGGGAATAACCGATAGAGTGATAAGTGAACCTAAAGTTGAGAGGCCAAAGATCACCATCAAGCATCCGAGTATGAAGCCAACAGCTGGAGTGAAGAATGAAAAACTCAAGGGAGTAGCTGTGTCTCCCATTTCTTCAGTTGCTTCATGCAGTTGTAAGTGCAGTTGCAAGAATGGTGCTTCTTCATCAGGAAATCTAGAGAGCACAAAGACGATGAGGACAGGTTCAACACAGGCTTCGAGGATCCAGCAGAAAGTCAAATCTAGAGCTGCAGACAAGGGAAAGAAGCAGACACAAGGCAAACCAACTCCATATAAGCCACCAAAGACAAATGGGTACACGTCTGACTTCTATCTAAAGAAGCAGACTTGCTTTAATTGTGGCATTGCTGGTCATATTGCTAGGAACTGTCTTTATCGCCCCTATGAACCCTATTATCCGAAAACTCAAAGGGTTTCATCTCAGGAGTCTGTGAAGTCTAAGCCGATGATGGTGCAGAAACCTAAGGCAATGAAGACTGTTACTCCAAAGGTTAAACCTTCTGATCAACATTGGGGTGCTACCAAAGCTGAAAGAAAATCTTTAAATCAAAACAACAGCTTTCCAAGTTACCAAATTTTCCAAAAACAGGTGAAGAAACCGTTTTCAAAACAACCAAAGTCTGAAAAACCCAAGGTTACCCCTCCCTAGGTAACTAAAACTGTTTTGAAAAATGATTCTAAAATGAAGAAGGTTGAAATACCTAAAGTCACAAATCCAAAGGTGACTAAAACAAAAACTGTTTTGAAAAATGAATCTAAAACGAAGAAGGTTGAAATACCTAAGGTCACAACTCCAAAGGTGACTAAAACAAATGTTAAATCACCTGGAACTTGGAAACCAAAGGCTAATGCAGCTACAACCGAATCATCCCAACTTCCTGATTTTTCAAAAGGAATGCTTTTAAAAGAAATTTCATTCATTGATTCCTCAGGAGTACCCAGAAAAACAATGGCCTGGGTACTATTAGCTAACTAATCTCTCACTCTGTGCAGGAACGATCAAGGAGGATTATCACTAACGTTTTTATTACTAATTTGTTTGTTGATAAGTGATTGTTCCAGGCACAGTTTAGGTGACGTATCTTCATGTCATGTCAAGTAATCTATAAATGGAAGGTATGTCTCATTGAGAGGTAAAAGGTCAAAATCAGCATGAAAGGTACTGTTCTTAATTTGGTTGTTTGAATGATGAGGTAACAAAGGGTCTTTTGAGTCAAACCTATTTCATTAAAGTTTCAATTGAGCAGTTGATTGATTATGTGTTTGACCTCAAATGAAATGAAGCGCGCATGGCATGAAACCCAATTTTCTCAAAATTTTCAAATCAAAACTTTGAAAGCTAGCTTGGCCAGATGTTTGCAAAATTTTGTGTTTTGTGTGTTTTATTTTTTTATTTAAAAAAAAAACTAAAAAATGATGTTCACAAGATTGTGACATTAAAAATCAAAAAGCAAGGGGAAGAAATGTATAGATGAAGAAAAAGTTGACCCCTCAAAAATAGTGTGCTTTTCAATTTTTAATTGTTTGTGTCTTGTTTCTGAGATGTTTAGGGGAAGTAAAATGAATGTCCGAGTTGGAGATGGCTGACATGCGTAGGGCAGAAGTGAAAGGCAAGCTCCACGGTGATATGCTCGGTAGGCTCGACCTAAACTTATGACCTCCAATGAAAGTGCAGTGATCTTAAAATATATATATGTTTAGTTTCCCATCCCAGGTTGAATGGTTTAAAAGACTGAGTCCCGGCAAAAATGGGTTGAGAGTGGTAATTACCTAGTATTCACTCTCTCACACGCCATGTCTCTGCTATCATGACTACACCACATAATAAAAAGAAAAGAAAAAGAAAAGAAAAAGAAATGAAAAAGAAATGAAAAGAAAATGAAAAAGAAAAGAAAATGAAAAAAAATAATCACTCAGTTGGTCTTCTTTGCGTGCTTAACGGCCGACCTGATCACCAACTGATGGTTAATGAAAATAAGTGGTAGTCATAGCTGTGGTGCATGGTTCCTCAAGTTGGGGGTTTGTGAATCCTCAATAAACTCTGAGGTTGGGTAGGTTTTGCTGTGTACGCTTGGGTGTGGGTACAATTAAACATGACGGTAATAATGTACTATATTAAGCATGACGCATTCGGTTGGGATTAAACGGGTTTGAGTTTAAAGCGGACAAACATACTGGCAATCACCTGGACTAGTTGAGTAACTGAAGCTGAAAAGGGTTCCTCAGTCAGATTCATACGGTTTGATCCCTTGTAAACTTTCTCATGTTTGATATTGGTAAGTAGTTGTTTATTTTTATCTTTCGTGTGTGAGTCGTTAAGTTCTTTTTTTGTGTGTTTTCGTCTTGGCCAGGTTGATTTGAGAAGTCAAAATGTGCTTTTCATGGGTTTTAATGCATGACAATATGCCCCCGACAGATCTTGCCAAATTTTTAGGGGAAGGAGTATGGGATAATAAGTATTATCTGAAGGGAACTCGAGGATGATACTTATTATCTAATGGAAAAGACTTCCTCCGTCAGATCTTGACAAATTTTTAGGGGAAGGAGGGAGGATAATAAGTATTATCCGAAAAGACTTCCATAATACATAGTATCCGAAGGGAACTCGAGGATAATATGTATTATGTCAAGGGAAGTCCTTAGCTGAGGGGAAGTCTTTAGAGGTCTTGGGTTCAAGGGAAGTTTTATAGAAAACCCGTAATCTATATTAGGGTTTTTTGTTAAAATTATGTTAATTTGAATCAACTGAACAGATGATAATTACCCTCTAACCCAAAGACCAGTCATCAAATGTCTGGTGGAGCATATTTTTTTTAAATGTGTGTCAGACAGGTTGATGATAAAAAGATGCTGCTGCTGCTCAAAGTTAAAGAACCAGCCGGACAAGACTTCCATCTGAAAAGCAACTGTTCAGGGGAAGTTGTTGGTGTCTTTACAAGTTTCCAAAAGCTTCAAAAGAGCTTCAAAGAAGATGTTCACGTGTTTAGGGGAAGCTGAAGATTTTCAAGTCAATCTTTGAAAAAGAAAATGATACAGAGAGCAGTCAGAGTTCATGAAGTTTGAAGTTCAACAATCAAGTTCTTCACAGTTAGAGGTTTTTCAAAATTTAACCTCTGATTGTTTTGGAGATTCAAGACAGTTACCGAAGATTCAGCAAGAACCAGTTCTTTCAAGAAGCAAGTCAATGAGAGTCCTCCATTTCATTAACTTGTTCATTTCAACAAGTTCTAGCTGATGCTGATCAAGGGGAAGTCCCAAGTGCCTGTCATGAAACTCACTGAAGATTTCTGTGGAAAGAATCTTCATCAACATCTATGCAAGCCAGTCAAGAAGAAGATTTTCAAAGGTCAAAGACATTTAATATCACAAGCCTAGGGGAAGATTGTAGAGGCTAGATTATGAGGCTTGTAATATCAAATATGTTGAGCTAGGCTTAGAGGGTTTCATTAGATTAGTAGGCTAGTTTTATTATTGTTTAGGCCAGTTTATGGTTGGGCTTGGGTTTACTATTGGGTTTATGATCCAAAAAGGGCCCAATAGTAAACCCAATGGTGGTCTATATATAGACCACTTGACCTCCTCATTTGGGGTTGGCTTGAGTTTACGTTTTTCTAGAGAGAGAAGAGTGATTACGATTTCTTATCTTGTACCCGACAAGTTCATCTTGTATGCATAGATCAAGTTTTTATTGTTTAATCATCGTTTTCTTGTGTTCTCTTCATCTTTATTCTTGAATCGGTCTTGTACAAGGATTCCGCACTTGTACTAGATTAAAATATCGTGATCAGTTATTATTTCTGGACCTACAAACACCCATCCTCAAATAAATTTCCATCGGAGAAAACACGATCACACAAATGGCGTCATCCAGCAGCGGCCTAACCTACAAGCTTCACCCACTCGTCATCGTCAACATCTCCGACCACCACACTAGCGTCAAGTCCCTATCTCAACAACCCACTGCCTACGCCTCTTCCAGTTGCTCCGCTCCTAGGGTTTTTGGCTGCGTTATTGGAGTCCAAAGGGGTCGCACCATCTAGATCTACAAAGGCTTTGATCTTCTCTACGATTCCTTCACCCGTTCCCTCAATCGTTCCTTCCTCAAGAAGAAATAGGAACTATGTGAGTTTACAATCAAGTTCTAGAGTTTTATCTTCACACTATATTTTCATTTCTCCGCTTGAAATTTCAGTTCCCTCGCTAAAAAATTAAAATGGCGCTCAAATCCCTTTCACCTCAACATTAACATCTGAAGCCCTAATTTTAGGTTGCGCTTACGTAATCTGATTGATGAATTGGAAATGTTTGCTTCGATATGTGTAATTTGTATTAGGATGTATGAGAGATTGATCAAATTAGGTTTGTTTTTTCGAATTGTTTTGATCTAGGAACATGATTGTAATTGTTTCAACTTGAATTCGTAACTTCTGGATTGGTTATCTTCTCCAGCTGGCAGAGGTTTTTTGAAGCATTTTGTTGTTGGGTTCCTTCTCATATTCAGATCTTAGTTCTGTGTGTTATGCTTGGAGATAGTGGAATTGGTTTTCCATTGATAAACCTGCTAATTGAATTATGGAGTTGAATTTCTTCTCTGATATAACTATAACTATTGGTTTGTTTGAGAAATAGCCGTTTACCTTTAATCTAATTTGATATTTCCATTTAGGTATATGTGATTGCAGTCCCTACGTCTACATAACTTTTAGACCATCTATATATATATATATATATATATATATATATATATATATATATTCCATTAACAGTTTGTGCATTTTCCATATTATTACAGAATCTTCTAGCGAATAATTGCTATCAAGTGTAATGATTAAGGGTTCATGATCTGATCAATATGTTGTACAGGTAGAAGATTTTGTTTTAAGCTCGCGTTATGGCTGCGCCTAAGCAGAAATGGACATTTGAAGAAGAAGCAGCTATAAAGCTTCCAAGTATAATCATTCTCACAGCGTACACGTTCCAGAAGTCAAAGACCGACAAGGATCCATCTTAGCTCAGCCTGTTGATTTTGTAAAAACCGACGAGCCGACGACCCAAAGTCAAAAAATTGGCCATCAATTTGGGATTTCTGGTATGTAGTTATCGATATTTCTAGGTCCAAGTTCTTTACCCATACGTTTAAATGTGTATGCTTATGTTGATGTTTACATCTTGATTGATTACATAATTCGTGTTTTTCAGCATCTTGTTTGTTGTGGCAGTTCAAATTTCTGCAAATATGGTTGATTATCGCCTCTTGCAGGTTGTTTGATTATATGATTTGTAGCTCTATATGCAGGGCCTTGTGACTGCAACTTTGTATTCTGATTAGAATCCAGGTAGTTGACTTTTAGTAAAGTCGGGCTGTTTAGATCTCTTTATTTGCTTATTATCAACCCTACCAAGAGCTCATATTGACAGGCTGGTTTGGCACCTTGATGTTGGTTCTTTTTTTAATGTTAAGTCATCTGATTATATCACTGTTCGTCAAAAATTTAATATGCGATCATTGTGACTACAATTTGGAATAATCTGATTATCAATTTCAAAATACAAATCAAAACAACCTCGTGAACATATGTTTATGTTGGTATGTATTATCTTCATTATTACTTATGTAAGCACCCACCACATTTCTAATTGTTTAATGCCTAGGACATGTACTCTACTCAAAACTATGATAGGGTGTCATTGTGTTTTGACCTTCAGATGTGGACCTCCATTGGTACCAAAAACAGCATGGGAAATCTGCTGTTTATTTGATGTTGTATATATTTATTGCAACGTAAATTGTTTATTTGATGTTAAATTTCTATACTAGTTCTACAAATATGACCCATTTATTAGATTGGCTAATTATTGGAGTTTGCTCTTATGCTAAATTTCTGTACAAGTTCTTCAAATGACCCCTATTCTAAGCTAACTTTCAGTTTATGCAGGTCATATGGCGCATTGACTGATTTGTAACTTCACGAGTAGAACCTTGAGGTTTGTTTTCTATTTCTTTTTTACCTGCGTGTTATTTGTTTTTGTGGCCCTTTATTTTTTTTGTTTTTTTTTTATCTCATTTAGTATCATAACCCCTGTTTGATATTTTGTCTAAATACAAAAACAGTTAGACCATAAACAATTGGATTATCAAATAGACTATTGATTATTTGGCTGTTAAATAATTGGGTTATATAATTACATTACTATTTGTCCAGAGCTAAAAATATGATCACCATGACTACAATTTGCTTAAAATAAAGATTACTTTTGACTACTCCCCCAATTTGATGTATAAGTTATAATCTAGATCGTATTTGTTTGCATATGTAATGTCTAATATGCGGGTCAGCGGGTAACATTTATTTTCGTAGTATAGCACGTTATTTGTAACTTACACAATCGTATCAATTTTTGACAGAATCACATCAGCAAATAGTAAGATTTGCATATGATATTAATTTTTTGACACTGGACTTTATTTTAATTGGTATATGTTTTACTCGTATGATAGAGACTATGAGACTGTTTATTAGAAGCATGCTACAGTTCTATTTAGAAGTATCATATAAGTATTTTTATATTTGTTTCTGTTTTATAGATATCAACTTTGATTTTGATAAAAGTCATGTTAACTACATTGATTATATGTCCGTTACAATCTGAAAGTTTATACTTTTTTGCAGTTTTAGGCGAAATGAACATAATTTGAACTGTTGGTGATCTTTTGCAGGCAATAGATCATATTATCCGTTCTGCAGCAAAGTCAAACTACATGTCAGCTGGGAAGATAAATGTATCCATTGTTTTTTTTGGGACCAAATGGGCCCGCTGCTGGTGTTGGTGCCCAACTATTCCCAGGTTCGGTTGCTTGATTTTACTCTTTTCTTTTGATTTCTCATCAATTGCCACATGTGGTCCCCACCCAAGGGACATCATGAAGTTTAACTGTACTCATTAACTCATTTACTAACATGATTCACATTGCATTGAAACAAAATAGACTAGAGAGTTTTCATGATCATGTTATATCGTTTTGTTTTTCAACTAATTCAACAAGTCTACTGAGTTATGTTTTAATTTATAAATTATTAAAAGGTTGAATTGTTGCTCGAACTTTACAGGTTTTTACCAACAGTTTTGGAAAAAAAACATTTGCTGGAAAACACCCTGCATTTGTGGCTGTATAAGGGTGGTTATACCACCATATATATTTGGGAAAATGCAACTATACATGATTTTGAAATATACTTATACGAGGCGGTGAGATATGCTTATACAGGGCTGAAAATACAATTGTACAGGGTTTCTATACAACTGTATAAAGCTGGGAAAACTGGCCTGAAAGGGTTTGAAAGTGCATACTACCTTACACCAGGTAAATTAATAAGTTATCAAATATCAATAACAGTTAGTGAATTTTTACAGTTTGGACTGTTAAGACTGTAAAAATGGTTGCTTTGACAGTGAAAAGCTGTTAGAAGCAAGGAAGGAAACATTAGATTCGCCACTTGTGAACAAAACCATGTTGCATATAGGCCATCACTCAGGTCTGATTTGGTTTATGTTTATGTTAAGAACAACTGAACAACTGCAATGACTTGATTTTCATGTTTGTTTTCAGGGTAATGGTCACACCGGGCGGTTGGAGGAAGCTATTAAGTTGATGATCTAGAATAATAGCGAACCTAGGTTTAGTTTGAGGTTTGGATTGAATCCATTTAATATGTAAATTCATGTTAACTTTGTAATGTTTGTTATATATATAAAATCCAGTTATATATCTATTTTATTTTGTGTTTTTGAGGTTAATTGTCATTTAATGTGGAAACTAGTGATTTTTGGAAAATTAGTGAATCTACAAAAATATTTTTTTTTTAATTTTGTTTTAATTCATAAAGCGCATTTATGCGTCTCACAGTGGCGGACCCACTAAGGGCTCAGGGGTAGCGTCCGCTACCCCTGAACTTTACCCCGACGTGTAATTTTTTTTTTTTTTAGGATTTCGGTTTTTCGCGACCCCTGAAACGAATTTTTCGCGACCCCTGGAAGAAATTTTATGGCTTTTACTTAAAAATATGATCAAAAGCCCCTAAAAATATGATTAAAAGCCCGTTAACTACCTAAATTTTTTTGGGCGCTGCCCCGAACCCCGTTAGTCCCGCTACCCCTGATATTCTTTCCTGGATCCGCCACTGGCGTCTCATAAGCATATTTATGACGGGGCCTTCCTTGACACGCTTTTTATGACACGCTTTGCGCGTCAAGAGACAGATGACGCGCATTTTGCGCGTCGAGATTCTTGACCCTACCTTCCTTGACGTTTTTTTGCGCGTCATCTGGGCCCTTTCTTGACGCGCAAAAAGCGTCAAGAAAGGCCATTTTTGTAGTAGTGGTCATTAGTGAGGTTTAAACTTGAGTCCCAAGGAACCCAAGGCAAAGCCCCAACCAACTTCACTAGATGCCTTTAGTATTAAGAGTAAACTAAATAAATGTTTGAGTTTGAGTTCAACAGGACTCATTTATTTATTAATTGCACACTAATGCAACATCACACATGAGAAACAAACAAAACAACAACACATTACTCAAATACAAGTACCAGAATAACCAACGGAACACCCCCAAGATTCAAGGATACACTTCAAGAACCGATAAACGAGATCGAATATTTTTTATAGCGTAACGAGTGAACCCAGCTTTATGAATCACGTATGACCATTCTTCGGCACTCCGTTCTTTTCCTTTGTTTGTTAAAATCATCATGTTCATATCAGACATCAATCCCGCTCCTTTAAACTCTTGATCTTCTTCTCGTCCTAATACTACATCGACGATAATCACCTTCCCTTTTTCTTGTGGAATAGCCTCTCGACAGTTTTTTAGTATGGTAATACATTCGTCATCCGCCCAATCATGCAAGAGTTTCTACGTACAACAACCAAACATATGCTCATTACTATACTTTACTTGATCATGGAAGAATCAAAAGTTAAAGACGTGATTGTTATCTATTAATTATAACTATAGGCTCCGTCTCTACAAAGCAAAGAGTGAAGAGTTCATCTTTGATAATTGATTATAGAAGAATCAAAAGTTAAAGGACTAAAGTTGAAACTATATATATATTTTTTTATAATGAAGTATTGTTTTAGCATGTTTATGTTTATTTGGTAAACTATATTTTAACCTCCGCATGTTCCCGTGAGGGCTT
>JBCNJP010000010.1:84881860-84939360 GCA_039602395.1 Deinandra increscens subsp. villosa | reverse complement strand
ATCACTAGTAGTGCACAAAGACGAAGTATCATGCAAAAAAACACTCCTATGTCAAAAACTTATAAAAAATACTAAAACATTTATGATACTAATGATTATGCTACATAGTGCAGATTGCAACATAGAATTAAAAAAATTATAAAATGTTATTTTTTCTTTCGAGCTAAATATAACACAACTATAAGATTTAGGGTGCAATTTCTTTTAAAAAATATTAAGTATACAACACGTATGGATTTTTTTTGGTGTGATGCACATTGCATCATCCAAAAAAATACGGAAAAATACGAAAAAATAACATAAATATAAGATCTATGGTGCGACTTAGAATAAAAAAACATATTAACGTATGCTAAAAGTATGAGTTTTTTTTTGTGATGCACATGTGCATCACACACAAAACAACAAAACATTAATTTTTTAAAATCTTTTTTACTAGAATTGAAGATAACATAATTCTAAGACTTTTGGTGCAAATTTCCTAAAAAGATATTAACGTATGAAGAACTTTTATAGGTTTTAATATTTGTTTTCACGTTTTCGCAATATATATGTGTTTTCACATGATGCTAACCCTAATATATATATATATATATATATATATATATATATTAATGAAGTTTTATATTTATTGATTAGTTTGTTTTTTAACAGCAGAGGGTCTCACGTGTAAACCTATGCTTTTGGGGCCATGTCCAAGATCGACTCCTCGACCGTCGTGAGATCTTACCCGCAAATATGCAGGAACCGGTAGGAATCCGTAAACCCTCGCCCCCTATCAGGTTCGAACCCGGGATAAAAGCTCTGATTCGTCCCTTCACCCAGATGTCTATGGAAATGGTCCAAGTGGGAATCGAACCTGAGACCTCCACAAAGAGAGGGCATGACTCTTACCACTAAACCAAATTTACAGGACATTTATTGATTAGCTTAATCATGTTTTCTGCGTAATGTTTGAGTTTCCATTTGAAATGTGCTTATTGATTTATTGACTTTTTGAATAGCCAATAAGATAAAATAATGTTTGGGTAAACCGAAAGCACTTTTGATTTTGACTTTTTAAGAAGGAGAAAAAAGTTCTTTTCTAAAAGCCAAAAAACCATAGTTTTTCAAACTCCTTTTGGCTTTTTGAAAGAAAAATTACTAATATACCCTCATTTAACTTTATATTCACCTAACTTTATTACCACATAACCCATTTTCAATCATTTTACATATATAATAAGTAATCTCACCAAAAAAGTTCATCCAAACAATTTTTTTTTTAAATCTTTTTTTTTAAATGTCAATAAGCACTTTTAGTTGTATCGACTAACCATCATATAAACGGCATCAGCTTTCGGGACATAATCAAACATACTCCCACCAACATGCTCAACACCAATAGACGTCAGAGCCGACGCCACGACGTGAGGGAGATCGAAATTGATTCCTTTGAGCCATGGACAAGCCTCCACGATCAACCGTAGAGCCGTCCCATTACCACCACCAACATCCACCACTGTATCGAGCCCCTCAAACACTTCCGGACAACCCTCTAACAATGCTGACACCGTCACCCGAGCATCACAAGCCATTCCGTCATTGAACAACTTACTAAGATCAGGATTCGCTGCACCGAATTCCCATAGATCCATCCCGTGTGCCGCCTCAAACGGTAACTCTTTGTTACTCAACACCCAAGCACTTAGCTTGTCCCATGGAGCCAACATTGCCGGAGTGCTTGTTAAAAGCACCAAGTCGGCCATGCTATGCTTTCCACTTCGTGTTAGGAGTCTAGATAGCGGGGTCTGACTATATCCCATGACTGTTTCAGATACTGGTTTTTCTTGAAATACTTTATAGTGGGTCAAGAAACTCATGACCCGTTGCAACGAAGACCGTGAACACCCAATCTTTGACGCTAGGTCAACAAGCGTTATCGGGAATTCACGGTTTTCGAGAATATCAGGTATTCCGAGTTCGATGGCACACTTAACAAGAGCAATGCGACTGTATCCAAGAATATAGTTCCATATTTCTTCTTGGGGTGTCATATCATTAGCCATGTTTAGTTTTTCACTCGAAATGGTTCAAAGAATATGAGTGTTTAGCATGGTTTATATAGAAAGAAAGTTTGCATAGTAAGGATTTTATTTTAAACCATTGTATTATCTTCATCAATAATTCCGTCCACTTCGGTTGATTTTTGTTACCTGCTACATCAATCGATATTTCTGGTGTGGCCCATCTCAGGTTAAATGTTGAAAGCACTATCTACGTTTGTCCTAATGGAAGTATGGAACCAAATTGCACAATTTTATTTGGTAATCAAACATCCGTGAGAACTAACCGATTCATGAGAATCGTGAAAACTATATGTAAACGTGTTATATTGATGAAACGAAACAAACCTTTAAATGAACAATGTGTAAACGAAACCCTAAAGCTTAACCAGGCCCGTGCCTCAATTCTAATACTACTTACCTAATAATATATTCCAATAGTGTTAGAGCATCACAGCAGGCTCTCTATCCACATCTCTATAATTTAACTAAAAAACACTATGTTTTCTCTTTTCTTTTCAATTAAATAATATTTGTATACCTCTATTATTACGTTTTCTCTCTTTCACTCACAACCATTATATATATACATAAAATAAAGCAATGGCTCCTCTAGACACAACATATACTATTCATAACACTCAACCAATACCGAATTAACACGTGTATTTGTTTTCATCTTTTTCTTTTTTGCCTGTCTTTTACTGCCATATCTTTTGACCCAGAATTCACGCCCTTGACACTCAACATGCTGCACAATTCCATCCTGATCACATCATCCCTCTTCATCGCTTCACGTAACCCCTCTTCATACCTCAATTTCTCTTTCTCGTCTCACCAGTTTACGTTTTCTTCACCATGCTTTCGGTAAGTCGAACTCTTTCCTTTCTTTTCCCATTTTTCCTTTGGTTTACATGTAATTTCTATGTCGATTTCATCCTCCATTTTTATGTAATCTCTCTGAATTTGACATTCCACTGTCTGTAATTATTTTGGGGGTCGGTGTTCTTCGGCTCTAAGACGTCGATCGTGGTCACCGATCTTTGTGGATGTCGTCGTTGTTGTTAACGATTCGGTGGCCACCGCTATGCCATCGTGGCTGTGTCGCCGTGGTTTTCGGTGGCGTGACAGTGTACTTAATGTGTGCGCTCGCTTTCGGTTCCTGGATGTTAGGACGGTTTCTGAAATTTGCAATTCACTCGCCAAATGACTCAAAAACGAGGATGGCCATGATCCTCACTTCAGCCAGGTAACCATACATATCTTTGTGATTTTTCAACCAATTAACTGCGTGTTTGTGAACAGAACTTGATAACTTGAGGGTCACATGTTAGTTTCTAATTTAAATTGATTGGTGATTTGTTATTTTATTGTTGGTCTAGATCTTTTGTGTTGTTTGTTAGAGCATGTGTTATTTGTTGATATTTGGTTGTTGCTTCACTATTAGGCTGGCGCTACCAAAATGCAGAATCTGTAAGTTTTGTTTATGTTATTACCCGTATTGCATTGACTTCCCTTTTGGTTAAAAACACATTAACAAATTAGACGGAGACTACATAGGTGTCTTTGCTTTGTTCATAGAATGCCTTTTATTGTACTTCCAGTTGAAGGGTTGGCGTACATATCCAAGCCGGTTGTGTATATGAACATCTGGTAGGTTCTACTTGTCATGAAAAAAATACATTATTTGTAGATTTAATCCACATCTGGTAGGTTCTACGTGTCATGAAAAATATTACATTTAGAGTTTCTGGTATAGGAAATCGCTTACATTTAGAGTTTCTGTTGTTGCTCACTTTTAATGCCAACAACCATGGATCTACGACGTTAACTTTAGAATCAGAAAAGAAAAGGGCTTGCTTTTCTTTGACCAGATTATATTTGAATTGGTGGTGGAGAATTAAACAGAAAAAGAGGAAAACAAACATGAGAGTGAGAGTGTATGATTCTGTATGTTTTTGATAAATTTCTTGAGATTTCCAACATACACTTCCTCTTTGTTAGGTTCTTTCATGATTGAAATAGAGCAGGACTTCTATATGCTCCATGTGGTAAAATTAAATCACATGAAACAATAAACAACACATGCATGTTATTTAACTTTGCTTAGGTTGTTTACTTAGCCTTATTATGATTATTGATTGTGAATTGTGATTGTTCAAGTTGCTAACTACTCTGTTAGAAGATAAATCTGCATATCCAAACATAGCCTTAGCAAATTTGGATTCAAAAGTATCATAACTGAAGAAACATATAGAGTTTCCATGATAAAGATGATCACTTTAAGTCTTAGTTTGAGGGAACTCGCTTTAAATTTATGCCTTATACAATGAGAGGATGCACGGATTTCCCCTTATTTGTTTGACTATCTTTATCCTAGGGGAAAACATATAAGTGCTTGACTGCAATGTATCATTCAACAATTTCTCTTTGCCATGCCACTGTTATTGTGATTTATTTAGCTATTACTATTTTGGGCAATCTTTTATTATACTTGGCAGGCAACAATCCAAGCAGAGTGGTATCACTGTTTTGGGCTACCATAAGCTCTGGTGATAGAGTTAATTGTGCTTTCAAAGACATGGCTATTGTAATGAAGTAACTGAATAGATCTAATGAGGCAACTGAAGCTATCAAAACTTTTCACCATTTATGCCCACGCGATACACAGGAGTTCCTTAATGACATTATTCTTGAATTATATAAGGTACAAATCATGTCTTTCTATAAACATTTTGTTGAGACAGTAAAAACAATAATATCATTTTTGCATCTGTTACCAAAGATCCAGATGGGTTGACGAGAAAATTGAATTGCGTCGGTCAAAACTCAAGCATATGGAGGAAAGTACTTCCGTAAATGGAAACAAACCAAAATTGGTCGCTCACAAAAGTACTCATGGTAGATGAGACTGTGAATTACTTGACTAGGTGATGGATTTTGGTTACCCTCAGTATACAAAAGCTATGGTCCTATGTGAGTTTCTCAGATTATTTTGGGACACATTAAAATAGGAATTTGGACATGCAGATTATTGTCCACACAAATATATACACAACCTGATTACCTGATTACAAGATTCTAATCAAAAGTGAACAAGAAGAGATTATGTGAAATAAGAAAACAAAACAAAAAAAAAAACATGTATGCAAGGCTATGAATTTAAGCAAAGATCCGAAGAACATGCCTTTGTTTGATTGCATAGTAATTTTAGAACCTAATTTGCAGATATTCAGCAGTTGAATTAGCGCGAAGACTGATAAACACTTGCTGTTACATTTCAGGTGCCAAGGAAACTTGGATCACTGCATAACCAGGTTAGGTTTGTTTTGTATAACGTTCGTGTTGGTACGCAAAGGTGGGGAGTTCAACTGTTGAACACTGCCAAATTGATGATCTTATTTTAGACATGTGTTATATATCTGTTTATGACATGTAGTTTAGAGATTTTTAATACAAATTGTTATTGTGCTAATACAAAATATTACAAAAATCAAGTTGGGCTTTACACAGAGAGTTAACTGTTTCTTTTTAACGCCCATGAAATGTTCTAACACCTGGCATTCTTTTTCTTTTTGCAACTTTTTCATCTGGTAACTAAATTTTAATCTGAAAATTGTTAGGGTTGTGTGTTGGGCATGGTGGCTTTCTTGCCGTCTTCTAAACCTGAGGTCTTAGGTTTAATCATTAATGTCCGTCTCTGACAAGCTAGAGTCAATTGATCTTGGTTCGTGAATTTGAATTCCGTCGGTCTGGTTTTTTAGGCACTTAGTTTGAGTCCATCGGTTCTGTTTTTGGGTTGTACTTTTTGATATTTTCATCACTGGCTCAGTTAGTTTGTGTATTACAATTTCAATTTCATTTAAAAATATAGTTTATAGTAGCATCTGAGGATTCTAATTTAACATATATATTATGAGCATATGGCATTTTTTAAACTTATATATGAGCATATGACTAAATTTTATACATTCTTCTCTTTGTTGACTTCTTTGGTTCATGAGATTATGGTATTTTCAAAATCTCAGCTTCAACTTATTTACAACTAGAGATCGATCGCGCGTTGCTGCGGTATTTGAGGTTGAATATAATTTTATTTTTATGAGTTTTGTATGTTAAAAAATAATAGAGATCATAAGTGCGTTGCTACGTTCGTACAGATTTTCTGTATGTATTGGTAATAAAAATGAATAAACCAAAGTATATAAGTTATCGACATTCTCAATGCCTATGAATGATGAAACATCATGTGGCATAAGAACATACTAATAGGCATCTAAAATTAGAGTAAACTCAGATAATAATACCTGAAGTTGCATTACTTCAATGAAAACCATGAGAAATCTTCTTATCGCAACAAATGAACAACCATGTTTTCCTTATCCTTTCTGCAAACCTGAACATATGAGACCAGTTTCCTATATCATATTTTTCTATATAAGAAATAACCTATTAATCTTCTTTAACAATCCAAAAAAAGCAATAAACACTTCTGTAAACGATGAACAACGAAATGAATACATTCTTTCATCTTCCTTCGTTGTTTCTTCCATCTACCCTTTCAGTAGTAATTAGCCATTTCTAATGAGAATATAAATATGCTTTATAAACAACAGTGCCAAGAAATATACTTTACACCTCTATCAACATATGTTTCCATCATATAAAATAACTCATTATGGTTCACCCAAAGGACTATACTATAACCGGCTTGCCGTCCAACTTACTTTCCTACGCTTACGGGTCGTAACATCGTGTATATGGACTATATTATAAGAATCGGATTGAGCAACAAAAAATAATTAAGATCTCAAAGAAACCGAAAGAAACTCTTACCAACATAAAACACGAATCCAACTACCGATTCATGAATACAAAGCAAAAACATTTAAGGATACAAACGCAGATAAAGAAGCATAGACTGTTATGGCACCCACCTGAGACGAAAGAGGGAAAAAAAATGATTATCTGGTTATTTGTTGGTACTTAGTCGTGTAATCACATAACTTCAAGTCTTGTAGGCCATAAACTCGTATATTAATCTAACAAATCAAAATCGTATAGATCAAAGATTAACCATCAAGATGTACTAAACACATACACATAAAGTGAATTAAAAGGAGTGTCTTCATAAACATAGAAGCAGTAAGAAAAAAATACCCTAAATTGTTAACTGCAATTACACCCGAGGTTGGTCCAGCCAAATAATACGCAAAATGAACACCCTCTGTACCCTTTGATTACTTCGATTCCTTAAGAAACAAAGACGGTGAAAACACCCTATTTCCTCGATTCGGCACCGGATCCATAAAGAAAAATAAAACTAAAGTTAACAACATAATCCAAAATCGTAAATCAACGATGGGTATCTACGAACATCTTCCACATTTAAGTCAATTTTCTTCATATGAAACCCTTGAGTGGATCCCTTGAACCAACAGAATAGAAACGAACCAATAATCAAAGAAATCAAACCTAAAATTGATGATCGGAAGGCACCGGAAACCTGGAAATATTGAAAATCGGATATATAAATCGCAGACGAACACAATTGATAAATTCCTTATTGCTTTTTGAGCTTTCTTTTGGTTGTCAGATGTTCACTTACTATTTATGTGTGTAATCCTCTTTAATTTAGGGTAAAAGTAATGGTAAGCCCGAAGGCTTCGGGAGGGTATTTTGGTGGGATCGGGACCACGAGAACACCGCTACGCGGTCCTCGGGGTCACCGATCGGGAGGCTGGTTTGGGGTGCCGAGACCGAAGAAGAAAGGGGCGGGGATAGAGCCGTTGGTTGTGCCCCCCCAAACGGCTATTTTCAATTTTTAAATTTTTTTTCTTTTCAAAAACCCACTATTTTAAACCCTATAAATACCCACTCCTTCCAACCCTTTTCTCACACTTTTTAACTACTCACTCTCTCATTTTTTAAACACTACCACCCTTCATTTTTTAAAAATGTCTTTCACATCCGATGAATCGTCCGATGAAGATGCCGCTTTTTTCGGAAAAATGATGTTCGAGATAGCTCGAGAAGAAGAAGCCGAGAGTTCAAAGCCAATTCGAACACGCAAGACGATTAAAAGAGAACGTCAAGCGGCTCACGATCGGCTCTTTAACAAGTATTTTGCGGAAGGGGCTTTATTCGAAGATAAGTTCAAACGTCGTTTCCGTATGAATAAGAGTCTTTTTTTACGTATTGTTAACGATTTGGAAACAAATTATGAATATTTTCAACTAAGGTGGGATGCAAGGGGTAGGATGGGGTTAAGCCCTTTGCAAAAATGTGTTGCCGCTATTAGACAACTTGCATACGGCATCACTTCCGATGCGTTTGACGAGTATTTGCACATTGGAGAAAAAACCGCACGAGTATGTCTCTATAAATTTTGCAAATATATTCGTGCGATGTATCATGAAAATTACATGCGTCGACCATCGTGGAGTGATGTTACACACCTCTATGATTTTCATGAAGCGAAACACGGTTTTCCCGGCATGCTCGGTAGTATCGATTGCATGCATTGGGAATGAACAGCTTGTCCTAACGCATGGCGTGGCCAATTCCACCGTGGTGACCATGCAAGACCAACCATTATGCTCGAGGCCGTTGCATCTCAAGACTTGTGGTTTTGGCATGCTTATTTTGGGGTCGCCGGCTCCAACAACGATTTAAATGTTCTTCAACAATCAAACTTGTTGAATCGCCAAATTAATGGCGAGGACCCCGAGTGTTCATTTGAAGTCAATGGCACCGAATACGAACACGGATATTATCTTGCGGATGGCATATATCCAGAATATTCCGTGTTTGTAAAAACTCTAACGGCTCCAACAACAGAAAAGCGTAGAAGATTTGCTAAAGCACAAGAAGGGGCACGAAAAGATGTTGAAAGAGCGTTCGCATGTTTGAAGAAGAAATGGAAGATCATCGAAAACCCGGCGAGGTCGAGACACAAAACTAAGATCGCTAACATCATATATGCTTGTATGATCTTGCATAATATGATAAGGGAGGATGAAGGGAAGGTCATTTGCCCTTACCAGCCGGATCATATTCAACCATCAAACGAGCCAATACCACAACATATTATCGACGCCAACTTTTTGAAGATTCATAACCGGGATATGCATCATAGTTTACGATCCGATTTGATCGAGCACATCGATCGTATTTGGGAAGCCATTCCACCCCATGAAGACGAAGATGAAGACGAAGACGACGAAAGTGATCCTGAAAATTTCTGAATTCTTAGGATTTAATAAGTAATTTTAGGATTTAATAAGTAATTTTAGGACTTTTTTTTTTAATTTGTAATGTTAGATTTAATTTTTATTTATAAAATGTATTTGTTTTTATTAGTATTTTATTTTAAATATTTTATTATAAAAAAGTGTTTGGGAAAATGGGGAAGTGGGGAAACCATAATCCACAAAATGGGGAAAAATGGGAAGGGGTGGGGAATGATGAGGTGGCACCAAAAATGGAGTGGGGAAATGGGGAAATGGGGAGAGTATTACTTTTAACCTTAGAGCAACTCAATATTTTTTTCTCAGGTCCTGGTTAGGTTGCAGGTGTTAACATACTTCATTTGGCTTGGAACTTATTTTATTTCTCTTCTAATTTATGAGCTCTTTATATTATGCTATGTTGATGGACTATTACGTTTGTTTACTTTAAGATGTTCTTTTAGATGTATGTATTTGTTCATGTTACCTGTTGTGTGTTATCGGATCGACCATACAAAGACACATTGTCAAACGACAACAAACTTGGGTGGCCCACGCAACGTGCAGCGGGTCAACAAAATCAGTTAGTTTTTGTAAACACAGTTTGTGTAAACAATTAGATAAATCTCTCTTTTGGTTACACATCCATGTAGGATACCTATCACTTTGCGGTAATACTACGATGGCTCGCCGCAACATGAGGGCGGGTCACCAACTCGCTTTAAAAAATATTAAAAATTATAACAAATTGATCTAAAGGGTTTCCTCTTATGAGGATGAACAGTAAATTTTTCTCTCTTCTTCACTCATAATCACTCACAACAAAAACTCAAATTCGTCAGTGGATAGCGTGAGCAGATCCGGCGACAACGTGAGCAGTGCAACAGTTTGTCTGTTCTTGTCTAGGTGGCTTATTAGCCGACGACGTCTGTGCCCTCCTCCGCCACTTAATCGTTGGTTTGTGTGTGTGAATTTACCTTGCTTTGAAGTAGTTTAAGAACTGAACTCTGCAAAATCTCTAATTTTGACTTTCAAGTCGTTATAATCGGTCCCAATGCTTTGATTTATTCTTTAGTTCGAGATGCTTTAATTATTCTTTAGTTCGTATTGTTAATGAACGTGTACGGTTATGCATAACATTTGATTTACGTTCACTTTGTTTCTTTTTTAACGGCGACATTATTAAACAAACAACCCACCAACTAGCAAGACTCTAGAGACGTGCAACAAAAAAAGGACTTACATTGTAAAGTTAAAATTACACCGGTCTCTCCAAACTAAATCCCCAATTTTGTTCCTATTAAAAACCAAAAGAAAACATAAAGATTGAATGTCCAGAAATAGCTTTTGGATGGGGACTCATTTTTTTTTTTTGAAAACCGTATCATTTCTAGCGCGCCAAATAACCCAAGAAGTAGTGTGGACAGTCGTCTGACCCACCATAGCTCTTTTCTTATCCCAGTTTAGGGTCGTGTATATATGCGTCAGATCCTCCATAGAGAAGCGAAAAATTATTCAGGGTTTTACACCAGTTCGACATCAAAGACCATATTTTAGAAGACACCTTATAGCCCTTGAATAAGTGCTCTCCAAGATTTTGTGCCATTGGAGAGCATCGCCCTCCACATGAGTAAATTAACTTTAATAGGAATGAACTTGGGCCTGGTCATCAAACGTAAATCACTCTTAACACCAGGTCTTGTAATAGAGTGGCTTAAGGATTTAATGGAGAGGTCCCATTAGGATCAGCCAACCATTTTCATCCGTCACTATTAATATCTTTAGTCTCACATTGGATTTCAGAAGTCACTTTTCAATTTTCATGATATTGTTCCAAACACATAATATATTTGTTACAAGGGATCAGGGGTAGGGGTGTGCAGATTTCGAATCCAATTTGAAAAACTCGGAATTCGGTTTGATTCGATTAGAAAATGAACAGTTTGAGATTCGATTAGAAAATGAACAGTTTAAGATTCGGTTAGAAATTTTAAATTCGAATTCGATTTGATTCGACGTCTAATATCGAACTTCGAATAGAATTACAGTTTGAGATTTTCAATTCGATTTTATTCGAAATTCCAATTGGAAATAATTGTATATTTATATATATATATATATATATATATATATATATATATATTTATATAAATATAAATATAATATTTATAAAGTATTCTCAATTTATTTAACATATTATAATTCACGCCCTATTTCAAAAGTTTTAAATTTTACATTTTTAAAATATACAATGAATGTTGAAACGTTTCCTTCCTATTCACGATTCCATTACCCCTGAAAATTTTAAATAAAATCTTTTAGATGTTTATTAGTTTTATACTTATATAGATTTGTATTTTTTACTATAATAATTTAAGATTTTAGTAGTTTTGAAAATAAAATTAAAACAAGGCTTTTTGTTCAATTCAAAATGAGTTTATTCGGATTCGATTTAAATTCGGCAATTGAATTCAAATCGTATCGAATTTCGAATAGGATTTCTATTTCGAATTCGAATTCTGTTCAATTCGAGGAATCTATTTTGAATTCGAACTGAATTTCGAATCCTAGTTTTAGAATTGAAATTCGAATAATTCGACTCGAATTACTCGATTACTCGAAATTCGATTCGTTGAATACCCCTACCGAGGAGGACAGGTTAATGTTTCCATGTATGCCCACCACTATTTCCCTCCATAAACTATGTGGCTCTAAGAACGCCAATACCATTTCGCGAGAAGAGCATAATTAATATTTACCAAAGGATCTAGGCCAAGACCACCCACTTCCATGGACATGCATACCTTAGATCTTGCTATCAAACGAATCTTCTTAGAATCATCACAGCCTTCCCACAAAAAATTAAAACGAATTCTTTCCAACGTCTCAAGCACTTTAACTGGGGCCTCAAAAAAAGAAAAGAAATAAGAAGGAAGGCTATCAAGGATCGCCTTAATGAGAATGAGCCTCCCTGCCATTCAAAGATGCTTAGCTTTCCAACGGGATAAATGCGAGAAAAACGTCAACCACCGGCTTCCAAGCGTTCACTCTATTCATGTTTTCTCCAACCACAAGACCTAAATATTTGAAAGGAATATCTCCTCCGATACACCACATCTAAGGGCAGAAGCTTTGACCTCATCAGTGGGGACATTAACACCGAAAATACCGCATGTGCTAAGGCTAACCATAAGCCCAGAAGCAAAGAATAAACCACAGAGCAAACTGAGAAGGTTAGTGATGTTAGAGGCTGACCAATCCCCTAAAACGATGGCGTCATCAGCGTTATTTAGGTGGGAGATTATCGCGTCAGAACAAGGGATGTGAATTCCATGAAAAATTACCAAGTTCAGAGCCTTTCTCACTATCAAGTGGAAGGCCTCCATAGCCACGATAAACAAGAATGGTGATAGCGGGTCGTCTTGACGCATCCCTCTAAAGCATTGGAATTCAAAATTCGGGGAACCATGAATGAGGGCGGACGCTCTAGAAGCTTGGAGGCAACCCCTTGATCCATAGTCTCATTTAGAGAGGAACATCATTTGACTGAGCATATCGTCAATAAAGCTCCAACTGACAGAGTCTAAGGTTTTTTCATAATCAATTTTAAAAAGCATAATAGGGGATTTAGTCTTCTTAGCCCAAGATACAATCTCATTAATAATAAGAGGCCCATCAATAATGTATCTGTTAGCCAAAAAACCCGAATTGCGTGTCAGAAATAACTTTATTAAGCACTAATTTGAAACGAATAGCCAACACCTTGGAGATCACATTTTGTATACACACGATAAGACTAATAGGCCGATAGTCATGGAGGCCTAATGGAACGCAAACTTTAGGAACGAGGTGGATAAAGGAGGACCTACACCCCTTCCCGATAACCCCATTGTCATAAAACCGATTCAGGATGTTGCTAAAATCACCTTCTAAAAGCACCCAGAATCTTTTTATAAAAGCGAAATTGAAACCGTCCAGGCTAGGGGCTTTGTCGTTACCACACATCCAAACCGCCTCTTTGATTTCAATCCTAGAGAAGGGTTGAGTAAGCAGGTCACTATCCTCGGCAGATAAGGAATGCTCTCTGGCACCTATTATTCTAGGTCGAGCACCCATCACCCATCATCTTTAAAATTTAAGTTTGAAAAACTTTCATGCCTCTTTTTTCATGGCAGTCGGGTTGGTAATCTATTTACTGTTGACATTGAATCCATTAATTCTGTCAGATCCGAGTTTCTGATTGACAATAAAAAAAAATAGTTTTCACGCCCTCCAAAGCCCACCTCACCCGAGCTTTTTGCTTAAGGTTGCTAACCATCTCATTTTGCAGATATCCAAGTTTGTTCTTCTGATCAGCCCAAGTCTGTAATTCATCCTCAGAGAGGGTACGAGATTCAGCCATGCCATCAAAAAAGTTGCAATCTCTTTTAATTGCTTCAAATAGTTGTCTTTGTGATATCTTATCCATTGTTTTAAGACCTCCTTTAACCTTTTAAATTTCATAGCAAGCATCTCATCAGGTCTTCCGTCAAAGCAACAAGTGTCTAAGGTCTTTTGAACCACAACACCAATATCATCCTTTTTGTGCCATGAGGAGTAAAATCGAAAAGGAGTTGGACCAAATTTTAACGTGGAGCATTTAAGAACCAAAGGACAGTGTTCGACCATAGGCGCGGGAGGGCGGTAACTGACGCATGGGGCCACCCATGGGCGAAGCATTGCCCGGGCCCCATCCGTTTTTTCGCTGCGATGTACTGATTTATACCCGTATGATCCGAATTTTTTATATATGTAGTCCGACCCCATCCTCTTTATAATTAAAATATTTTTTATAAACCGAGTCGGCTTGGTCCATTTTTTTTAATTAAGTTGAAAACTTAGAATACTTTATAAGTTTTAAACCAAAATTACAAAATAGCTTATTATTGTAATTAGTTTTAAGTTGGGGGTTTTAAATGAAACATTAGTTTAAAAAAAAGCTTGGGATTTGAGTGCAGAAGCCAAAAAATGATCCAAAGTTTTAAAAAATTAAAACCCCTCGAGCGATCAGAACAGGGACTGAGGGATGAGCGGCGACCTTCCTCCGATCCTCCTCGCCTTTTTCTGGGGCGACTCGGCGACCTTCCTCCAACGGCTTTTTCAGCTGTGAGCGGCGACCTTCCTAGTTCCTCCATGTCCTCCAGCGAGCGGCGACCTTCACAGAATCACAGCAGCGAGCGGCGACCTTCTTCAGTTTCTCACAACTCAAGTAGGTAAAATCTTAAAATCTCTCTAGTTTATTGTCTAATTGTTCAGTTGTTCATAAAAATTAGGCATAATCGTTGTGTATAAATTATAATGAGATTGGGCATAATATTGTTTGTTTTATTTCAGCCTTCAAGTCTTCAAGATGTGTGTTGTTGATTGTTGAATTGTGCATAAATCATAGACATAGACTCATAGTGACTAGTGTGTTATTAATTGTTTTGTTGAATTATAATGAGATTGGGCATAATGATTGTATTGTATGTTATATAAAGATTGTTTAGTTGAATTTAGGTTCTTGGAATACATAATTGATTGTTGACTTGTTGTTGTAGATATAACATAAAAAGTTTAAAACCATTTATTCTTTTTTTTTAAAAGAAAGGATGAAGAAACTCATAATGAAAATGAAGATACTAAACGTTAAAAATCTACGACAAGTGAGCCCCAACCTCAAGAACACCCGGAAACTAATGAAGTGGATAGTAACAACCGAGAAAGAGATCCGGCTAAACGAAAACCAATGTGGGAGCATTCGGTTAATTTAAGAGAAGAAATTAGACGGTTTTATCTTTCACAAGGGCCTTACCAAATAAAGCTTCAAGAGTATGAAAATAAAGGTTCGGAAACGCATACTCGGAGGTTCCAATATAAGTGGTTCAGTAATCATAAAAATTGGTTAGAATATTCTCCAACAACACATTCTGCTTATTGTTTTCTATTTAGTGATAAACCTAGTGTTAGTTGTGGTTATGATGCTTTTACCGTAAAAGGATTTGACACTTGGAAAAGAGTTAACGGAAAAGATTGTGCATTCTTGAGACACATTGGTACTCAACAACATAGAAATGCCTTGGTATATAGTGAAAACTTGTTGAACCAAGAAGCACGCATTGAAAATATTTTATTGAAGCAAAATGAGGAGCAAAAAAAGAAGAAACGTTTAAGGTTAAAAGCTAGTGTTGATGTAATTCGTTGGTTGACATTCCAAGTGTGTGCTTTATGAGGACACGATGAATCTGCAAGTTCTAAAAACCGAGACAATTTTCTTGATCTATTAGAACTACTAGGTTCTTATAATGATGAACTTTCAAAAGTTATATTTGGAGATGCTCCCTACAATGCAAACTATATTTCTAGTGATATTCAGAAAGAGCTTCTTAGTATTATTACAAACAAGGTTCAGAGGTATATTCGTAATGAAGTGGGGGATGCATTCTTTTGTGTCATGGTTGATGTTAGGGGTTGATTTTCAGGGTGCTCATCAAGAAGCTCAAGCGGCTCAGGAATCCGAAGATAGTTTGGCGATCCTATCAGTTCAGGTATCCTGAATTTGCGATATATGTCTAACCTCTATTTTGCCTCATGCTTAATTGTTTGCAGGTGGTAACGAACTCTCAACTAATTCCTAAAGACTCGGACTAAGCTGACTAAGACGTGGATCAGTGGGTCGATCCTGCTTCAACGGTCAAGAAAGTGGGAAGAAGAGATCCCGGGAATCCCGGACAGTTAGTTAGTTAGTTTGTTATATATTAATCGAGGACTCGATCAGTAGGGACACACACAACGCACTCTCTAGCTTACTTATCACTGTAAAAACATTGTATTACCTAGTTCTGATCGATCAAACCTCAAACTCATTGTAACGATTCATTTTGTTATCAATAAAATTGACTAGGAGGTGGCTATTCGGCCGGCTCCCGAGGTTTTTATCCAGGATTCCCAGAGGCAACTCGAAGGATTCTGGAGTTTTCCTCGCTAAATCATCGTGTCACCATCCTAACTTGGATTACTTGCTCATTTGATCATTAAGCACTCTACCTCACAATCTAAGTTTGGAATACGAAATTTCTTTGTGAATTTTTGACCAAAACAGTTTGGCGCCCACCGTGGGGCAAGTGGTGCTTCATTCTAAGAAAATTCCATTCATCATCCGCTCTGTTTGATCTCCAATCCCAAAAATGTCAAACCAACAAAAAACTTTTTCGGCCTCTACATCGTCCTCCATTCCTCCCCTTCCTTCCGTTCCAGGAAGCCAGAAGATAACCAATGACCGTCAGAAGAAAGTAGACGAGCAGCCGAGAAAAACTGACTATCCTGTCTTCACAGGATCCCAGGTTCAATATGTTAATCCTGTTATTACTAACAACGATTTGTTTTCCTTGATTAAGCAGGTGAAAAATCAGATGGATCAGCAAGAAAAGACCAATCAAACGGTGATGAAGGAGATCGAGCAGCTTAAGAAGTCTAAGAAACCTGTGGAGGAACAAAGTCCTCTATTTCCCAGGCACCTTGACTTCAATGCTTCAGGATCCTCAGATCCGGCTCGTTACAATTACAAATTAGCTCCAGGCTTCACTGCAGTCCCTACAGTGACATCTCAGGCCGCTGGGTATGCAGGGAGTACTGCTGGATTCTCAGGAGCTGTCCCACCAGAATCCTCGCAGTCGTGCTACAAGGATCCTTGGATCCCTCTATCATTGGGATCCCTAGCCACGCCGTCTCAAGGATATCCTTTCTCTGCTGGGAATCCAAGCTAGAACCCCCAAGGATATCAATACTTTAATCCTTCTGTTTCTGCAGGAATCTTCAAGACTAGCTCCTCAGATGTGCATGATGGTGACTTCATCCCCATGCAAAGAGCAGCCACTACTGAGCCGAGCATCCCAACGAGCTATGGATATAATCCCAAGATCCCAGTCCAGAATCCTAGCCCAGGTAATGTGTCCAATCCAATTCCCATCGTTTCTAACCAGGGTGGTCCTTATGATGCAGGTATTCATCCAAGTATTGCTAGGGAGCTCCAGAAGTTGATCAAAGAGATGATATCAAGTGTTCCAGGGATCCTGAAACCTATTCCTGAGGTTCCTTTGGAAAGCCACAAGATCTCTAGATTTACTTGGCCGATTTCCCAAGTGGAGACCCCGAAGCATTTCCAAACTCCAAGCATGAAGCTTTACGATGGAACCACAGATCCCGAAGAGCACGTGGCACATTACAGGAAGCGTATGGAGATCAATCCCATTCCAATAGATATCAAAGAAGCCTGTCTGTGCAAAGGCTTTGGTTCAACCTTAACAGGACCAACCATGAAATGGCTACTGAGCATTCCTCCTAACACTACTACTTCATTTTCTCACTTGGTTAACTTGTTTAACAATCAATTTTCTTGCAGTAGAACCTTTGAGAAGCTCACATATGATTTTATCGAATAGTTCAGAAGCCAGATGAGCCGCTCAGAGAATACATCGCCAGATTCGGACGAGAATCCCTTGAGATTCCTAATTTGGATATGGCAGCAGCCGTAGAAGCCTTTAAAATGGGTCTCTCTAAAAAGTCACGTCTTTATGATGACCTTGTCATGACTCCTTGCAGGATTCTCGACGAAGTTTGCAGTAGAGCCTTGAGATTTATTCGTTTGGAGGATGACAAAAGGATCCACCAAAGATTGGATATTCCTAAGTATGATCCTAACAGTAAGAAGGCGGAATCCCCCGGGAAGCCGTATAGATCTCGCCCATACTCCAAACTGGAAAATCACAAAGTCAATGCTGTTGAGCAAGATGATGACGACGAGGAGTATCCTATCTGAATACTGTTTTTAGTTGATATTGGTGGTTTGATGTGTGCTATGCAGGACCTAGGTGAAAAGGCAAGATGCCCCAGGAAGGATAGCAAGCAGGCATCCTGGAAAGACAAGACCAAGTGGTGTGCCTTCCATGAAGATTTCGGCCACCTAACAGATGAATGCATAGCACTCCGAAAGGAAATTAGCTATGTACTCAGCAAGGGGCATCTTAAAGAATTGATAGGCAGAAAGAAGGTCAAGACCCAGGAAGCCGAAAAGGTGCCTCAGAGAGCAGCTTCTCCACCCCAAGATGCTCAAATAATTAACTTCATCTCAGGAGGCTCAGACATTTGTGGGACTTTGTATTCCTCAGCCAAGAAGCATGCTAAGGAATCCAAATCTGAACAGGATGACAGACCTGTCCGGACTTCCACCCTGACTCAGGAGAAGATGATATCCTTCGATGAGAGCGACCGCTCCCATGTTCAGGATCCTCATCATGATAGTCTTGTGGTTACTTTATATATTGCTAACCATTTTGTTCGCAGGATCCTGATTGATAATGGAAGCTCAATAAACATAATCCCTCTTGATATGCTCAAGAAGATGGGGATCCCAGAAACTGAAATAGTTGCAAGATCTTCAGTCCTGGTTGGCTTCAGCGGTGAAACTAAAAGCACCGCTGGGGATATCAGGTTGCCGATATATATAGAGGGGGTAAACTCTATGCAAAAATTCTGTGTTATAGATTCTCTCTCTTGTTGCAATATTATTCTTGGCAGGCCATGGATTCACGAGATGAAGGCAGTCCCTTTAACTTATCACCAGTGTATCAAGCTTCCTACACCCTGGGGAGTTGTGAGGATTAAAAGTGACCAGCAGGAAGCCAAGAACTGCTATTCAACATCGATGAAGAACACCACTAAGGTGACGAAGGGATAGCAATTACAGAAAAGAGCACTTGAAGTACAGGAGGACAAGTAGCTTGATGTCAAAGAAGTGCCTTTAGACCCTGGGAATCCTGAAATCAAGGTGCTCGTGGGAACAAAAATCCCAGCGAATGTTGAGCAGGAATTAGTTCAACTTCTCAAAGCCAGAACCTCAACTTTCGGTTGGAAGCATGAAGACATGACATGTATTCCTAAACATCCTTCTTTCAGGCCTATACAGCAAAAAAGAAGGAAGTTCGCTCCAGAGAAGAATATAATCATCCAGGAGGAAGTTGACAAGCTTCTCAAAACCAAGATGATTAGAGAAGTCAAATATCCTAGGTGGCTAGCAAACGTGGTGGTGGTCCAGAAGAAGAATGGAAAGTGGAGAGTTTGTATTGACTACACAGACTTGAATAAGGCCTGTCCTAAGGATCCTTTTCCACTTCCCCATATTGACGCGATGGTAGATGCCACAGTTGGCCACGAGATGCTCACTTTTAGGGATGCCTCAGTAGGATTCCAACAAATTCAGATGGAACCATGCGACCAGGAGCACACGACATTTATGACTCCAACATGTATATATTGTTACACTGCTATGCCCTTTGGTTTAAGAAATGCAGGTGCCACTTACCAGAGGCTCGTCAATATGATGTTCAAAGAGCAACTAGGGGACACGATGGAAGTCTACATAGATGATATGGTGGTGAAATCCAAGAAAGCTGAAGATCATGTCAGGGATCTCCATATTGCCTTCGATATCCTTGATCAGTATAACATGAAGCTCAATCCCTCCAAATGCCACTTTGGGGTGCGAGCTGGAAAATTCTTAGGATACATGGTTGCCGAAAGAGGGATCGAAGCAAGTCCAGAGCAGATCCTCAGAAAAAAGTAAGGATTTCTATGATATCTTGAGGAAAAATAAGAAATTCGAATGGACTGAGAAGCACGAAGAAGCCCTGAAGTGCCTGAAAGACTACCTGTCAGTAGCCCCGTTGCTAATGAAACCAGAAGATGGGGAGCCACTATATTTATATCTCGATGTTTCTAAAAGCTCAATCAGTGCAGTTCTGGTAAAAGATCATCAAGGTCAGCAGCATCTGGTATATTATGTAAGTAAAACTCTGCTAGACGCAGAATCCAGGTATTCTCACCTTGAATAATTAATTTTAGCTCTTATAATGGCTTCCACTAAACTCAGACACTATTTTGAAACCCATACTATAATTGTGATGTCTAACTATCCTATCAAGGCAGTTCTCAGGAAGCCGGAAATGTCAAGAAGGATGGCTAAGTGGGCAGTCAAGCTGAATGCCTATGACATCAAATATGAATCAAGAACAACAATCAAGTCCCAAGCCTTGGCTGACTTTGTGGCGGATTTCGGCAGCGACGTTGAACCAGAAGTTGAGAAGGAAGTCCAGCAGCTTGAGAAGCTCAAGGAAGACTGGATCCTCTACACTGACGGCTCCTCAAATGTCAGGGGAACAGGGCTGGGAATCCTGCTAAAATCGCCACAGGGGGACATAATACCTCTATCCATATCCTGTGAATTCCAGGCTACCAACAATGAAGCTGAGTACGAAGCTTTAATTGCTGGATTACAGCTGGCCAGGGATATGGGAATCCTATCCATACAAGTATTTGTTGATTCTCTTCTATTGACTAACCAATTTAATGGCTCTTATGCAGTTAGAGGGGAGAATCTGATCAAGTATCTTGAAATTGTTGAGAAATTATCTCTATTTTCGAAAATTTTAACATTTCGCAGGTACCAAGAGAAGATAATGCAGAAGCTGATGCCTTGGCAAACTTGGCTTCATCGCTCAGGATCCCTGAGGATGTCAAGATTCCAATAACTCACGTCCTGATGCCAGCAATAGCTCAACAGGAAGCTCAGGCTGTTGACAATAATGCAGGTGCAGATGTTGAGAACCTTGAAGATGCTCACCAATCCTGGACTTACCCAATCAGGAAGTATCTCCAAAATGGGGAGATTCCCAAGGGCGTAAACCCCAGAGCTTTTCGCACAAAGGTAGTACCCTATACTATTATTAATAATATCCTATATAGAAGATCTCTTGCAGGTGTCTACCTAAGGTGCCTAGAGAAGTCAGAAGCTCTTGAGGTGCTCGACGACATCCATAGTGGAGATTGTGGGAACCATACCGGGGGCAGGGCACTATTCTCTAAAGTTCTCAGATTCGGATATTATTGGCCAACTATGAAGAAGGACGCCGCGAGCTTCTCACAGAAATGCAATGCTTGTCAAAGGCATGGCAATATCATCCACCAACCCGCTAAGCATCTGCATCCTATAGTATCCCCATGGCCATTCATGAAGTGGGGCATGGATATTGTGGGTAAACTGCCAAAGGCTCCTGGAGGAAAGGTGTTTATGCTTGCCATGACGGATTACTTCTCCAAGTGGATTGAAGCAGAAGCCTATGTTCAAGTGAGAGAGAAAGAAGTGATATCCTTCATCAAAAGGAACATCCTCACCAGATATGGGATTCCGGCAAAAATCATATGCGACAATGGCTCCCAGTTTATAGGCAGAAGAACTACAAGCTTTTGTGAAAGCTGGGGCATCAAGATGATCACTTCGACACCTGTCCACCCTCAGGCTAATGGACAGGCGGAATCCAGCAATAAGATCATCATCAACAACCTCTAGAAGAAGCTGGGCTCCAAGAAAGGGAAATGGGCTGAAGAGTTGCCATTTGTCCTTTGGGCAGACAGAACCACACCTAAGAATGCTACTGGCCAAACACCATTCTCATTAGTGTTTGGGGCAGAAGCTGTGATCCCTATAGAGATGGTACTCCCAACAGCCAGAGTCGACTGCCAGAATCCTGAAACCAACAGCCAGAATCTGCTTCAGGATCTCGAAACAGTTGAGGAGCTCAGAGATATGGACAGAATCCGGATGGCATCTTATCAACAGCGGATAGCAAAATCCTATAACAAGAATACCAGGCTAAGAAGATTCCAAGTAGGTGACTTGGTCTTGAGGAAGTCTTTTTAGAATACTACCAATCCTGCTGATGGGAAGTTAGCACCCAAGTGGGAGGGCCCTTACCTTATAGATTCTGAAGAAGGAAAGGGGGCGTACCGTTTGGTGAACATGGAAGGAGAACCTCTGCCAAAAGCTTGGAATGCCGTCCACCTTAAAGCATATTTTATGTGAGAATCTCGCTGAGAATCTAAGACAGAATCCCATGGATCCTCACTGTCTAAATATTGGAAGGTAAGTATACTAATCCTATTTCAATTTATTCCTATTATTCCTATGACACATTACTGACTTAAGCATCAGAGTGGTGTTAGCTAAGCTAACACCCACCCCTCATCAAGTGTTAAGTGTTTTGCAGATTCCGAGAATCCTAAGTGATTTGGGTATATCCCCAATTAGAGGTTGGCCACCTCTCCTACGTTTAAGGTATCCCGCATACCTTCCAAGGTTTGAGAGGATGACTTGTCACACCCCCGATATACCACTAATGGAGTTTATACCGCTAAGGGGTGCGAGCAAACCAGGACCACAACCATTAGTTACAAATACTAAACGAATCAGAGTAAGTCCAAATATATTTCATAAAATAAAGTCTCAAAATACGCAGCAGAAAAATATTATCTTAGCACTAACCACGTGCTTTACAAATCAATGTTTAAATTCCCAATTAAGTCTAAATAGAATTAAGAATTGTCTTCACGTGCCATGCCAACCCGCTTCGGATACTCCTCAGCGATCTGCAAAAGTTTAAACCACGCAAGTGTCAACCTAACGGTTGGTGAGCTCACGGTGGGCTTGTCATGCAGTGGCCCGGTCTCATAATCATAATCGTGTCAACATATACTTACGAAATATTTATTTGCGAAAAGCAATGCTTAGTGATATCCAAAAATCATAGTATTGTGGTTTAGTGAAAGTATTGTCCGTAACATACGTTATCGGGTATGTACTAGTTTTGTACAGTTAAAGTGCTCAACCGATATCGCGGGTAGCTAATCCGTTGTTCCATGCACTAAGGAAGTTTGTACCAAAGCTGACTGTTATTGTAGTGGCAGTGCCATCATCTATTTTGTTTTGCGGACCTACGTCATCGTGGCTTTGCCTCCCCAGTGTCCTCTCGGGATCACGGTCAGATAGGCTGATATTGTACCTCCCTGCACCTCCAGTGTCACGAGGCGGAGTTTGTCAAACTCCAGTAGATCTACCCAACATCCCCTCGCTTTACAATTAATGGTACAATTAAGTTGAGGACTTTTTCAGTTATAAGGCAATCCTTAGAAATCATGTGATATCATGTGGTTTAGACTTTAACCTACACTAGCCATATTAAAACGGTTTACTTTGGGTTCTCATGAATCCCGAAAACATTTTCAGTTTCGTTTTAGAAATAGTTGTTTAAGTATTTCACAAGTGCTTCCCATAAAACACTACAAGTTCATCAAGTGGGTGCCAAGCACTCCTAGGTTTTCAAGTTCATTAGAGAGGTGCATAGCACTCATAAGATTGTCAGCGTTGTCTTTCATTAAGTTATTCAGTGTGACCCAAACGGGCTCACGATAAATGGGTTAGTGACACTCACCTTTGGTTGCACTGCTACACTTGCTAAGAAATCCAAATATTGTTTGCTTAACGAAGACCTAGGAACACGTTTAGGTCTTAAGTATTAGTTTTGTGTCTAATCTTTAACTTACGTCACTATGGCCCATAACATAGCACGTTGGAACTATGACACGACATACCGACACACGACACCGATGGTTGATCATACCAAGGGTTCACATAATTTAGAAATCAAGGCATGTTTAATTATTGCATAATCATGTAAGTCATAGCATAACATTCAAACAAGTTGCACAAGTTGGGTTTTGGTCAGATCATAGTTTCGCTACTTAGTGTCGCTACATAGTTTCGCTAGGTGCACGGGCAGCACTTTCGCTAGGGATTACCCGATGACACAGTTTCGCTAGCTAGTTTCGCCCGAAACTGCTGACGCAGTTTCGCTAGCCTAGATTCGCTCAAAACTGGTTTGAACTTTCGTTCAGGTTGGTTCGCTCGGTAGTTTCGTTCGAGCATGTCTACTTAGTTTCGCGGGCGACACTATAGTTTCGCCACATAGTATCGCTGGATGAATATATATACAGTTTCGCTGTATAGTTTCGCCCAGAGAACAGCTCAGTTTCGCTGGTCGCGGAAAACACATAAATCAGCCTAAAAATCAATCTAACAGTTTCCATACTTCATGTGATTCAATATTTAGCATGCATAAACATTTACCAACATCAAACAACAAGATTTAACACCTTAAACATGGGTTTTCACATTCAAATCACCAAAAACACATTTTAAACCTAAAATGACCTAACTAGCATGAATCTTTATTATGGTTTGATTTCAAACGTAAAGTTACAGACTTTATGATAGATCTAGCCTTCCTAAGCATCATATCAGAAGATCAAGTGATTACATAAAGATCTAAGCATGCTTTTTAAGAAAACACATAGAAAATGCATAAAGAATGGTTTTGGGACTCACGATTCGATCTAGGGTCCGAATGGATGATGTCTCGAGGCTGAGATCACGTCGGCTCGTGGTGTTTCTCGACTGACCAGAAATTCCAGGAGAGTGTGTGTGTGTTTAGTGTGGAGATGATGCAAATGGGATGTAATTAGGGTTTAATAGACTTTATATCAGGAGCTAGTTTCGCTGGCCAAGCGAAACTGGCTCTGAACTCATGCAAGTCAAATGGTCTAGCCGACTACCAAGCGAATCTATAGTTTCGCCCGGTAGTTTCGCTGGAAACCAAAACAGGCCAATTTACATTCTATTATCAATACTAAATCATGCGTTTCAATCACTTTGCACATAATGACAATAAATAAATAAACACATAACACATATGGATGGGTTCGGTGATCAACCAAAGGTCGTGGACGTATTCGGCCTAGTTAAGCATTAGTTACTAAGTTAACACTCATAACGTAACTAACGGAGATTGTCTAACGGTAGTTAACCTTGGAATTCTCGGATGTCACATCATCCCCTTGTAAATGGAATTTTCGTCCCGAAAATTATTCTTGCATTGTAGCGTTCGCAGCCTCGGCTGTCGTCGTTGCTGTTGTTGCTGGGGAAAGAAAGCAAAAGTTTTTAGGGTCGCCACATCCTCCTCCTGTTAAAGGAATTTTGGTCCCCAAAATTAAATCATACCTTGAGTTTCCGTGGACGTATGCTCGAACAAGTGAGGATACTTTTTCTTCATCTGATCCTCTCGTTCCCAAGTATATTCAGGTCCACGCTTTGAGTTCCATCGAACCTTGACGATCGGAATCTTGCTATGTTTGAGGGCTTTCTCCTCGCGTCCCATGATTTCTACCGGTTGCTCGGTAAATCTCAAATGTTCATCAATTTCCAATTCCTCCAAAGGAATTATTTCGGTGTCTTCAGCCAGACATTTCTTCAGATTCGAGACGTGAAACACGTTGTGAACTCCATCGAGTTCTGCAGGGAGTCGTAATCGATAGGCCACCGGGCCTACTTCCCCGATGATTTCAAATGGACCGATATAGCGAGGATTCAGCTTTCCGCGCTTTTCGAAGCGTATCACTCCTTTCCAGGGAGATACCTTCAATAGTACCTTGTCGCCTACCTCGAACTTCAAAGGTTTACGGCGTTTGTCGGCATAGCTCTTTTGTCTGTCACGTGCCGCGGCTATCCGTTTTCTGATTTGAATAATTCGTTATGTTGTATCATGAATGATTTCCAGTCCGGTGAGTCCCTTCTCACCCGTTTCGGCCCAACACACGGGCGATCTACATTTTCTGCCATAAAGAGCTTCAAAAGGTGCTGCACCGATGCTCGTATGATAACTGTTGTTGTAGGAGAACTCCACCAACGGAAGGTGAGCCTCCCAATCCTTACCGAAGTCGAGAACGCAAGCTCGGAGCATGTCTTCCAAAGTCTGAATAGTTCGCTCCATCTGACCATCGGTCTGCGGGTGATAAGCTGTACTCATATCCAGTCTGGTTCCCAGTGCTTCTTGCATAGATTGCCACAATCGGGAAGTAAATTGAGGATCTCGATTGGAGATAATGGTCTTAGGCACTCCATGCCGTGCCACAATTCGGTCAATGTACAGCTTAGTTAACTTATCCATATTGTCATTCTCCCTCATTGGAATAAAGTGTGCAGATTTGGTTAGTCGATCAATGATAACCCAAATCGCATCCGGTCGATTCGATCGATGAGGTAATCCTGTTACGAAATCCATGGAGATATCCTCCCATTTCCATTCTGGGATCTTTGGTTGCTGTAATAATCCAGAAGGCTTTTGGTACTCGATCTTGACTCTCGAGCAGGTTAAACACTTAGCCACATATCGCGCAATGTCGGCTTTCATATTCGGCCACCAATATAAGTTCTTCAAATCTTGGTACATTTTATCCGATCCAGGGTGCACCGAATACCTTGACTTGTGAGCCTCGTCCATCACGAGCTCACGGAGATTTCCAAGTAAAGGAACCCAAATTCTGTCATTGTAATACCTGAGTCCATCGGACTTAATTTCGGAGTTACCATCCACCCCTCGCAGTGCTTCAGCTGTGAAATTTTCTTCTTTCAAAGGTTCTCGTTGGGCATCGCGGATCCGATCCGGCAATCCCGTGTGAATGGTAAGTTGGAGCGCTCGTACTCGTCGAGGATTTTCGTATTCCTTTCGGCTTAAGGCATCAGCCACAACATTGGCTTTTCCCGGGTGATACTTAATTGCTAAGTCATAATCATTTAGTAGCTCGACCCACCTTCGTTGTCGCATGTTGAGGTCCTTTTGTTCAAAGACATGTTGCAAGCTTTTGTGGTCGGTAAATATTGTGCACTTTGTTCCGTAGAGGTAATGTCTCCAAATCTTGAGTGCAAATACCACGGCTCCTAATTCCAAATCATGTGTTGTATAATTCTTCTCAGTATCCTTCAGTTGCCTGGACTCGTAGGCAATCACCTTGTTTCGTTGCATCAACACGCAACCGAGTCCTTGAATGGATGCATCGCAATAGACCACGAAGTCGTCAACCCCTTCGGGTAACGAGAGAATCGGAGCTGAACATAACATGTCCTTAAGAGTTTGAAACGCGCGTTCTTCTTTTTCACCCCATCTATATTGCACTCCTTTGTGCGTTAAAGCTGTTAAGGGTTGTGCCAATTGCGAGAAACCTTTAATGAATCTTCGGTACTATCCGGCAAGTCCCAAAAATTGTCGGATTTCGGTCGGCGCTCTCGGGGTAGACCAATTCTTGATAGCTTCCACTTTAGCTGGGTCGACATGAATTCCATCCTGATTAACAATGTGTCCAAGGAACTGGACTTCGCGAATCCAAAAATCGCACTTCGAAAACTTAGCATAAAGCCGTTCCTTGCGGAGTAACTCCAAGATAAGTCGTAGGTGTCTCTCGTGTTCTTCCTTTGTCTTGGAGTAGATTAAGATATCGTCAATGAAAACTATCACAAAGTGATCGAGGTACGGCTTGCACACTCGATTCATCAGATCCATAAATACAGCAGGTGCATTGGTTAGCCCGAACGGCATAACTAGAAACTCGTAGTGACCATACCGAGTTCTGAAAGTAGTCTTGGGAACATCCTCATCACGAACGCGAAGTTGGTGATATCCAGACCGTAGATCAATCTTTGAAAAGTAGCTCGAACCTTGCAGTTGGTCGAAGAGATCGTCGATTCGAGTAAGTGGATACCGATTCTTGATCGTAACCTTGTTAAGCTCTCGGTAGTCGATACACATTCGGAACGTTCCATCTTTCTTCTTAACAAACAATACCGGTGCTCCCCATGGAGACGAACTTGGACGAATAAATCCTTTGTCTAACTCTTGAAGTTGTGCGGAGAGTTCGTTGAGTTCGCTTACCGCCAAACGGTAAGGTGCGCGTGCGATCGGAGCTGCTCCAGGAGCTAAATCGATTCCAAACTCGACTTGTCGAAATGGAGGCAAACCAGGCAGATCTTCAGGAAATACATCTTGGAAGTCGCGGACTATCGGGTAGTCGTCGATTTTACGCTCGGGAAGTGTCGTGTCGGTGACGTTTGCAAGGATCGCGAAGTGACCTTTACGAAGACACTTTTGAGCTTTAAGAAACGAGATAATACCGGTGACTGTTCCACCTTTTTCACCTTGAACTGTTAACACTTCACCGTCTTTGAGTGGGATACGAACCACTTTTTCTTGGCATAAAATTTCAGCTCGGTTTTCGGATAACCAATCCATTCCTACTATGACATCAAAACTATCAATCGGGAAAGGCATAAGATCGATTCCTAACGTATGGCCAACTAGTTCTAACTTACAGTCCTTAACTATCTGAGTCGTATCATGAAGTTTACCATTTGCTAGCTCTACCACATACTTGGCATCTAAGGCAATTGGTTTAGCATTAATTAGTTTAGCAAACTTAGTGGAAATAAAGCTTCTTTCAGCACCAGAATTAAACAATACAGTAGCAAAGAAACCATTAAGGATGAATTTACCGTTTATCACGTTGGCGTCGTTGCGAGCTTCACCTTGACCCATGACAAAAGCTCTTCCTCTGCCATTTCCACCATTCCCATTGTTACCATTCCCGTTGCCATTACCTCCACCATTGCCATTCCCACCATTGTTTCCTTGATTACCATTTCCCTGTCTTCTCAACTGCGGGCAGTCCCTTTTTATGTGGCCTTGAGCACCACATTCATAGCAGTTCCCATTACCATTTCCCCTGGGAGCTTCACTGTTGTTGTTACGGTTCTGACCATTGTTGTTTCCATTTCCTCGGTTGTTTCCATAGTTGTTGTTGCCATGATTGTTGTTGTTTTGCCTTAGGCGGTTTTGTTGCTCGGGAAGAACCGTCCAACAGTCTTTCGCCTCATGGCTTTTCTTGCCACACCTTTCACAGCTTAAATTCCTTCTACAAATACCAGTGTGATGCTTCCCACACTTGTTACACATGGGCAGGTTACCCTTGTAGTTGCCTTGACCGTTACCGCCCTGACGGTTGTTTCCACTGTTATTTCCAGACCTCTTGCTTTGACCTTGAGAGTTGTAAGACCTCCCGGTGCTGTTTCCCACACTTTTATTGTTCATGGAGTTTTCAGGAGCTTCATCATCAGCTTTTCTCTTACCACTTAAGGCAGTCTTCTCTGAGGCTTTTGCAGGAAGTGTACCTTTTTCAACTTCCTGATCGGTAAGCTTGTGAGCCAAACGAATGGCTTGCTGCACGGTTATGGGGTTGCTGGCAGTCACTAGTCCTTTGATTTGAGGCGCGAGGCCTTCCAAATAACGCTCAATGCGTTTGAACTCAGCATCCACCATTGTTGGGCATAGTACCGCGTACTCATGGTAACGCGCATCATACTGTTCGACTTCAGACCCATTCATTTTCAGATTCAAGAATTCACCCTCTAATTTCTTCACTTGGTCACGGGGACAGTACTCCTCCATAATCAGTTCCTTAAACGCTTCCCATTCCATGTTATTAGCCGCATCAATCCCAATCATCTGGATTTCGGCATTCCACCAGGAGAGAGCAGCTCCCTCAAAGGTACCAGTAGCATACTTCACTTTGCTCTCAGCAGGGCAGTTGCACATAGAGAAGACCTTTTCAGACTTCTCGATCCACCTGAGGAGTCCTACCGCTCCTTCTTCGCCGGAAAACGTCATTGGCTTACAATCCATGAAGGACTTAAACGTGCAGTGATGGTGGTTTCCTGATGCAATAATAGTTCGGGTTTTAAGTTTAAACAGGTCAAAATATAATCGCTTTGTGCCTTAACCGGCATAATAATTACCCGGTGCGGCGTATGCAGCTTGGACGGCTGCCACTGCGGCTTGCACGTGCTCGTTAATCATAGCTTGCAGTTGTGCAGGTGTCATGTTAATGTTGCTCCTTCCGTGTCCTCTTCCAGACATTTTGGCTGGACAGTTAAAGTAGCCAGTGTTCAGTCACAACTATACTTTATACATATCCCATAATATGTATATTAACAATTTCCCGTTATCCCACTATTAGTCCAGAAAAATTTTGTGCAAAATTGAGGCGTCGTCGGAGAACGTCGTGAGTCGTAAGTACTATCGTCGAAAGTCGGCTTTCCCATAAAAGTCACCGTCGGCGTAGTCATCGTAGTAGAAATCAGGACGTAGCGTGTAGCATCGTTTCGTTGTCGCTTTCCCCCGGAATTAGTGTGCGTATTAGCGTTCGCATTTCGTATTCGTGTGTGAAAATTTTCCCTAAGGTTTTTCCGTTAGACTACTTAGACACGGTCGCTTCATACCTATATATATATTTACATATACATATATATATATATATACATACGTACTAAGCTTTTACTTACACAGCAGAGCGAGTATCCCAGGTTGGCACGTAAATATTTTGTTTTTGGGAATTTGTCTGTTCGTTTGTAACTAAGGTTTCAAGTTGCAGTTTCCAAATTGTTTTTAAAAAATGATTCCAGTTCTCTGCAACTTATGGCTCTGATACCAATCTGTCACACCCCCGATATACCACTAACGGAGTTTATACCGCTAAGAGGTGCGAGCAAACCAGGACCACAACCATTAGTTACAAATACTAAATGAATCAGAGTAAGTCCAAATATATTTCATAAAACAAAGTCTCAAAATACGCAGCGGAAAAATATTATCTTAGCACTAACCACGTGCTTTACAAATCAATGTTTAAATTCCCAATTAAGTCTAAATAGAATTAAGAATTGTCTTCACGTGCCATGCCAACCCGCTCCGGATACTCCTCAGCGATCTGCAAAAGTTTAAACCACGCAAGTGTCAACCTCACGGTTGGTGAGTTCACGGTGGGCTTGTCATGCAGTGGCCCGGTCTCATAATCATAATCGTGTCAACATATACTTACGAAATATTTATTTGCGAAAAGCAATGCTTAGTGATATCCAAAAATCATAGTATTGTGGTTTAGTGAATGTATTGTCCGTAACATACGTTATCGGGTATGTACTAGTTTTGTATAGTTAAAGTGCTCAACCGATATCGCGGTAGCTAATCCGTTGTTCCATGCACTAAGGAAGTTTGTACCAAAGCTGACTGTTATTGTAGTGGCAGTGCCATCATCTATTTTGTTTTGCGGACCTACGTCATCGCGACTTTGCCTCCCCCGTGTCCTCTCGGGATCACGGTCAGATAGGCTGATATTGTACCTCCGTGCACCTCCAGTGTCACGAGGCGGAGTTTGTCAAACTCCAGTAGATCTACCCAACATCCCCTCGCTTTACAATTAGTGGTACAATTAAGTTGAGGACTTTTTCAGTTATAAGGCAATCCTTAGAAATCATGTGATATCATGTGGTTTAGACTTTAACCTACACTAGCCATATTAAAACGGTTTACTTTGGGTTCTCATGAATCCCGAAAACATTTTCAGTTTCGTTTTAGAAATAGTTGTTTAAGTATTTCAGAAGTGCTTCCCATAAAACACTTCAAGTTCATCAAGTGGGTTCCAAGCACTCCTAGGTTTTCAAGTTCATTAGAGAGGTGCATAGCACTCATAAGATTGTCAGGATTGTCTTTCATTAAGTTATTCAGTGTGACCCAAACGGGCTCACGGTAAATGGGTTAGTGACACTCACCTTTGGTTGCACTGCTACACTTGCTAAGAAATCCAAATATTGTTTGCTTAACGAAGACCTAGGAACACGTTTAGGTCTTAAGTATTAGTTTTGTGTCTAATCTTTACCTTACGTCACTATGGCCCATAACATAGCACGTTGGAACTATGACACGACATACCGACACACGACACCGATGGTTGATCATACCAAGGGTTCACATAATTCAGAAATCAAGGCATGTAAGTCATAGCATAACATTCAAACAAGTTGCACAAGTTGGGTTTTGGTCAGATCATAGTTTCGCTACTTAGTGTCGCTACATAGTTTCGCTAGGTGCACGGGCAGCACTTTCGCTAGGGATTACCCGATGACACAGTTTCGCTAGCTAGTTTCGCCCGAAACTGCTGACGCAGTTTCGCTAGCCTAGATTCGCTCGAAACTGGTTTGAACTTTCGTTCAGGTTGGTTCGCTCGGTAGTTTCGTTCGAGCAGGTCTACTTAGTTTCGCGGGCGACACTATAGTTTCGCCACATAGTATCGCTGGATGAATATATATACAGTTTCGCTGTATAGTTTCGCCCAGAGAACAGCTCAGTTTCGCTGGTCGCGGAAAACGCATAAATCAGCCTAAAAATCAATCTAACAGTTTCCATACTTCATGTGATTCAATATTTAGCATGCATAAACATTTACCAACATCAAACAACAAGATTTAACACCTTAAACATGGGTTTTCACATTCAAATCACCAAAAACACATTTTAAACCTAAAATGACCTAACTAGCATGAATCTTTATTATGGTTTGATTTCAAACGTAAAGTTACAGACTTTATGATAGATCTAGCCTTCCTAAGCATCATATCAGAAGATCAAGTGATTACATGAAGATCTAAGCATGCTTTTTAAGAAAACACATAGAAAATGCATAAAGAATGGTTTTGGGACTCACGATTCGATCTAGGGTCCGAATGGATGATGTCTCGAGGCTGAGATCACGTCGGCTCGTGGTGTTTCTCGACTGACCAGAAATTCCAGGAGAGTGTGTGTGTGTTTAGTGTGGAGATGATGCAAATGGGATGTAATTAGGGTTTAATAGACTTTATATCAGGAGCTAGTTTCGCTGGCAGTTTCGCTGGCCAAGCGAAACTGGCTCTGAACTCATGCAAGTCAAATGGTCTAGCCGACTACCGAGCGAATCTACAGTTTCGCCCGCTAGTATCGCTGGAAACCAAAAGAGGCCAATTTACATTCTATTATCAATACTAAATCATGCGTTTAAATCACTTTGCACATAATGACAATAAATAAATAAACACATAACACATATGGACGGGTTCGTTGATCAACCAAAGGTCGTGGACGTATTCGGCCTAGTTAAGCATTAGTTACTAAGTTAACACTCATAACGTAACTAACGGAGATTGTCTAACGGAAGTTAACCTTGGAATTCTCGGATGTCACATGACTCCTCTCTTAAGTTTGGGTAATCGCCAGTAGCGCACGTTATCCACCAGTATGCTCAAGGTGGCCGGACCAGTCCACCCCAGGGGTGGCTAACAATCTTGTCACTGGAGGCTGCTGGGAGGATTCTCAAGGTTTATAAATTCGACGTGTTATTTAAGGTTTTGGCATTTACATGCCACATACGTTGGCTTAATCCTAAGTTTACTGGGCTTTCC
This sequence comes from Deinandra increscens subsp. villosa, assembly GCA_039602395.1. NCBI lineage: Eukaryota > Viridiplantae > Streptophyta > Magnoliopsida > Asterales > Asteraceae > Deinandra > Deinandra increscens. Next base: position 84,906,028 of record JBCNJP010000010.1, on the reverse strand, counting down.
CCGGAATTATTTGGGCTTGTCCCCAGAATCGCATGGGCTTGTCCCCAGAATCGCATGGGCTTGTCCCCAGAATTATATGGGCTTGTCCCCAGAATTATATGGGCTTGTCCCCATAATCGCATGGGCTTGTCCCGGCCCAGTTTTGGCTTAGTCCCAAGAATCCCGGGTGTAACCCCAGTATATTATTAACTCTGTGTAGAAAGTGTCCTTGGTTGTTAGCCGGGATCTTTCTACTTTGTGTTTTACAGGTTTCCAAAAGCAGGATGCCGAAAAAGACTCTACTAACCCGTTCAGTCAGGATTCCAGTTAGAATCCTGAAGTAAGACGCTTAGAAGATAATTAGACTCGAAGTAAGCATGATTCTTGTCAGAATCTCGAGGCAAATACGTTGAGACCTATAAGGTAACTTGTTAGGAATCCTACGAAGATCCCTGATAGGATTCCCGATTATACAAAGGATGTTGCCTAAGGTATATCTAACAGGTTAGGGTGCTATTATGGTTATCTCATTTAACTTGTTTGACCTTGGCCGTATAAAGATTTCTAATTTCTCTTTAGAGTCAGATGATTCATTCAACTCTTTTAAAACTTATAAGATTTTCTTTTTTGAGAATAGCTATTTAAGACAAATTTCTAAGAAGACGCAAATAAAATATGAACACCTTTGAAATAAACAAAACACGATGATGTTATTAACATACTAAAGCTGGATTTGAGCTTCCCGAAGCTTCGCCTTGAAAACTTCAGGATCCCTCCACTCGGGAAGCCCATAGGTCAAAAGTCCATTGGAAATCCTGGCTTCGTCTTGCAAACTGCAAGATCCCTCCACCAGGATTCCCAACCATTGTCTGTTGTTACTTGTTCAGTATTGTTTCAGGGAACGACAAGGAAAGAGAAATTGTTTACAAACATCACCATTCAAAAAAAAAAAAAAGGGCTCAAACCGTTGCAATGTCCTTATCGCCTATTGGCTTCTTGGAAGTCTCCTGCTTCCCACCATTAGCCTCCTCCTCAACCTTTTCCTCCACCTTCTCCTCCAGCTTATCCTCACCTTGCACAGCCAGATCACCACCAGCAGCCTTGGGCTCGGGAGCCTTCTCCTTGCTGGTCGGCTTCTCAACAGTCTTCTCCAGCTTCTCCAGGGAGAGCTTCCAGGCATCCACCATCCATGTTAGACAAGTGAACTCCTCAGCCCCGGCTTCCGCATCCATCTTCAGCATTGCCTGAAGCATACTGCAGGCAGCCGACTGCTTGCCAATGGTAGACTCCTTCAATAGAGCGGCCTCGTACTTGAGACGCTGCTCATCCATTTTGTGCTCATAATGGCGAGTCTTGCCTTCAGCTATCTCCCCTGGATACGGATGGTATCCCTAGCCTCATCCAGCTTCCTTTGGACTTCAGCAAGCCTGGTTTCCGCATCCATGCAATGAGTGCTCAGCTGCTCAAGACCCTGCGAAAAGAAGCAAAAATTAGGAGTTTCAAACGGATGCCGCACATTACCGATGCTTAGGAATCCTAAGGTACAACTTACCATTTTTGTCATTGTGTGCAGGCTTAGAAGCTTGTTGCTGGTCTCAGCAGGGCTCAGTCCCTCAAAGCTCTCCAGGAAAACGACGCCCTCAGAGGTCTTCCTCTTCTTGTTGGAGGAAGAAGTCTTAGGTCTGCTGGTAGGTGGCCGGATGCTGGTTACGGGCTCAGCCTTCTCATCTTTACCACCAGGAAGGAGGTCAAGGCGTCCAGGGAGAATCCAGAACCTGATCATAAAAAATTATGGGGTTAGTTAATTTCAGGATGCTCATAATTAGAAACAAAGAAGAGCATCAAGAATTTCAATACTTACCAGACATGTCGGCTTGGGTATGGTCGACGGAGTAGCTGTGCTCGCTGGTTGCGCTCTCGATAGCGAATGTCCTCTCGGCAATCGGGATCTTCAGGAAGGATGTGAGCTTCTCAACGGAATCCTTACCAACACTGATCAGCTTCTCGAACTTGGGAGCTGTGAAAAATAAAAAACAGAAGGCAAATTAGTAACCATTGGGAATCTTAATTAATTTGCGTGGGTCGGCATCCTACCCTTCAAAACCCACTTCATCGGTAACTGGTTGCTACCAGGAATTGATTCGTGCTTCACGAAGAAAAACTTCTTCTTCCAGTTGTGGTCATTGTGAGATGCACGAGGAATCAGTTGGGTGTTAGCAAATCGAGCTTGGAGTACGAACCGACTGCAGCCATGGGTTCTCAGGTTGTAGGCAGAACAGACCTTGGGGATTCCCATGTCCAGGTCCTTGGAGTTGTTCAGGTTATCAAGATAGAAAAGAATGCACCACACCATGGGCATTGTTTGGGAGTAGGAAAGGCCAGTAACCTCGAAAAACTTGTTCACAATGTCGGGGAAAGGGTATGACATGCCAAGGAGAAAAGGGTAGTAGAGAATACAGACCCAAGTAGAAGAAACAAAATCGGCCTTCAAGCGAGAATCAAAGTTCTGAATGACCATCATTCTCAGAATCAGACCGGAATCCTTCAATGATCGGATTTCATGGTCATTGAAGTCGCAGGTTTCCTCGTCACAGGAAGGGAGAATCCCTTGATCGATGAAGTTATCGATGCTGGGAGAAGCGGAGGAGGAAGCAGATCGAGTACCCTTTTTCGCCATTACAGAATTGAAAGAGAGAAAGGAAATCGAAACTGACCTGGTTATGGCGAAGAAGCTCGAAGGGTTTCCGTTCGAATGAGGTGAAGAACTTATGGTTTTTGAATCTCGACAGCTGTAAATCTTATCTACAGCCACCGAGATTCAGGGGCAATTGTTAGGGGTTGATTTTCAGGGTGCTCATCAAGAAGCTCAAGCGGCTCAGGAATCCGAAGATAGTTTGGCGATCCTATCAGTTCAGGTATCCTGAATTTGCGATATATGTCTAACCTCTATTTTGCCTCCTGCTTAATTGTTTGCAGGTGGTAACGAACTCTCAACTAATTCCTAAAGACTCGGACTAAGCTGACTAAGACGTGGATCAGTGGGTCGATCCTGCTTTAATGGTCAAGAAAGTGGGAAGAAGAGATCCCGGGAATCCCGGACAGTTAGTTAGTTAGTTTGTTATATATTAATCGAGGACTCGATCAGTAGGGACACACACAATGCACTCTCTAGCTTACTTATCACTGCAAAAACATTGTATCACCTAGTTCTGATCGATCAAACCTCCAACTCATTGTAACGATTTATTTTGTTATCAATAAAATTGACTAGGAGGCGGCTATTCGGCTGGCTCCCGAGGTTATTATCCAGGATTCCCAGAGGCAACTCGAAGGATTCTGGAGTTTTCCTCGCTAAATCATCGTGTCACCATCCTAACTTGGATTACTTGCTCATTTGATCTTTAAGCACTCTACCTCACAATCTAAGTTTGGAATACGAAATTCCTTTGTGAATTTTTGACCAAAACAGTTGATGAGTTCCGAGATGAAGCAAAAAAATGGGCAGATTGATAACGGTTTGTCAGGCCGTTTCAAATCCCCAACTTAGATTGATTTTGTAGTAGTGGAAGTTAGGGTATCGAACCTAGGGAATATGTGGAAATTGATTAATTGACTACTAAATTAACCGAAATTACTAATTAACCTAAAATTACCTAAGATTGCCACTGGGCTGTTTTGAATTGTTGGGGTGAATTAACTAACAAATTAACTAACTTTAAACTAGAAAATTAATTGAATTATCAAATGAGACAAAGCTAACCACTTTTGGATCCTGGTTGGTTACCGATCTAGGCAAAACCGAATTACTTTACTGTGACACATAGACATGCCCCCCAATTGCCTCCTTGACCTAATAACCTAAGTTCGTAATGGGCTGATTAGTCCTGCCGCAAGAAAGTGCTAGATCATTAAACAGTGGACCACTAAAACCCTAGGTTACTAGTTAGATTAAACGATTTAGCATGCGGGTGTTCAACGGTAGCAAGTATTCCGGAACAACTAGTTAAGCAATTGATTAGGAATAGAACGATTTTACCAACCAATCACCAAAAGCGGTTAGTGGTGATTAGCCGGACATAGCTAATAACACAAACAAAGACATAATGAAAAACTGCATTAAATTACTGTACCGAATGATTGAATTCTCCAAAGAACTCCCAAAAAGGTTGAAAAATCGCAAATCTCAGCCCTCTGGTCGCACAAGAATGAAGATGATAACAAAACCTAACAAAACTTGTTTAAATAGCAAACCCTAAAAATTTCTACTGTCGACCGATTTGGGGCGTACCGCCCCAAACTGTGGGATTCTGGGCGTACCGCCCGGATTGATAATCTCGGCTGCTTTCTACACTTTAGGGCGTACCGCCCTGATTTCTTCTCTTCTGGGCGTACCGCCCCGATTCTGATCTCAGGAACTTTTCTTCAATTCTTCTAAGTCTTCTCTCGTTCCCGGTTACTTCTCAGCTACTGTACCTATTAGCTTCCAGTTCCTCATAACAACTCCATTTTTAGCTCATTAAGCTCATGGTACCTCAAAACATAAAATTAGTGAAAATGCTATGTAATCCAACCATTATTATAAATAAATATGAAAAATTAAGCATAATAATGACGACACATTGGACTGACATCACATCCCCACACTTGACTTTTTCCGTCTCGGAAAAACTACCATGGAATCATAATTGGGAATATCAACTCAAAATCATTTACAATTCAAATTATCAACCTTTTTCAATCCACATTCCAACATTAATCATATATACTAATTGCAATCGCCGATATTTCTATCCGACTAAACCCAACCACTGATATTTGAGCCCCCAAGGTGTTTATAAATTACCAATCATTTGTATCAACCTGCCTATGTGTCCCACATTCAGAAAATTCTAGGTCAATCTAATCCCGACTCATATTCGGTCAAAGTAAAGGGTAATAAAGATGTATTATTTATATTTTCCCCACCCTAGTTAAACCAGATACTTATATATCCCAAGAATGGTGGATTTGAATGGATAATGAAATTGCTTAAGCATTTATTTGACTACTATTGCTTTCTATATTTTTTCATTTTCTTTTCTTTTTTCTCTTTTTTTTTTGTTTTTTTTATAGTTGGTTAATTTTAACTATACTTACCAACGGACATCATCAGATGCATTCTTTCACAAGGTCTTACCCCCGAAATCATACGTGAGTGTTTTGCCCGCGAGATCCGGAACATCATCAGAGGCACTTACCACGGGATACTATCCTTAGTTCGTACGTGAGTATTTTGTTCCTTCACTCTAATTCATTAACAATTTATTACCTAATATGCTCAAAAGATGGAAAAATGGGGCGCCGTTATTTCTCGGATTTGCTTTCGCAAAAAGATCATAACGTGTCAATTTATTCTGAGGATATATAAGTCTCTAATCTAAAAAGGTCTTTTTCCTCCTAATCATCAGTTTCAATCTCACTCTAACTCCTAAAATGGGAACCCACTAGCAAGCTAAATTATTTACATATTTATACAATAAATAAATACCAAGGGATAATTAAGCTTTACTAAATCAGATGGGCCTACCGACACATCACAAATTAGATATATTTTCCATTCTCTCCTTTTCTTACCACTTTTCCCTATTCTTTCTTTATTTTTATTCTAAAAATCAACTCCCAATTGTACTATCATTTTCCATGTACCGGCAATTTTCCAAAAACAGATTTGACTCAAACACTTAAAACTAAAAATGACTAAAAAATTGCAAAATCTTTTTGGATTTTTGATGTTTTTTACTTTTTTTTTCAAAATAAACACAACTACCTAAAAATTCAAAAAACTTGAAAATTAAAAATAAAACTGACGTCCTGTCCCCCTCCCCACACTTAAGATCGACATTGCCCTCAATGTGATAGGAAACACGCACATAACGAATATACAGACACGAATGGGGAAAATAAAAATAAAAATAAAGATAAAATGCAAAAATAAAAAGAAAATAAAAAATAAATAAAAAGAACAAGTTGGAACACACTCCCCTGATAACATCGTGAAAGCTCCTCAGAAATCGTGCCAACACCCTCTTGTAACAGATCGTGAATTCCAGAAATCGGATGGAAGAATTAATGGAAGGATTTCACATCTCACTCGCGGTGCTACCAAAGAACAAACACATCATGCCATATATCTATACAATCAAAAAGAAAATCACAACCACCCAACCGGTTACCCCGTACAGTACCCCCAGTTACAATATAATATCATATCATACAGACCATGATCAAATGAAAACAAAATAACCAAAAGTACAAGGGTAAAAGAAACAAAACCGATCGGCAGTAGCAGTGATATCAGCATGAACAGCACCTACTCCTCATCACCTCCAGCGTCATCTCCAGCAGCATCTCCCTCATCACCAACATCAGCTCCCTCAGCACCAACATCTCCAGCACCAGCATCATCACCTCCCTCAGGCTCCTGAAAGAAATCAGGGATAGGCATACCCTGATGGGTCATCATACACCGCATCACCCTCTCGATCCTCTCAAACCTCACATCCACATAATCCAATACTGTCTCCTGAACCATCTCTAAATTCACCTGATCAGCCCTCGGCGGCCTCTCTGGTCTCTGCCTCAACGGCAGCAATGTTGAGATCATGACCCCCAACAATCGACCGCAACACCACCAAATCCAACTTCGTGCACTTCTCAACCCCCAGAGCGGCGGCCGAGAATAGTACACGCGACGATCCTATGGATATATCTAATAACAGGATCCCTAATCTGTGACTCGATCACACTGTCCAAGTCGGAACTGCTCCTATCTCATCCCAAAACGCGGCGAGCTGCAAATCAGTAACCCCCTGTGGGTGTGCTCGACTGAAAACCCCGCGCGGCAGCTCAGTAAACTTTGGCGCCTCAGCCTCCTCCTGCGAATACAACCCTGACAAGACCGCGAACGCTGGAATACTCATGTGATGAGTCCGACGGCCTAAAGCGAATGTCAGGGCGTTCCCGTCTCCAAACTTCCCCGGACCCACCTTGAATATCGATAAAAACTCCACAGTCAGCTCCAAGTACTGGTGGTCATCCGGGGTCAACGCCCTCCTCAATCTCTCAGTCACCTACTCTCTAATCCTCTCCAGCTGCCCAATCTGAGCCAACAATCCCCAGTCAATCGTACGATGATGTAGCAACGGCATCGCCATGAATCTCCTCATCTGTCGCTCCTCATGCGACCCGTGCTCGAACCTCAGCAGCGAGTGGTGCTGATGGTTCCTCCTCGCGACCGGCGGTGCTGGAACATCCGCCTCAGGTAATATCTCCGCCCCCCAGTAGCCTATGATCCTCCGTCTAAATGGGGGGGGGACCGGAACAGCGGCATCCGGATCTCCACGTCGCCTCCTCTTGGGACCGCGTGTCCCGGAACTAGAGCCCGATTGGTCCGACATCCTGATTTAAAAAAGTTAGCACAATAACAATAAAAATGATATAAACCGGGCCTTCCTGCAATTGATTTCCACATTCACAAACTATTTTTGTATTTTTCGATTTTTTAATTTTTTTGGTTTTTTCAAAATTTTATAAAGAAAAACAAAAATAAAACTAAAAAGAAAAATAAAACTGAAAGTAAAAATTAAAAACGACAAAAATTGGAATTTTGGGAATATATTAAAAATTCTGTGAAATCTCTCCCAGAAATGGTGCAATTGGGGCGGTACACCGCCCAATTAATCTGCAGAAACCCTAATTTCGATTTGGGGCGTGCCGCCTCCAATGTTGGAGACCTAGGCGGTACGCCGCCCAAACTGAAGCTCAAAAAAAAAAACGTAATCGGTTTTAACCGATCAAATATCCTATTCCCACACTCCGACAACCTCATACCTCACTCAAATCGGTTCAAATCAGCGGTTATTCAATGAACAAACGAAACTATCCTAACTCCTTTAAATCTCGCTAATCTAATCAATTAACTAAAAGAAACGAAAACGAACGGGAAACCTGATTCAGCTCGGTGGCGGTAGCAGCGGTGGATTACGGTCGAGAGAGAGAAAGATCGTCGGCGGTGTATCGGTGGTAGCAGCGGGGTAGTCTCGGCGGTGGTGGTGGGTTGGTTATGAGGAGAACCGGCCCGCCGGAAGAGGTTTTATATTTTTTTCTCATTTAAAAATCCGGGCGTACCGCCCTGAACATAAGGTTTTAGGGCGTACCGCCCGTGTTTTGAAATTTGAAATTTTTTTGAAAATTTCCGGGCGTACCGCCCAGACTAGGGTAATCTTGGGCGTACCGCCCATGCCCTATTTTGGCAGAAAGTTTTGAAAATTTGGGGCCTCAAAAATTTTCTATCTCTGAGAAAACATCATGTTTTGCACCACCGAACATGTGTACTGCAAAAATTTCATTAAAACTTACCTGGAACGCAGTATATGGCACAGATTCACTCCCGAGCTTCCCGATTCCTGAAAACACACCAAAAACGTAAAATCTAACAAAAACTACGAAAACACACGAAAATCAAATGAAAAACAAACCGCTGGGTTGCCTCCCAGTTAGCGCTAAGTTTTTAAGGTCTTCAGCCAGACCGTACTTCCCTTTCACGTTTCAGGGCTTTCAGAAGCGGGCGCCAAGAAGTAATCGTCTTTGTCGATGTGCCCGTGAATGTCTGCCGAGTCCAAATACGGCTTCAATCTGTGCCCATTTACTACCTGCCTCAGGTGGTCATCCAAGTCTTCAATCTCAAAGTTACCATACCCCCCCCCCCCCCACACTTGTGATGAGGAATGGCCCCATCCATTTGCTTTTCAGCTTACCTGGAAACAACTTCAACCGTGAGTTAAATAACCAAACCTTTTGACCTACCTGGAAGTCCATCTTCTTCAATCGTGCATCATGCACTTTCTTCATCTTATTCTTGTGGGCAGCTGCACTCTCGTACGCCTCATCGCGTAATTCTTCCAACTCTCCCAGCTGGAGCTTCCTTTCTCTACCTGCAGCATCATAACTCAAGTTAACTTCTTTCACAGCCCATAATGCTCTGTGAGCTAACTCTACAGGTAAATGACATCCCTTTCCATAGACCAACCGATAGGGAGTGGTTCCAATAGGCGTTTTAAAAGCAGTGCGATACGCCCACAAGGCGTCATTCAACTTGGAAGACCAATCCTTGCGGTCGATTCGCACAGTTTTCTGCAAAATTTCTTTAATTTGCCGATTGGAAACCTCCACTTGACCGATTGTTTGCAAATGATATGGAGTTGCAATTCGGTGGTCTATGCCATATTTCTTGAGTAGTTTGCCAAATTGAAAGTTCTTGAAATGAGATCCCCCATCACTTATGATCACACGAGGGATTCCAAATCTAGAGAAGATGTTTTGTTGAAAAAATTTGCAAACTACACTATGGTCATTGGTCTTAGTAGCTATGGCTTCTATCCATTTGGACACATACTCTACCGCTACTAAAATGTAAAGAAAACCATTAGAGTTAGGGAAAGGGCCCATAAAGTCTATGCCCCAAACATCAAAAATCTCTACAACCAAAATCGGTTGCAAAGGCATCTCATCACGCTTTGTGATGCTTCCCATCTGCTGACATCTCGTGCAGTGCTTCACGAACTCAAAGGCATCCTTGAAAAGCGTGGGCCAAAACAAACCGGAGGAAAGAACCCGGTGACCCATCTTGTGTCCACTAAAGTGACCTCCACATGCCGATGCGTGAACCAACTCCAACACTGCTTGTACCTCCGACTCTGGTACGCGCCTCCGGATCACTTGATCCGGTCCTACCTTGAACAAATCCGGTTCATCCCATATGTACTTGTGTGCTTGGGACTTCAAATGCACCTTCTTTCTCCTGGGCCAATGTTCCGAAATTGTACCTGCAGCCCAATATTTAACAATGTGAGCATACCAAGGCAAATGAGAAACACTTAACAATTGTTCATCGGGAAACTTCTCATTGATGCTTCATTCATCTTCTTCTGCGTCAATGTGGGGTAATCGGGACAAATGGTCCGCCACCACATTCTCACTACCCTTATTGTCTCTAATCTCCAGATTGAACTCCTGCAACAAAAGGATCCACCGAATGAGCCTCGGCTTGGCATCCTTCTTCTCCATCAAGTACCGGACCGCACTGTGGTCCGAATACACTATCACTTTGCTTCCCCAGATGTAGTACCTGAACTTATCAAGAGCAAACACAACTGCAAGTAATTCTTTTTCAGTGGTAGTATAATTCAATTGAGCCCCATCTAAAGTCTTACTTGCATAATAGATCACAACCGGTTTTTATCTACCCTTTGACCCAAAACCGCCCCAACAGCAAAGTCGGATGCATCACACATAATTTCAAAAGGTATAGACCAATCGGGTGCTTGCAAAACTGGTGCCTCAATTAGTTTATTTTTCAAAGTGTTAAAAGAATTTAGACACTCATCATTAAAATCAAAAACTTCATCTTTTAACAACAGTTTGCAAAGAGGTTTGGTAATTTTGCTAAAATCTTTTATGAACCTCCTATAAAAACCGGCATGACCTAAAAATGCCCTAATGCCCTTAACATTCGTGGGAGGAGGCAAAGTTGAAATTACTTTAATTTTTGCCCTATCAACCTCAATCCCACGACTTGACACCACGTGTCCCAACACGATCCCCTCTTGAACCATAAAATGGCTCTTCTCCCAACTTAACACTAGATTAGTTTCTATGCAACGCTCTAAGACTCGTGTTAATTGGTTCAAACAAGACTCAAACGATGTACCAAAAATTCAAAAGTTGTCCATGAAAATTTCAAGTGAATCCCCGATCATATCAGAAAAAATAGCCATCATGCATCTTTGAAAAGTGGCCGGGGCATTACACAAACCGAATGGCATCCTTCGAAAAGCAAAGGTGCCATAAGGACAAGTAAAAGTGGTCTTTTGTTGGTCATCGGGGTGAATGGCAATTTGGTTGTACCCCGAATAACCGTCTAGAAAACAATAAAACTTTTGACCGGACAACTTCTCAATTATTTGGTCAATGAAAGGTAGAGGAAAATGGTCCTTGGAAGTTGCGGAATTCAACTTCCTATAGTCAATGCAAATTCGCCACCCGGTTACCGGTCGGGTGGCTATTTCCTCACCTTTCTCGTTCCTTACTATTTGGATTCCCGCTTTCTTAGGAACGGTTTGAGTTGGACTTACCCATGTGCTATCGGAGATAGGATAGATAATACCTGCATCGAGCCATTTGAGTACCTCCTTCTTGACTACCTCACGCATGTTTGGGTTAAGTCTCCTTTGTGCATCTCTCGCGGGCTTTGCTCCTTCCTCGGTAATGATCTTGTGCATGACTATGGACAGACTAATTCCTTTCAAATCTGCAATGGTCCATCCAATAGCCGCCCGATGCTTCACCAATACCTTCATTAGCTCTTCCTCCTGCTCCGGAGTCAAACCTGTAGAAATAATAACAGGAAGAGTGTTATTTTCACCAACAAAATTATATTTCAAGTGCTTAGGAAGTTCTTTAGGTTCAAGAGAGGGTGGTGATTCGAGTGAAGGCTTCAATTGTGAGTCGCTATGTTCCGGTAAGCTCTCCACTTGAATAGACCATGGTGGTCTTTGATCTCTCACAACCATCAACTCTTGGCTCTCATCTTCTGCTTCCATCTCCTTGACCATATCTGCATAACCCCTGCCAAACAAAGCAAACTCCTCGGGGGTCCCATCCTCCTCATTAAAAGGGAAAAATGGAGGTATAAAACCATCAACAATTTCAGCCCGAAAGCATTCATCGTCTTCCCGAGGGTTAGTCATATTTCCAAAAACACTTAACCGCATTTTACGGTTCCCAAAAGTCATATCAACAGTACCCGACCTACAATCAATTTGTGAATGACTAGTAGCTAGAAAAGGTCGACCCAAAATTACCGTTGGTTGAGCGGTTTTTTCAACAGACACATAATCAAGAACCAAAAAGTCTACCGGATAGAAAAATTCATTAACTTTGACAATCACATCCGATAAAATTCCCCGGGGAAGCTTAGGGGTCAAATCGGCCAAAATCACCGTAGTGTCGGCCTTTTTCAAAGGTCCAAAATCGTACTGATCGTACAAGCTCCCCGGTAAGATACTCACACTCGCTCCAAGATCCAAAAGGGCACGGGTCATTTAAAAGTCACCAACTTGAATTGAAATTATTGGTGCCCCAGGATCTTGGAGTTTCTTGGGCAAAATCTCTGAAATTATGGCACTCACATCCGCATTTGCATCAAGCTGTTTCGGAATTTTGTAATTCCGCTTTTGAGTGCACATGTCTTTCAAGTACTTTGCGTAAGCCGGAATTTGCCTAATTGCATCTAAAAGGGGAAGATTGATTTTAACTTGTTTAAAAATATCCCACATCTCATCTTGTTGTGGGCCCCGTTTAGATGTTGTTTTCTAATTAGGTTCAATTAAGGCTTTTGGAAAAGGGACCCACTTTTTCTGTTCAACCACCTCATTATCTATCACCCTATTATTTGATTCATTAAAAGTTACTTTCTTTATGTTCCTAGGGTTACTATACTCGGTTGCAACTGACTTTGGGGTTGTTTGGTCGGTTTCCGGCTCACTTTCATCGTCACTTACCCAATCCTCCACCACCCCATCAACTTGCGGTGGAGGTGTCCCCACCTTATTATCTACGGACTTACCTGATCGCAAGGTTGTGATCTTGTTGATTGGAACATGTCGCGTGTTCTTCGAACTGGAAGGTTGATTCTGTTGATGTTGTGGGTTGATGGTGGTGTCGCTCGGCAATCTTCCCGGATCCCGCTTTGATGACTCGGCCGCCAATTGGCCCAATTGCTTCTGAAATGCTCCCATGGTTTTTTCTTGGAGCTCGAACTTCCGGTCAAACCCTTGAACTTTATCGAATAGCTGCTTTTGACCATCTGCAATTGAGTTCACTTTCTCCATTAAGGCGGCAAACTGAGTTTGCATCCCATCGTCTGGTGCCGGTTGAGCTTGTTGGTAGCTCCCTTGGGGCGGGTTTCCACCTTGAGTGTAGGTGTTCCGTTGGTAGCCCCCTTGATTATACCCGGATGTCCGACCTTGATATTGCGTTGGAGCTCCACCCTGCACATTAGAAGTTTGAAAGTTAGGATTCAACTGATTATTAGCATTACCGTACCTGAAATTTGGATGGTTGCGAAGGTTAGGATGGTAAGTGTTGGAGTTCATGGCTCCTTGCACATAGTTGACATCTTCACTCTGCTGCACCCCGATAGAACATGCATCAACTAGATGGCCCAATTCGCCACAACCCGTGCACACAGGAAATTGTGCACTTGCCTTCACCTCTTCGGGTACTCCCCCCAACTTCATATGTGCTACCTATTTCTCCAAGAGGAGGTTCTGTTGACGGAGCTTCTCTATCCTTTCCTCCGCCTCATAGTCGACCGATTTGACCGAGGCGGATCTCGATCGTCTTCCGTTTTGAGCAAGCCGCTTGGAGGTGGCACTCAATCTTTCTATGTGCCCCTAATCCACCTCTTCCGTGTTAGTCAAGAAGGTCCCATTGCTGATGGAGTTCAAGTCTCGGATATCCTCTGGAAGGAGACCATCATAAAATGCTTTAATGAGATCCCAAGTGTCTATTCTGTGATGTGGGCACTTGCGCAACATGTCCTTAAACCGAGTGAATGCCTCGTGAAATGGTTCTCCGGTGTGTTGTTGGAAGGATCGGATCTCTTCTTTGACCTCACTGGTTTTGATCATCGGATAGTATTCTTCAAGGAACACTTCTTGCATTTGCACCCAAGTATAGATGCTACTGGGGGTTAGACTCTCGAACCATCTCCTTGCTCCATCTTTGAGGGTATATGGGAAAAGCATTAGCTTGACATCGTCCTGTGTGAACCCCGTGGCTCCAATAGGTATGCATATGGACTCGAAGCTATGAATGTGATGATATGGCTCTTCAGTTCTCTTCCCATAGAATTCCCGCAAATGGTTTAAGTATTGAGGTCGGACCTCAAATGCTCTTCTATTAGCTCCGATTGGCGTGACTACCGCAGATGCACTCGGAACGACTATTGGCTTAAAGTGACTAGCCATTCCCTGAACCGGCGGGTTTTCTACCAATCTTGGGACTCCTCCTTCCATTTGAAGACGAGCTCCCCCATTGTTGAATTGTGGAACTCCTCTTGGGGGGAAGCTCTTCGCCCTTGTGGTGCAACATTTGCCTGTGGAGCTCGTGCTCTGTTCCTTGGAACTTCAACCGGCGGTTCCTCTCTATACCCATATCCGTCTTCATCTTCATTTGGGTCATACCAGTCTTGATCCCACTGCGCCTCTTGCCTTTGCCAATCTTGGTCCTCGTACACGGGATTTTGTCGGAAGTGGGGTGGGTTTTGTGGTGGTGGAGGTTGTTGTGGTGGGGCTCGACGGAAAGGTTGTTGTGGGTACCTAACCCGATAGTGATAACCTTCCTCGTCATGGTGTGAGGATTTCGGAGACAATGATGGGAGCGAGTTGTGCCCATGTACCCGAAATGGTGGGGTTTGGATGGGAGGGATGTTTTGTGGCATGGCGGGGTTTTCGGGTGTATTTTGTGGTTGGTTTTGTGGTTGGTGGTGGTCTTGATTGAGATTCTCATCTGGGTTCGGGTTTTGGTTGGGATTTGGGTTTTGGTGAATGTTGGGGTTCGGGTTGGGGTTTGGATTTTGGCCCTCCATTGCTCTTCTGTTTCTCTGTTCTGCTCGGTTCTGCCGAGCTGTCGTCTCAATCTCCGGATTGTAAATCAGCGGGGATGTCTTGCGGGAATGCCGCGTATGCATGCACAACACCTAAAACCTGCAAAAACGATCACAAAAGAGCAAACGAATTACGCAGCACTGCTCCAGGGGGTGTAAATAAGGCAATAGAACAGAAAAAATCAAAACTTGGATGGTCAAAAATCTCAAAACTTTCTGTGAAAAAAGGTCCAAGGCGTACCGCCCAGGAATGAGAATTCTTAGGCGTACCGCCCAGAAATTGATTTCGACAAAAATTAATTATTATTATTTTTTTGTTTTTAATTACAGAAATTAATAACTAGAATAAAAAACACTATTTTTGGGTTTTTTGGATTTTTTGAAAAATTAACTAAAAATGCAAATAAAAATCAACTAATCAAAAAGCGCACTAATTCCCCGGCTACGGCGCCAATTTGATAACGGTTTGTCAGGCCATTTCAAATCCCCAACTTAGATTGATTTTGTAGTAGTGGAAGTTAGGGTATCGAACCTAGGGAATATGTGGAAATTGATTAATTGACTACTAAATTAACCGAAATTACTAATTAACCTAAAATTACCTAAGATTGCCACTGGGCTGTTTTGAATTGTTGGGGTGAATTAACTAACAAATTAACTAACTTTAAACTAGAAAATTAATTGAATTATCAAATGAGACAAAGCTAACCACTTTTGGATCCTGGTTGGTTACCGATCTAGGCAAAACCGAATTACTTAACTGTGACACATAGACATGCCCCCCAATTGCCTCCTTGACCTAATAACCTAAGTTCCTAATGGGCTGATTAGTCCTGCCGCAAGAAAGTGCTAGATCATTAAACAGTGGACCACTAAAACCCTAGGTTACTAGTTAGATTAAACGATTTAGCATGCGGGTGTTCAACGGTAGCAAGTATTCCGGAACAACTAGTTAAGCAATTGATTAGGAATAGAACGATTTTACCAACCAATCACCAAAAGCGGTTAGTGGTGATTAGCCGGACATAGCTAATAACACAAACAAAGACATAATGAAAAACTACATTAAATTACTGTACCGAATGATTGAATTCTCCAAAGAACTCCCCAAAAGGTTGAAAAATCGCAAATCTCAGCCCTCTGGTCGCACAAGAATGAAGATGATAACAAAACCTAACAAAACTTGTTTAAATAGCAAACCCTAAAAATTTCTACTGTCGACCGATTTGGGGCATACCGCCCCAAACTGTGGGATTCTGGGCGTACCGCCCGGATTGATAATCTCGGCTGCTTTCTACACTTAAGGGCGTACCGCCCTGATTTCTTCTCTTCTGGGTGTACCGCCCCGATTCTGATCTCAGGAACTTTTCTTCAATTCTTCTAAGTCTTCTCTCGTTCCCGGTTACTTCTCAGCTACTGTACCTATTAGCTTCCAATTCCTCATAACAGCTCCATTTTTAGCTCATTAAGCTCATGGTACCTCAAAACATAAAATTAGTGAAAATGCTATGTAATCCAACCATTATTATAAATAAATATGACAACTTAAGCATAATAATGACTACACATTGGACTGACATCACAGATAGCCATAGTTTTGAGGTTTGTTGATGCAGAAGGGGTGGTGCAAGAAAGGTTATTGGATTTGGTTCATGTGAAAGATACTTTATCAGCAACCTTGAAAGCTAGTTTATGGAAAGTATTATTGTAGTATCAATTTGATGTTTATAAAATCCGTGGCCAAGGCTATGATGGTGCTAGAAACATGAGAGGGGAATGGAATGGATTGAAGGCTCTTGTTCAGGGAAGTATCTTCTGCGTATTACGTTCATTGCTTTGCACACATGTAAATTACCTTTTTATTTTTCTTTCTTTTTTTCGCTTTGACTAGAATACTCTTATGCTCACAGGTTATAACTTGCATTGGTTGGTGCTTTAACGAATGTTATTCCAGTAAACCAGTTCTTTGCAAACCTCTGTTTGGTAATTAATGTGGTATGTGCTTCAAGTAAACGTCACGATGAGTTACAAAAGCAAGACGCCGAGGTTAAAGAGTTATTAGAATTGGGTGAAATAAATTCAGGAAAAGGATTGAATCAAGTTAGGACATTAGAAAGAGCCGGTGATACTCGTTGGGGTTCTCACTTCAACTCCGTTTGCAGTCTGATTAAAATGTTTAATGTCACTGGTATTGTCCTCGAGGGAATAATGGATGACTTACAACATGCTACTTCTACTTAACGTGCGGATGCTGATATAGCTTACAGTTACATGCATACATATGAGTTTGTCTTTATTCTTCACTTGATAAAAGAGGTAATGGGAAAAACCGATACACTTTCTCTAGAACTCCAAAAGAAATCCCAAGATATCCTTAATGCTATGGAATTAGTTTCTTCAACGAAGGTTGATCTAAATGATTTCAGAAACAATGGATGGGATTCTTTTCTTAAGGAAGTTACTTACTTTTTTCAAAAGCATAAAATGGAAATGTCGGACATGAATGCTCCATATACTTCTACTCGGTATAGGCCTCGTAAAAGGGATCTTCATGTTACATTTGGACATTATTACCGAGTATATTTATTTACAGCTGCGTTAGACAAACACTTAGATGAGTTGAATAGTAGATTCAGTGAGTAAACGATGGAATTGTTATCTCTTAGTTCTAGTTTGGCTTCAAAAGAGATAAATGTTGATCAGATTTGTGTTCATGCTGAGAAATATTATTCTCAAGATTTTAATGAGCAGGAAATGATTCAGTTAAGATGTCAGTTGAGATTATTTAATGTGGATAAAACTCAAAATCCAAGGCTTAGTGGTGTATCAAGTCTTTCTGATCTATGCAAAAATCTCGTGAAAACTCAGAAACGTGAGACGTACTATTTGCTTGATAGAGTGGTTCGTCAAATGTCATACCCCGTCCTGAACGGGGCTTAACGTGACCGATTGATACCAAACTTACATCAGAAGCTGAATATTCTATATCAAATAATCAAAATGGTTCTAACAAAGTGAAGTAACAAACACTTGTAATAAGTAACCTACTAAGGTAATAACTAGAGATATATTAACGTGACTACAAGCCATCAAAATTTCTCTAGTTCTTTATTCTTCTAATCTCCATATTCATATGATTCTAGGAACTTTTCCCCTAGTGGTGACCTGCAATACATGCTTAAAAACGACGTCAGCTTATGCTGGTGAGTTCATGAACATATATTTTTAACAAAACTTCATTAAACACATCTTGGAATGTATTTGCATGCATATAAATCAACACAATTCTATCAAGCTATTAATGAGAGATTTAGACAATATATACTTATCCAGCTTCTATATACACAAAGTATAATATCTGAAGTTCGGTGCCATTACGCACATATAACCAGTCTCGTTTACACGTATATATTTCCCGAGTCGTTTAGTTGATTTTTATTCTACATGCTTTTACCACTTTCAAGAATAATAGTGTTTTTCAAACAATAACGGTTTAGCAACAAGCATGTATCACAATTTAACATGACTCACCTTAGCTCGACGTTTCGTATCTTTCTTAGCTTCTCGAGCTTATAAACGACAACCGTCTTTCAGGTCAGCCTATCCTAAAATAAATATATACATATATATCTAGTGATTATGACCCATTATAAAGTAACACAAAATTCTAATATGAGTTTTGTCTCAACATTAATCAAGTTACTCTATTTTCTGTCAAAGTGCTTAATTTCTTATACATTGATTTGGTAACCAAAGTCTCATAAAAATCACTTGGGTTCCAACTCAAATTGGTATCTATTTTAATATCTTTGGTTAAAAGATTTCCACAGAAGCATCTAATCCCATTGTTTCCTTCCTTGGGAATTGTTTCCTTCCTTGGGAATTGCACACCCATCCTCCCCATACAAACGTTCTAATCTCGGGACCGAAGAAGAAGTTCTGCCATCCACCCCAACCCCTCTAGCAGCCGACGGCTCCTCAACAACACCACCTAACACTGATCCGTCAACAGAGAGACAGGCAACAAAATATGGGGCCCAATCCTCATGAGTCTCACTAACGTCACAGGAGAATCTTTTCCCTTTCCAAATGACCGTAATGGTATCCTGGATCTTGGTGCTAATACTATCTAAGACACCAATACTGTTTTTGGACATATTACAATCTAAGTGTCTGCTTCAGAAGGTTGTGCAATTTTTCTGAAATACCATCCAATGGAATCAAATACTTCCCCATCCCATAGCTGTGGAGGAACCCCATGAATGTTTAACCAAGTAATGTGTTCGGTAGCAAACGATTGCCCTGTCCATTTATCAAGCTTCGAGAACCAATCCTTCCAAATTTGGTTGTACTCAAGGAAAAGATTAGTCGCATCGGTATTGGGGAAGTTAAGGAGAACAAAAAGCCCACCCAGGTACCAGACTTTGCATGGGAGGACGCCAACTAATTTAGTTTGATTGTGAAGATTGCAGAGATGGGGTAAATCCCTAGCATGATCGAGAAGTGTTTTCCCCTCCCACTCGTAGATAGCCGTATTGACCCGGTCCCCTAGATCCACCATCTTCGGTTTAGCACTCAACGAAGTCCCCAGGACAACGCTAGCAAAGGAGTGGCTAGGAAGGGATCTACTTGTCACACCCCGACCAACGGCAGAATATGTAGGGGTGCGATGATTTTTTAGATGCACGCAATGCTAAATATTATGTTGTAATATTCTTAATTAAGCCCATTTCATTCAACAATAACAAACATAAATAAACATAATCCAAGATCACAATACAAAAAACCATTCATCAATAATAAACATAAAGAGTCTTAATTTATTTAATAAGGTCATTTAAGGCCCATGCAATCCTAAGAAAACGATAATCAAAGTCAAACTGCATTACCTGCAACATGTACAACAAACGAGTTAACTACAAGAGTTGGTGAGTAAACATAGGTTTAACAATAGTGTATGAATAAAATCAATACGATTTGTGAGTAATGTAAGTCCACATGTGATAAACGAGTAATGAAATAGCAGATAACAGAGTGTAATCAAACCTTGACAGTAAGGCTTCCAATCACCTGACGCCAAAACCGGTCAAGTCAGATGGGCTTGTCAAGTCAATAGATCTATTATCGTAACCCAACCTTTTTAGTGTTAATAATTACGCGTAGAGTATGGGTATGAATATGAGCACAATCCACATATAACACACAAGTCTAATCACAGAAGAGCATACAACAAGAGCATAGAATCACATATAGTTGTGTAAAGATATATCGAGTAAGAGTTTGATACAGTACATGTTGCACCTCAAAAAAATAAAGTAAAGAGGGGCTATGAATACTCACATGATACCGAAGATGTTGAGAATGAAACCAACTACAACGACGCGGGGTCAAACCCGGAGATCACATTGACGATCGAATGCGGTAGAGGGAACACAGACAAGTAAATAAATAAGTACTTAGATAAATAAAGCGTACGGGATGACACGACATAACAGGCACGATCGGACTCACGACTCGTTGGTGATTTGTTCGAGTAATAACAAACGAGATTAATTAATCAAATAGGTCAAACCTAAATCTTAATCAAAGTTTTCAAAAAAATATATTAATTAATTTATCTATTTTCATGACGTACCAACAATATATTTATTTTCCTGGGAATAAATAAGATCATCTAATGGCAAAAAATTATCCTAACATGTCTAACCACAAGTATAACATGATTCCATTATACAACATAAAATAAGTATTAATCTAACCATTTATAGAATTCTAATCCTAGATCTAATAAAAAATACATTTTATTTATTTTATTTTATTTTTTTTATAATAAACCCTATACTTTTCCTAAACCTTAAATTTCACATAACCATATTCTAGATCCATTATTAACATAGAATTTTTTTTACAAGGCTAATCATAGATCTAAAATAATGACGCCACTTTTTATGATAAAATTCCTAGATCTAACATTAGATTACAAGTGTAACATGGATCTAGTAAAAACTACCATAAAAATGTCATCTTTTCATATTAAAACCTAAATCTAAGCATGAGATTTCCATCAACACATGATAAACTCTTAGATCTATGA
The DNA here is from genome assembly GCA_039602395.1 of Deinandra increscens subsp. villosa. NCBI lineage: Eukaryota > Viridiplantae > Streptophyta > Magnoliopsida > Asterales > Asteraceae > Deinandra > Deinandra increscens. The sequence continues at coordinate 84,885,248 of JBCNJP010000010.1, read as the reverse complement.
CCAAGATGGTGCTTGTATAGATATCTAAGCATCCTAGCTCCATATTTTCAAGATCTAACAAGGTCAAGCATGTAAATCAAGAAAAATACCAATTTTAAGCATAAAAATCATATTTGTTATAGACAAATCCTACATCCAAGATTAGGATGATGATTCCTCTATATCAAACCCTAGATCTACATCCAAGTTAATTTTTTTATAAATACCTAATAATAAGAGTTCATGCATAGACTAGATCTATCAAGATCTATCATAAAAATCAAGAAAAAGGCAAACTTTGGTCATAAAAATCATATTTTTGAACATAGAGCCACTAGATCAAGTATGCATGGAAAGATCTAGGCGTAGAAACATAAAAAGATCCAATCTTGATGATGAAGAAGCATGGATCCAAGAAGATGGAGGTTAGATTTGAGAGAACTAACCTTTTGGGATGAAAATCGACATGAAACGAGACTTGAAATCACTACCTTTGAGCCTTAAATCTTCAAAAACCTTGGTCTTGGATAATCACAACAGATTTTAGGGTTTAGGTGGCTAAAGAATGGAGAGCATGGAGGCTAGATGGGGTTAAGATCCTTAAATACCCGTTTTTAGGTTAAATCTCGACGGGTGGTCGGTGGGCGTACCGCAAAGGTACGCACCTTCACCCTTCGCATACTGCGCCGCATCCCAGTTGTGTGTGTGTGCGTTGTTTTATTCCCGTTTTCGTTTTCTGAGCTTGATTCCACCCCCGTTATCTCTCATTTTCCCATTTAACTGTTACCATCATATACCACATTCAATCCAATCAATTTGGTTATAAGTATGTCACATAAAAATAATGGTTGTTAAAATATTGCACGTAACACGTTTTAGGTCGGTTTTCTCGTTTTTATTATTTTTAAGCAAATCACCAATATTTCGCGACCTGATCAAGTGTGATGACTCATATCATGATTTGTGATTATAAGACTCATAAATTTGATAAAATTGATATACGAAACTAAAAAAAAACGTGATCTCCCGGTTAAAATCAAAATCGCGTGGGATTTACTAAACTTTCACCGTTTGCATTCAAGACCTTGAAATCTCACCAACCTTTTGTATTTACTTGTGTGTGTAACTAGTATTAAACACAAGTTTCATACATGATTAGATTGTTCGGATTCCTAGTTAAATCTTAAATAGAGACACGTTGAACATCAAATCGATTAATAAATATGATAATGGATCCAAACACATAAATTTGAGATTAAAACATCATCTTAGTCATAACTTTTCATTTAATTATCGATTACGGGTCTGGATTACAAAATTAGGTCAAACTGTCCGACATAACGAGGTGCTAGTTTCCCTTTCTTTCCAAACTAGACGACACCCTTCCAAGGAGATACCTTTAAAAGGAAAAGGTCGCGCACTTCATCGAACTCAATGAGCTTCCATTGTCTATTAGCATAACTTTTCTGACAACTCCTAGCAGCGAGCAAATGATCACGGATTTGAGAGACTTTATTGTCTCTTGAATCAGCTCAGGACCGGTGATTTGAGCTTCACTGACCTCACTCCAACATATAGGTGACTGACATTTTCGACCATAAAGAGCTTCGAATGGGGCCATGCTAATGCTCGAATGATAGCCATTATTATAAGAGAATTCGATGAGTGGTATATGAGCATCCCAACTACCGCCAAAATCAATGACACAGGTGCAGATCATATCTTCAAGAGTCTAAATGGTACTCTTTGACTGACCATCAGTTTGAGGGTGATAGGCAGTGCTGACATCCAACTAATTTCCCAAAGCAAATTGAAGAGATTACAAAAAATGAGAGATAAAATAACCGTCGCGATCAGATATGATACTTAAAGGAGTGCCATGGCGGCAAACGATCTCATCAACATAGATTTTAGCTAACTTATCGGCCTTATATTTCTCACAGATTGGGAAAAAATGAGCCGATTTGGTCAAGCGATCAACAATGACCCAAATACTATCATTACCCTTGGAAGTATGCGAGAGTGAAGTGATGAAGTCCATCGCAATGTTCTCCCACTTCCAAGTAGGGATTTTGAGTTTCTCGAGTAAACCCCAGGGTTACTGATGCTTGGCCTTGACTTTCGAACATGTAAGACACTTAGCCACGTAGAGTGCAATGTCTTTCTTCATGTCGGGCCACCAATAAAGCTTACGGAGATCAAGATACATCTTATCCGAGCAGGGATGAATAGAATAACAAGACTTGTGAGCCTCTTTCATTATGAATGCTCAAAGATCGTCTGGGTCAGGAATCCAGAGACGGTCCATGAAATAAAGAAGGCCATCAGTTTTAGTTTCGAGTTGAAGCTCGACACCACAAGATATTTCCTCATGCAAGTTACAACCTTTAACTGAGGCGCGATGAGCATACAGGATGCGGGATTTGAGGTTAGACATATGATGGAACTTTGGAATATAATAGTCTTAACCTGCTCCTTACGATTAAGTGCGTCGGCCACAACATTTGCTTTTCCCGGGTGGTAGCAAATCTCACAGTCGTAGTCATTTAGGAGCCCAACCCAACGACGTTGGCGCATACTAAGTTCTTTCTGGTTGAAAATAAGTTGGAGGCTTTTATGATCAGTAAAGGTTACTTATTTGGTGCCATAAAGGTAGTGCCTCTAAATTTTCAAGGTAAACTTGTGTGTCATGTAATTTTTCTCATGGACTTTGATTTGCCTTGATGCGTATGCGATCACTTTTCCTCGTTGCATAAGAACGCAACCGAGGCCCTGATTCGAGGCATTGCAATATACAAAAAAATCGTCGTTCCCCTCAGGAAGAGTCAGAATAGTAGCATCACACAACAATAGATTTAGCGTTTAAAATGCATTTTCCTGAGCAGGTGTGACATCCGACAATTCCAAGGTTAACTTCCGTTAGACAATCTCCGTTAGTTACGTTATAAGTGTTAACTTAGTAACTAATGCTTAACTAGGCCGAATACGTCCACGACCTTTGGTTGATCACCGAACTCGTCCATATGTGTTATGTGTTTACTTATTTATTGTCATTATGTGCAATGTGATTTAAACGCATGATTTAGTATTGATAATAGAACGTAAATTGGTCACTTTTGGTTACCAGCGAAACTACCGGGCGAAACTATAGATTGGCTCGGTAGCCGGCTAAGCTATTTGAGTTACATATGTTCGGAGCCAGTTTCGCTTGGCCAGCGAAACTGCCAGCGAAACTAGCTCCTGATATAAAGACCATAAAACCCTAATCTTCACCATTTTGCATACTCCACACTAAACACACACACACACACTCTCCTGGAATTTCTGGTCAGTCGAGAAGCACCACGAGCCAACGTGATCTCAGCCTCGATGTGACACCCGAGAATTTCAAGGTTAACTTCCGTTAGAC
>JBCNJP010000010.1:84842360-84881360 GCA_039602395.1 Deinandra increscens subsp. villosa | reverse complement strand
GCGGCAGAAGCTTCTTAAAGATTGGTGGAAACTTTCGTTCGTATCCCATTGACTGAGCACCAGCCAGAATAACCTCCTTCGGATACTTAATTGGATCAGTGGCTTTATCAGTAATGTTCAGCCCCTTTCTGATATCATCTTCCTCAATCACTACTTGCCTGTTATGAACAGTTGCAGAAATACTTGTCTTGTCAGCATTCGCTCTTGCAGTTCCCCAGAACTCTCTGACCAGCATCTCATCAATAAGAACATTTGTCCTCAGGGCATGGTTGATTTTACAAGTATTCATCCCAGCCACCAGAGAGTAGAATAACTCCATATGCTTTTCTGGTGGGTCTTCCAGATATGCTGGAATGCAGTGATCCTGTTCAAACTTTATCTTCTCGTCTAGCATCTCTTCTGCCATCTGAGAAAGACAAGACACATGCATCAGACTTGTTCATTAAAGAGTAATTATGTCACACCCCCAATTTACCACTAACGGAGTTTATACCGTTAAGGGGTGCGACTAGACCAGGATCCACAACCATAGTTACAAATACTAAACGAATCAGGGTTGGTTCAAATACACGTTATAAGTAAAGTCTTAAATACAACGCAGCGGAATAAAATATTGTCTTAGCACTAACCACGTGCTTTACATAAACATTGTTTTAAAATTCCCAAGTTAAGTTTTAAACAGAAATAAACATCTTCTCGTGCCATGCCAACCTCCAGCGGATACTCCTTAGCGATCTGCAAAAGTTTAAACCACGCAAGTGTCAACCTAACGGTCGGTGAGTTCACAGTGGGCTTGTCATGCATTGGCCCGGTCTCATATTCATAATTCGTATCAAGATGTACTTACAAAATATTTATTTGTGAAAAGCAAAGCTTGTAATTAATTCTCAGTTTATAAATGGTTTGTCCGTGACCACGTCATCGGGTATGTACTAGTTCCGTAAAGTTAAAGGACTCAACCGATATCGCGGGTAGCTAATCCGTTGTTCCATGCTCTAAGGAAGTTTGTACCAAAGCTGACTTATTTTGTGGGGGCCGAGCCATCCCGTACAGTGCGGACATAGTCATCGCGGTTTTTGCCTCCCCCGTGTCCTCCCCGGGACTACGGTCAAATAGGCTGATATTGTTCCTCCGTGCACTCCCCGTGCCACGGGGCGGAGTTTGTCAAACTCCAGTAGATCTACCCAACATCCCCTCGCTTTCACAAATTAATGGCACAATTTAAGTTGAGGACTTTTAAGTTATAAGGCATCCTTAGAAAACATGTGATATCATATGGTTTAGACTTTAACCTACACTAGCCATATTAAAACGTTTTCAGTTTTGTTTCAAAAATAGTTTGTTCACAGTTCACAAGTGTCTCCCATAAAACACTTCAGTTCATCAAGTGGGTGCCGAGCATCCCGAGTTCTCAAGTTTATCAGTGAGGTGCCTAGCACTCTCGAGTTTAATCAGCTTTGTTTTTCGTTAAGTTATTCGGTGTGGCCCAAACGGACTCACGGTAAGCGGGTTAGTGACACTCACCTTGGGTTGCACTGCTACACTTGCTAAGTATCCAAGTATGTTGTTTAACGAGGACCTAGAACACGTTTAGGTCTTAAGTATTAGTTTTGTGTCTAATCTTTACTTAACGTCACTATGGCCCATAACATAGCACGTTGCAACTATGACTCGACATACCGACACACGACACCAATGGTTGATCATAAACAAGGGTTCATATGAATCAGATATCAAACATATTTCATCATGGCAAAATCATGCAAGTCATGGCATAACACTTAAGCAAATTTCACAAGTTTGGTTTTTAGGTCAGGTCTTAGTTTCGCTAGCATAGTTTCGCTAGGCAGTTTCGCTAGGTGCACGGGCAGCACTTTCGCTAGGCAATGCCCGGTGACACAGTTTCGCTAGGCTAGTTTCGCCCGAAACTGCTGACGCAGTTTCGCTAGCCTAGTTTCGCAGGGAAACTGGTTTGAACTTTCGTTCAGGTATTTCGCTCGGTAGATTCGCTCGAGCTGGTCTGGTCAGGTTACCCGGCGACACTATAGTTTCGCTTGTCAGTGTCGCTGGAAGGAGATATAATTTCGCTACTTAGTTTCGCCCAGAGAACACACAGTTTCGCTGGCCGCGAAAAACATACGGATTTGCCTAAAAATCAACCTAACAGCTTCTGATCATACATGCAATTCATTATCTAGCATCCATAGGCATTTACTAACATAAATCAAGCAACTTTAACACGTTTAACATGCATTTAGTCATCAAATCACCCAAAAGCACATTTTAACCTAAAATGACCTAATCTAGCATAAATCATCATCATGGTATGTTTTTACACGTAAAGTTTCTGACTTTATGGTAGATCTAGCATCCTAAGGCAACATATTAAGAGATCAAGCAGTTACATGAAGATTTGAGCATGCTTTAAGAAGAAAACATATAGAAAAGCTTAAAACATAGTTCTTGGGACTCACGGATGATTCTAGAATCGATGAAGGAGATGAGATGATGGTCTAGAGGCTAAGATCTTGGTCTCTTGATGGTATTCTCGGCTGACCAGGTTCCAGAGAAGTGTATGTGTGTGTTGATTGTGAAATGAGGCAAATGAGGCTACTTAGGGTTTATTAAGTTTATTTATATCAGAGGCTAGTTTCGCTGGCAGTTTCGCTGGCCAGGCGAAACTAGCTCTGGTCTCGGGTACTTTGATCAGTCTAGCCTGCTACCGGGCGAATCTGTAGTTTCGCTCGGTAGTTTCGCTGGCTACCAAATTTAGGCAATTTTCACAAAATCAAGTATTTACAATTAATCATGCTATTCACAATATTAAGTCATGTATTTAAATCACATTGCACATAAAGACAATCAATGATGAACACATAACACATATGGACGGGTTCGGTGATCAACCAAAGGTCGTGGACGTATTCGGTCTAGTTAAGCATTAGTTACTAAGTTAACACTTATAACGTAACTAACGGGTTTGTCTAACGGAAGTTAACCTTGAAATTCTCGGGTGTCACATCATTCCCCTGAAATTGGAATTTTCGTCCCGAAAATTATTCTTGTGTCGTAGCGTTCGCAGCATCAGCTGTCGTTGTTGCTATCGTCGCTGGGGAAAGAAAGCAAAAAGTTTTAGGGTTGTCACATCCTCCTCCCGTTAAGGAATTTTGGTCCCCAAAATTAAATTATACCTTGAGTTTCTGTGGACGTTTGCTCAAACAAGTGAGGATACTTTTTCTTCATCTGATCCTCACGTTCCCAAGTATATTCAGGTCCACGTCTTGAGTTCCATCGCACCTTGACGATCGGAATCTTGCTACGTTTGAGGGCCTTCTCCTCGCGTCCCATGATTTCTACCGGTTGCTCGATAAATCTCAAATGTTCGTCGATTTCCAATTCCTCCAGAGGAATTATTTCGATGTCTTCAGCCAGACATTTCTTTAGGTTGGAAACGTGAAACACGTTGTGAACTCCATCGAGTTCAGCAGGGAGTTGAAGTCGGTAGGCCACCGGGCCTACTTCCCCAATAATTTCAAATGGACCGATGTAGCGAGGATTTAACTTTCCACGCTTCCCGAAGCGTATCACTCCCTTCCAGGGAGATACCTTCAATAACACTTTGTCACCCACCTCAAACTTTAGAGGTTTTCGGCGTTTGTCGGCATAACTCTTTTGCCGATCACGTGCTGCAGCTAACCGTTGCCTGATTTGAATAATTCGCTCGGTCATATCATGGATAACTTCCGGTCCAGTAAGTCCCTTCTCACCCGTTTCAGCCCAACACACGGGCGATCTACATTTTCTGCCATAAAGTGCTTCAAAAGGTGCAGCACCTATACTTGAATGATAACTATTGTTGTAAGAGAACTCCACCAGTGGAAGGTGAGTCTCCCAATCTTTCCCAAAGTCAAGGACGCAGGCTCGGAGCATATCTTCTAATGTTTGAATCGTTCGTTCCGTCTGACCGTCAGTCTGCGGGTGATAAGCTGTACTCATGTCTAGTCGGGTTCCCAATGCTTCCTGCATTGATTGCCATAACCGGGAAGTAAATCGAGGATCTCGATCAGAAATGATAGTCTTAGGCACACCGTGAAGCTTCACAATTTTGTCGATGTACAGCTTTGTCAATTTATCCATATTATCACTTTCCTTCATCGGGATGAAATGTGCAGATTTGGTTAACCGATCGATGACAACCCAAATCGCATCCGGTTGATTTGATCGATGAGGTAGTCCCGTTACAAAATCCATTGAGATATCCTCCCATTTCCATTCTGGGATCTTTGGTTGTTGCAGTAAACCAGAAGGCTTTTGGTATTCAATCTTGACCCTTGAACATGTTAAACACTTAGCCACGTATCGAGCAATGTCGGCTTTCATATTCGGCCACCAATAAAGATTCTTCAAGTCCTGATACATTTTATCTGATCCAGGGTGCACCGAATATCTTGACTTGTGAGCCTCGTCCATCACGAGCTCACGGAGATTTCCAAACAATGGAACCCAGATTCTGTCATTATAGTACGTGAGTCCATCGGACTTAACTTCAGAATGGCCATCTACACCACGCAGTGCTTCAGCTGCGAAATTTTCTGCTTTCAAAGCTTCTCGTTGGCAGTCACGGATTCGATCCGGCAATCCCGTGTGAATAGTAAGTTGTAGCGCTCGTACCCTTCGAGGCTTTTCGTGCTCTTTTCGACTCAAGGCATCAGCCACTACATTGGCTTTTCCAGGATGATACTTAATTGCCAAATCATAGTCGTTTAATAACTCGACCCACCGTCGTTGTCGCATGTTGAGATCCTTTTGATCAAAGATGTGTTGTAAGCTCTTGTGGTCGGTGAAGATCGTGCACTTTGTTCCATATAGGTAATGTCTCCAAATCTTGAGTGCATGAACAACGGCTCCCATTTCCAAATCATGCGTTGTATAATTCTTTTCAGTATCCTTTAGTTGCCTGGACCCGTAGGCAATTACCTTGTCTCGTTGCATCAACACGCAACCGAGTCCTTGAATCGATGCATCGCAGTAAACCACAAAGTCGTCAATTCCATCGGGTAACGCAAGAATTGGAGCCGAACATAACATATCTTTAAGCGTTTGGAACGCACGCTCTTCTTTCTCACCCCATCTGTATTGCACTCCTTTGTGCGTTAAGGCTGTTAAGGGTTGGGCCAATTGAGAGAAACCCTTAATAAACCTTCGATAATATCCGGCAAGTCCTAAAAATTGTCGGATTTCCGTTGGCGCTCTTGGGGTAGACCAGTTCTTTATAGCTTCCACTTTGGCTGGATCGACATGAATTCCTTCCTCATTAACAATGTGTCCAAGAAACTGGACTTCGCGAATCCAAAAATCGCATTTCGAAAACTTAGCATAAAGCTGTTCCTTGCGAAGCAATTCCAAAATAAGACGCAGATGCTCCTCGTGTTCTTCCTTTGTCTTAGAGTAGATCAAAATATCGTCGATGAAGACTATCACAAACTTATCGAGGTACGGCTTGCACACTCGATTCATCAGATCCATAAATACAGCAGGTGCATTGGTTAGCCCAAACGGCATAACCAGGAACTCGTAGTGACCATACCGAGTTCTAAAAGCAGTCTTAGGAACATCCTCCTCACGAACACGAAGTTGGTGATAACCAGACCGCAGATCGATCTTTGAGAAATAGCTTGAACCTTGTAATTGATCGAAGAGATCGTCGATTCGAGGAAGTGGATACCGATTCTTGATCGTAACTTTGTTAAGCTCTCGGTAGTCGATGCACATGCGGAACGTTCCATCCTTCTTCTTAACAAACAGTACCGGAGCTCCCCATGGAGACGAACTTGGACGAATAAACCCCTTGTCGAGTAGCTCTTGCAGTTGTGAGGAGAGTTCGTTGAGTTCACTTACAGCCAATCGGTATGGTGCGCGTGCGATCGGAGCGGCACCTGGAGCTAAATCAATCCCAAACTCAACTTGTCGAAATGGAGGCAAACCAGGCAGATCTTCAGGAAATACATCTTGGAAGTCGCGAACTATCGGGTAATCATCAATTTTGCGCTCGGGATGTGTCGTGTCAGTAACGTTTGCCAGAATCGCGAAGTGACCCTTACGGAGGCATTTCTGAGCTTTGAGAAACGAAATAATACCAGTCACTGCTCCACCTTTCTCGCCTTGAACCGTTAATACTTTACCGTCTTCGAGTGGGATACGAACCACTTTTTCCTTACATAAGATTTCAGCCCGATTCTCAGATAACCAATCCATTCCTACTATAACGTCAAAACTACCAATCGGGAAAGGCATAAGGTCAATTCCTAGGGTATGGCCCGCTAGTTCCAACTTACAGTCCTTAACTATTTGGGTCGTATCATGGAGTTTACCATTAGCTAGCTCTACCACATATTTAGCGTCTAGGGCAATCGGTTTAGCATTAATCAATTTAGCAAATTTAGTGGAAATAAAACTTTTCTCAGCACCAGAATCAAATAAAACAGTAGCAAAGAAACCGTTCAAAATAAATTTACCATTAATCACGTTGGCGTCATTGCGAGCTTCACCCTGACCCATGACGAAAGCTCGACCCCTACCATTTCCACCATTTCCGTTTCCACCATTTCCATTGCCATTCCCATTACCATTCCCGTTACCCGGGTTTCCACCGTTATTCCCCTGATTACCGTTCCCTTGTCTTCTCAGCTGAGGGCAGTCTCTTTTAATGTGACCTTGAGCACCACACTCAAAGCAGCCACGGGCTCCCCCATTGTTGTTGTTCTGGTTCCGACCGTCGTTTCCATTTCCCCGATTGTTCCCATAGTTGTTCCCTTGATTGTTGTTGTTCCTTCTGGGGCGGTTTTGTTGCTCGGGTAAAGTTGCCCAACAATCTTTCGCTTCGTGGCCTCCCTTGCCACACCTTTCACAGCTCAGACTCTTTCTACAAACACCAGCATGATGCTTCCCGCATCTGTTACACATGGGTAGGTTACCCCTGTAGTTACTCTGACCATTTCCGCCCTGGCGGTAGTTGCCACTGTTATTCCCGGACCTCTTGCTTTGGCCTTGGGAGTTGATAAGACCTCCCAGTGCTGTTACCCAACACTCTGAACATTCATTGAGTTCTCAGGAGCTTCATCATCAGCTTTTCTCTTGCCACTAAGGGCAGTCTTCTCGGTGGCTTTCGCAGGTAGAGTACCTTTCTCGACCTCTTGATCGGTGAGCTTGTGAGCCAAACGAATGGCTTGCTGTACGGTCGCGGGGTTGCTGGCAGTCACCAATCCTTTGATTTGAGGCGCGAGGCCTTCCAGATAACGCTCAATGCGCTTGAACTCAGCGTCGACCATTGTGGGGCATAGGACTTCATACTCATGATATCGCGCAGTGTACTGTTCAATCTCAGACCCAGACATCTTCAAATTCAGGAATTCACCCTCAAGCTTCTTGACTTGGTCACGTGGACAATATTCTTCCATAATCAGATCCTTAAATGCTGCCCACTGCATGTTATTTGCCGCGTCTAGCCCAACCATCTGAATTTCAGCGTTCCACCAGGAGAGTGCTGCTCCTTCGAAGGTACCAGTAGCAAACTTCACCTTGCTTTCAGCTGGGCAGTTACACATGGAGAAAACCTTTTCGGACTTCTCAATCCACCTAAGGAGTCCTACAGCTCCTTCTTCGCCGGAAAATGTCATCGGCTTACAGTCCATGAAGGACTTGAATGTGCAATGGTGCTGGTTTCCTGATGCATAAATAGTTCGGATTTTAAAATTAAACAGGTCATGATATGATTGCTTTGTGCCTTAACCGGCATAATAGTTACCCTGTGCGGCATATGCAGCTTGGACGGCTGCCACCGCGGCTTGCACATGTTCAGTAATCATTGCTTGTAGCTGTGCAGGCGTCATGTTTATGCCGCCTCTTCCGTTTCCTCTTCCAGACATCTTGCTGAACAGTTAAAGCAGCCAGTGTTCAGTCACAGTTATATTTTATACATATCCCATAATATGTATATTAGCCAGTTCCCGTTATCCCACTATTAGTCCAGAAAAATTTTCGTGCAAAATCGAGGCGTCGTCGAGGAACGTCGTGAGTGCTATCGTCGAAGGTCGGCTTCCCATAAAGTCACCGTCGGCGTAGTCGTCGTAGTAGAAATCAGGACGTAGCGTGTAGCATCGTTTCGTTGTCGCTTTCCCCACAGTAGTGTGCGTGTTCGCGGTCGCATTTCGTATTCGTGTGAAAATTTCCTAAGGTCTTTCCGTTAGACTACTTAGACACGGTCTATATATATACTTATATATATATATATATACATACGTATTAAGCCTTTACTTACACAGCGGAGCGAGTATCCCAGGTTGGCACGTAAGAATTTTGTCTTTGGAAATTTGTTTATTCGTTTTGTAACCAAGGTTTTCAAGTTGCAGTTTCCAAATCGTTTTTAAAAATGATTCCAGTTCTCTGCAACTTATGGCTCTGATACCAATCTGTCACACCCCCAATTTACCACTAACGGAGTTTATACCGTTAAGGGGTGCGACTAGACCAGGATCCACAACCATAGTTACAAATACTAAACGAATCAGGGTTGGTTCAAATACACGTTATAAGTAAAGTCTTAAATACAACGCAGCGGAATAAAATATTGTCTTAGCACTAACCACGTGCTTTACATAAACATTGTTTTAAAATTCCCAAGTTAAGTTTTAAACAGAAATAAACATCTTCTCGTGCCATGCCAACCTCCAGCGGATACTCCTTAGCGATCTGCAAAAGTTTAAACCACGCAAGTGTCAACCTAACGGTCGGTGAGTTCACAGTGGGCTTGTCATGCATTGGCCCGGTCTCATATTCATAATTCGTATCAAGATGTACTTACAAAATATTTATTTGTGAAAAGCAAAGCTCGTAATTAATTCTCAGTTTATAAATGGTTTGTCCGTGACCACGTCATCGGGTATGTACTAGTTTCGTAAAGTTAAAGGACTCAACCGATATCGCGGGTAGCTAATCCGTTGTTCCATGCTCTAAGGAAGTTTGTACCAAAGCTGACTTATTTTGTGGGGGCCGAGCCATCCCGTACAGTGCGGACATAGTCATCGCGGTTTTTGCCTCCCCCGTGTCCTCCCCGGGACTACGGTCAAATAGGCTGATATTGTTCCTCCGTGCACTCCCCGTGCCACGGGGCGGAGTTTGTCAAACTCCAGTAGATCTACCCAACATCCCCTCGCTTTCACAAATTAATGGCACAATTTAAGTTGAGGACTTTTAAGTTATAAGGCATCCTTAGAAAACATGTGATATCATATGGTTTAGACTTTAACCTACACTAGCCATATTAAAACGTTTTCAGTTTTGTTTCAAAAATAGTTTGTTCACAGTTCACAAGTGTCTCCCATAAAACACTTCAGTTCATCAAGTGGGTGCCGAGCATCCCGAGTTCTCAAGTTTATCAGTGAGGTGCCTAGCACTCTCGAGTTTAATCAGCTTTGTTTTTCGTTAAGTTATTCGGTGTGGCCCAAACGGACTCACGGTAAGCGGGTTAGTGACACTCACCTTGGGTTGCACTGCTACACTTGCTAAGTATCCAAGTATGTTGTTTAACGAGGACCTAGAACACGTTTAGGTCTTAAGTATTAGTTTTGTGTCTAATCTTTACTTAACGTCACTATGGCCCATAACATAGCACGTTGCAACTATGACTCGACATACCGACACACGACACCAATGGTTGATCATAAACAAGGGTTCATATGAATCAGATATCAAACATATTTCATCATGGCAAAATCATGCAAGTCATGGCATAACACTTAAGCAAATTTCACAAGTTTGGTTTTTAGGTCAGGTCTTAGTTTCGCTAGCATAGTTTCGCTAGGCAGTTTCGCTAGGTGCACGGGCAGCACTTTCGCTAGGCAATGCCCGGTGACACAGTTTCGCTAGGCTAGTTTCGCCCGAAACTGCTGACGCAGTTTCGCTAGCCTAGTTTCGCAGGGAAACTGGTTTGAACTTTCGTTCAGGTATTTCGCTCGGTAGATTCGCTCGAGCTGGTCTGGTCAGGTTACCCGGCGACACTATAGTTTCGCTTGTCAGTGTCGCTGGAAGGAGATATAATTTCGCTACTTAGTTTCGCCCAGAGAACACACAGTTTCGCTGGTCGCGAAAAACATACGGATTTGCCTAAAAATCAACCTAACAGCTTCTGATCATACATGCAATTCATTATCTAGCATCCATAGGCATTTACTAACATAAATCAAGCAACTTTAACACGTTTAACATGCATTTAGTCATCAAATCACCCAAAAGCACATTTTAACCTAAAATGACCTAATCTAGCATAAATCATCATCATGGTATGTTTTTACACGTAAAGTTTCTGACTTTATGGTAGATCTAGCATCCTAAGGCAACATATTAAGAGATCAAGCAGTTACATGAAGATTTGAGCATGCTTTAAGAAGAAAACATATAGAAAAGCTTAAAACATAGTTCTTGGGACTCACGGATGATTCTAGAATCGATGAAGGAGATGAGATGATGGTCTAGAGGCTAAGATCTTGGTCTCTTGATGGTATTCTCGGCTGACCAGGTTCCAGAGAAGTGTATGTGTGTGTTGATTGTGAAATGAGGCAAATGAGGCTACTTAGGGTTTATTAAGTTTATTTATATCAGAGGCTAGTTTCGCTGGCAGTTTCGCTGGCCAGGCGAAACTAGCTCTGGTCTCGGGTACTTTGATCAGTCTAGCCTGCTACCGGGCGAATCTGTAGTTTCGCTCGGTAGTTTCGCTGGCCACCAAATTTAGGCAATTTTCACAAAATCAAGTATTTACAATTAATCATGCTATTCACAATATTAAGTCATGTATTTAAATCACATTATATTTGTCAACATCTTCTTGAAGTTCAATTGATTATCACGTTGACATTCTTTAAGTTCAGAAAATTCTCAATTTAAACTTAAAAAAAATTTGATTTTGAATTATAAATTGACAAACACCTAAATTTTAACTTAAAACGATTAAGTTTGATTGAAATTTTATGAAACTTAGGTGTTTATGATTTTTCATTATGAGCTTAATTAACTGTTTACGATTTTAAAAAGGGTTTACGATCCTAATACGGGTTCACGATCGAGTTAAAATTTAAGTCCAGTCGTAAACACTTGGTCCAGTCGTAAACAAGATTGAATCCCAAGTCTCGATCGTAAACACCATTTGTCGTAAACTCAGGGAGTCGTAAACTCCTTTGACCGTAATCGAGTTTGATCGTAAACGAGGTCGATCGTAAACGACGAAACGTCGTCTTCTTCACACCGTGGATCGTAAACACAGAATACCTCCATTTTTAAACCTGCAACATGCTCGTAAACGCGATAAAATCCATCAAACAGTTAAAGCGAACAACCAACACTACCTTTGATGAGATTTAAACACAAAACCGACTTCAACTCTTCGAGAAATCAGCTCGAAATCAGTGAATGGTAAAAAAAAAAACTTGAGTTAGGGCTCGAATCGAAGAACCGTGAATCGATTGATGAAGACTCGTGGTTACAGACGATTGAATGAGGTTTCTTGGTCGGAAATGAAAGGCAAAGGTGTTGGTGTGCTTGGATTTCACAAGGGACGACCGGAGGGGGCTGAGATAGATTTTCCGGTGAGGTGGGGCGGTGGCTAGGGTTTCGGTAAGGAAAATCGTAAACGAGAGAGAAAGTGGTGAGATGGATCGTAAATGAGAAAATGAGGGGTTTTGTTTTTAAAAAAATTTCACTAAGGCCCCCTCAAGTTTCACAAACATTTTAAACAACCTCCCAAACCTTAAACAATGCTAATTTTCTTAGAAAAAATTTCAACTTTGAGAAAAACAGAGAATTTACGAAGCTTCCCCTCAAACTTAGCCCCGAGTATCTGATCTTGATCATAAATTAAAACTTTAAATATTTAAAGACTAAACAAAAAAAATGAAAATGCACAAACTTAAGAGAATCTAAATACTAGACAAAAACGTACTTACCTTGAGATTGATATTTTTCATGGATCAAACCAGACAAATCATTAACTGAAGAACCCTTTTCAGCTTCCGTTACTCGACGCTCTAGACGATTGCTTAAAAATTTTGAAATCACATAAACTCACATCCAGTTAAAAATTTTAAAGTGCTTAAGTTGAGGTACATAATTACCGTCATGTTTAACCGTCCCCACGCCCAATTGTTCATAGCAAAACCTACCCAACCTCAGAGTTTATTGAGGATTCACAAACCCCCAACTTGAGGAACCATGCAACACTGTTTTGACAACCACTTATTTCTTATTTTCATGAATTATTGGTTGGTGATCAGGTCGGCCGCATAAGCACGCAGAGAAGACCAACAGAATAATTTTCTTTTCTTTTTCACAATTTGCATATTTTTTTTAATTTTTTTTTTTTATTTTTTTTTAATTCTTTTTCTTTTTCTTTTTCTTTTTCTGTGGAGTTGTCATTTACAGTATAAACATGGCGTGTGAGAGAGTGAATACTAGGTAAATACCACTCTCAACCCGTTTTTGCTGGGACTCAGTCTTTTAAACTATGTAAACTAGGATGGAAAACTAAACATATATAAGAGTTAAGTTTACTGCACTTACATGGATGATCATAGTTTTTGATTTTACTTACCGAACATCATCTTTGAGACGTCTTTCACTTCTGCCTTACACGTGTCAGTCTCCGATCATCATGGAAATTTATATCACTTCCTACCAACTCAAGGCAAACAAAAGACATCATAAAAACCTCAAACATATATTTTTTGAATTTTCTGAGACAAGTATATTTCTTCCCCTGTTTTTATGAGGCTTTTGAAAACAAACACTATTTTTTTTTTAAATAAAATAACAAAAAAAATTGATCAGATCATTCCTCGAAGGCAATCATCCGAAGGCCTTCGACACACATTTCAAAATTTGGTCGTGGGAGGGGTTTTGTGAAAATGTCCGACACATTCTGATCGGAGCTTACCTTTTGAAGCTGAATTAGCTCCCGATCATAGCAATCTCGAATGAAATGTACCTTTATGTCTATGTGCTTGGTTTTAGAATGTTGGACAGGGTTTTTCACAATTTCCAGAGCAGCAGCATTGTCGCAAAAGATAGGAGTGTTAATGAATTCCATACCGTAGTCTGTGAGCTGGTTTTGGATCCACACTACCTGTGAAGTACCAACAGATGCTGCCACGTACTCAGCTTCGGCAGTTGATTTAGATACGGTATGCTGCTTCTTGCTCTGCCAGGAAATGAGTCGATCGCCCAGATATTGACATCCTCCAGTGGTTGACTTCCAATCCAAGTCACTGCCTCCATAGTCACTGTCAGTATATGCATACAATTGAAAGTCAGTGTTCTTTGGGTACCAAAGACCAAGCCTAGGCCTGCCCTTTAGATACCTAAAAATACGTTTAACAGCATTTAAATGAGAAAGTTTAGGGTTAGCCTGATAGCGAGCACACAAGCAAACTGCATGCATAATATCTGGCCGACTTGCTGTTAAGTACATCAGTGAACCAATCATTGATCGGTACGTGAATTCGCTCACTGACTCCCCTTCTGCATCTGCTGACAGGAGAGGTCGGGATGCCATTGGAGTTGAAATTGGCTTTGAGTCTTGCATCTTGAATTTCTCTAGGATCTCATTCACATACTTGGCTTGGTGAATAAGAATCCCAGATTCATCTTGTTTAACTTGCAAGGCTAGGAAGAAACTCATCTCCCCCTGATCGCTCATCTCAAACTTCTTCTTCATAATCTCCTCAAATTCGGTGCACAATTCCTCCTTTGTAGAACCGTAGATGATGTCGTCTACATACACTTGCACCATGATTATGTCCTCATCCACTCTCTTCCTAAACAAAGTTTGATCAACAACTCCTCTTGTATATCCATTCTCCACCAGGTGATTGGACAACGTTTCATACCAGGTACGAGGAGCTTGATGCAAATCGTACAAGGCCTTATCCAGTAGATAAACATGATCTGGATTTTCTTCATCTATGAACCCTGGTGGTTGGGTTACATAAACTTCTTCGTTCATCTCTGCATACAGGAAGGCAGTCTTCACATCCATCTGATGGACAGTAAAATTGAGATATGATGCCACAGCCAGAAAGATCCGAATTGCTTCCAATCTTGCCACCGGAGCGTATACCTCGTCATAGTCAATCCCGTGAACTTGCCTATGACCTTGCACAATTAACCTCGCCTTGTTTCTCATAATGATTCCTGAATCATCCTTCTTGTTCTTATAAAGCCACCTCGTGGGAATCACCTTCTTGCCATCAGGCCTCTTCACAAGTCGCCACACTCCCAGTTTTGAGAACTGATTAAGCTCATTGTGCATGGCCTCTATCCAATTCGGATCTCTGAGAGCAACCATCACATTCGGAGGCTCAATCTGGGAGATAAAACATGAATACATGCAGAAATTGATATCCCCTGTGCGGCTTCTGGTTGAAACACCTGCAGATACTGGTCCAAGAATGTTGCTGACTGGATGATCCTTGTTGATCCTAGATACCTGGACATCGGGCACAGACACAGAAACAGGCAGATTAGATGTAACAACATTATCATTTATATCACTCATACCTGGACTTTGAGGTGTCTCTGAATCATTTTCACACGTTCCTGAAATTCCCGGAGCATTTACGTTGATATTTGTGGGAACTGGAACAGGTGTCTTTTCACTGATTCTGTCAACAGAAGGTCTTGATTCAGATGGCTGAGTGATAATCTCTTCTTCTTCCCCCAAATTATGAAGATCATTCGAAAACTTGAACCCTTCAAACAGAGACCCGTAGTTAAAAATCCAATCAGGTCCGGTCCCTGCATCCGTCGGATTGTCTTCAAGCCAGTCCACATTGAACGCTTCGATAATCAAAACGGTGGTCTTGTTATAGACTCGATGAGAACTATTTCCCGAATAACCAACGAAATAACACTCATCCGCTTTCGCCTCGAATTTCCCTACGTCAGACTGAATCAGCACCGTGCACGGACATCCGAAAGTCTTGAAATAACCCACTGTCGGCTTCTCTTTGTAGACAATCTGATATGGAGTTTTCTCATGACGTTTGTTTAACAGAATGCGATTTTGCACATAACATGCTGTGTTGACTGCCTCAGCCCAGAAGAAGATTGGTAGTTTTGCTTCACACATCATTGTCCTTGCAGCTTCAATGAGTGTCCTATTTCTTCTCTCAGCTACTCCATTCTGTTGTGGAGTGTAGGGGGCACTGAACTGTCTGTCTATGCCTTTAGCCCCACAAAACATATTCAACTCAGCATTCTTGAATTCCGTTCCGTTATCCGATCTGATAGCTTTGACCTTCTTGTTCAGCTGATTCTCAATGAGTGTGACAAACTGTTTCACTAGGGCTGGAGTTTCATACTTGTTAGACAAGAAGTAGACCCAAGTAAAACGTGAATAGTCGTCCACAATCACAAGACAATAGGAGAACTTGCTGATGCTCTGAACTTGCATAGGTCCAAATAAGTCCATGTGTAGAAGTTGTAGAACTGATGACACAGAGTTTGCTATCTTCGGACGATGTGGCAACTTGTGCTGCTTCCCCTTCACACATGCCACACATTTTTCAACAGTTGAGAAGTCTTTAATCGGCAGCTTTTTGACATACTCTCTCTTCGCTAGCTTAGTCAAGTTTTTCATATTAGCGTGCCCGAGACGTCTATGCCACAACATAGCCAAATTTTCATTCTGTTTTGATATAAGGCATGCTTCTTCTGACGTAGGAGGATTGCTCATGTTGAGAAGATATGAGTTTGAACGTCTTGGAGTGCGCATCAGTACACACTCCTCGGGTATCTTCACACCAGGCTTCAAAATAATACACTCCTTTCGATTGAACATCACCGAATAGTCTTTGTCACAGATCTGAGAAACACTCAGCAAACTGTGCGACAGTTCCTCCACATAATGAACGTCAGAAAAAGACAGATTTCCACTCCTCACCACACCTTTCTTACTAATTCTACCACCCACACCACCTGCAAATGAAACTCCTCCACCATCGAAATCTTCTACATCTTCCAAAAGGGACAGATCTCCGGTCATGTGTCGGGAGCAACCACTATCAACGTACCAGAGATTGCTGATAGATCTTCTTGGCTGTCCCTACAAGAATAAGAAATTAATGAGATCCAGGTACCCAGGCCATAACAGATCTGGGCACACCTTTTGCATCAATGTAGTTAACTAATTAGAGAATCATTTCAGACTTTAATCCAGACACATTCTCATTTTGAATGTTGACTTTTGGTTTCCATGTGGTGGTTTTCTCTGGTTTCAACACAGATGTTGAATTGTTGACAATCACAGGTTTCTTTTGTGGTGAAATGACCTTTTTACCAGTTGGCTTTTTAACCGGTGTCCACTCAAGTTTCAGTTTAGTATACACAAGTTGTTTTGTTTGAGCGACACCTTTTTGTTTCAAAACCTGTTGCTCGGCTTTCGCTTTGCCATTAGGTTGATTAGCTCTTTTTACTTTAGCCATTTGTTTTTCAATGAATTCTGGTTTTATCTTGTGGGAAACTCCTTTAGATACATAAGTTTGTTTTGGAGTTCTGGTCACATTCCACTTATTAACAACAGGCTTTGTCACAGATGCCTTCGTGTTTGAAACCTTAGACTGTTCAGTCTTCATTGGTTCAGAACACTGCTTCCCCTGAAACACAGCTTGTTGTTTCTGCTTTTGTTTTTGTTTTTCTCCGGTCATCATTTTCTCCAACATACTAGTCCGTGGGTTTTGCGGATAGTATGGTTGGTAAGGTCTATTAACACAGTTAGCTGCAAAATGTCCTGGCTTTCCACATTGAAAGCAATTCATGAGCCTAGGCCCATTGACATGGCTACAGAGGTACGTACGTCTTGGGTAAGACGACTTCCACTCTGGCTTATCATCCCATTTGTGTATAACACGTTGTTTATCCTTATCAGATTGTGTAATTAAACAAAATTGTTCCGATTTAGATTTGTTTGTTCTATTAAAAGCTGACACAACCTGGGGATAAGCAACAAAGTCTTTGGGCTTAGTCTCACGACCTGTTTTTGTGTTAGGCACACGAATTTTAAAACCAGACACTTTTTCATTAGATTCTGAAACTTTTTTTAATAACGATACAGCTACTTGTTTTGACTTGGATGTTTCTAGTTCTGACACAAGTGCCAATACATCATCCTTAGGTAAACATAAACTAGAACTACTAGAACTACTAGACGCATGACTCTCATCCACTCTCCGACACTCCGCATCCTCCTCAGAAATGTCTTTGATTTCTACTTCATCTGCACAATAAATAGATACATCAGAAGTGCTCACACAGTTATTCAGAGAAGTATTTGATGGACCTGCTTCACATGCGTCTGTCATCACTCTGTCCATATTACCCAACCCATAAGTCATGTGCTTTTCATTTTCAATTTCCTCTTCTGTCATAGGCTTCACTCCAACCAAGACACTATCTAAGGGAGGTCCTTCTTCATGCATTTCCGATGCAGATCTATCTATCTGATCCTCCTCTAAGATCATTCCTATTACATCTCTAGTTTTATCTTGAGGAACAACGTTCTTGCTTGCAAAGCTAATTCCTATCCCACCTTTGTCTTTACCCATTCTAACCTCAGTTATGCAAGTATCTAGGGATTTACTAGCCTGTAACATTCTTTTGCTTCTCATAAGGTTTATATCAAGCTTAACCTGCATCTCATTGTTCTTATGTTTCAGGTCATCTATCTGCTTACTTAGCTCAGCTATTTCTAACTTAGCATTGTCATACAAATAGGCATTCTCAGTTGCAAGGTTCTTATATTTTGCTATATCTAATTTCTGGGCTTTAACCTTTTCTTCATTCTTTTGCCATCTACCCTTAAATGAACTCTTTTCACATTTTACTTCAAACAATTCTGATTCAAAGTTTTTGCAATATTGTCTAAGAGTAGTAATTATACGATCACAAACAGGGTTAGAACATACCTTGGTGTGGTCTGCTGCCATAGCTTCATTCTCCTCAGGTTCCTCTTCAGTAACCACAAAAGCATGCTCCTCCTCATCATCATCATCCATAGTCGTCATCATAGCATGTGTCAGACTCAGATCCTTCAGCTGGGGGGTCAGATCTTTCAGCTGGGGGGTCCAGTCATAACCTCCACCTCCCTGCACTATCAAGGCACTTGTTTCGGCCTTAGCCTTCCCATCAGCTGGCTTCTTCATCTCTGCTTTCTCCTTCCTCGGTTTGCTGCACTCCCTAGCAAAATGTCCATATTCATCACAATTGTAGCACCTGAGCTTTGTCTTATCAAACCCCATTCTGATCTTGTCTTGATCCTTCCAAACATTTCGCCCTGTAGTAGCCATGAACTTCTTAGCCCTGAACACTGCCATAGCCATTTGCCAAGAGACATCCAGCATCTCCACATCCTCAGGATTAATCTGATTAAGCTCCCCCGATAGAATCTCAGAGGGAATTAGGGTTCCGGCCATTAAAGCATGGTAACTGTTCATGAATCCCATACCCAGTGCAAAATTGGGATCGTTGTTCGCCTCAGAAGTGTCACCTCCACTTGAATTAGATTGGGGTTGTGCCACAAATGCCTTCGCTTGGGTCATCGAACTTGATCCACTTCCAACAGACTTTCCTTTCTGCTTCTCATCAACCTCTTCCGACAACAAAGCTTGATTCAGCTTCCCAGCCAAACTAAGTGAGCTTATATGGTTCAACTCACGCTGCTTATCATCAATTAGCTTGGACTTCAACTTGTTGATCATTTCATCCAGAGACAGCTCACTCAATTTGTTGTTGTCCTTAATAATTGAGATATTGGTGTTCCATGACTTTGGCAAACTGTTCAGCAGCTTCAAATTCTTATCTTCCAATTCCGGTTCCACACCATAACTTGACATTTCTGCCATCAGAGAGACAAATCTTTGCACTTGTGCTTCGAAAGATTCACCTTGGATGTGATTAAACAAATTGAATTTCTGCTTCAACATCTGCTTTCGACTCGCCTTGATGTCTGGATTTCCCTCATAAGCAACGATCAATGCATTCCACAGTTCCTTTGCCGTCTTGCAATGCTTAAAGCCTTGAGCAATATCTGGTGTCAATGCCATGGTCATAATCGCAAAAGCCCTCTCTGCCTTGTTGCACCTTTCCCAGTCATCATCTTCAAACTCATCTTCAGTCTTAGCCTTTCCTGCTTTAGCTCCCGCTCCATGCATTGGTATGTGTGGTCCATTCAGCACTGCTCTCCACAACCTTAAATCAACACTCTTCAAGTGGTTTTCGAACCTATACTTCCATTCCAAAAAATTATCCGCTGAAGTAAGTCTAGGTGGACGAGTAATAGATCCAATCTCGAAGTCCAATTTCTGATACATGCTAGGTTCAAAATCCATTTCGAAAGCTTAGGAAACCTAAAATTAAAGTCCAAATGCCCAACTTCTGTGTTTACGATAAAAACACCCTGATTACGATCGTAAATCGTCGATTACGATCGAGAACACTGTTTCCGATTAAATCTCCAAATCGTAAACACTTAACCGACTAAAAATAATCGTAAACGTGATTACGATTCCTGATTACGACCACCGGATCGTAAACACCTATTACCGATTTGAAAAAGTCGTAAACACCCTTTACGATTTTGCAAAGTCGTAAACACAAGTACGACCAATAAGTACAATCGTGAACACCTTTCTCCGGGTCGTAAACAGGCAATCTTCAACCAAAACTCAGCAATCTCAGTCGTGAACACCAAAAATTCGAAGAACACAGCAACAGCACCGATCGGAAACACCTAAAAACTTCAAATCTTCAACAACAACTCGAACACAAACCCAGAAAACGCTTGAATCTATATCGTGAGAGCCTCGAATCTAAGATTCTTGGCTCTGATACCAATTGTAGGTCCGGAAATTTCCCAAACACACGATATTTGATCGTAAATGAGTGCGGAATCCTCAAATACGATTGATTCAAGAACAATAGTAGAAGAATAGACTAGATCTAGAGAAAAGATGAAGTCTTGAATGAATATCACTACTAAAGGAAGCTGATCGTAAACACAATAGAGCCAGAAATCGTAAACTTGAAGGTTGTATTAGAAAAGCTTACCATTAATCATAAACAATGAGGTTGTATATACTACCTCATTACAAAAATCGTAAACCTAATATGGCCCACATGGCCCAAATCGTAAACAACATACAAGCCCACTAACAAAGCCCAAAAGCCCATTAACAACTAAGCCCATAACTAATGTTCATGCCTCTAAAATATATAGCCCAACAACAAGTTTTCAGACAAGATGAGTGATTTTCAAGCGTTTACGGCAATTCAGAATTCGATGCAAACTATGATGAACTATGATAATGAAATCAGAACAAGTCAGAAAGTTCCAAAATTGCTCGAATTGGAAGATTATCATAGTTGGGTTAAACGGTTTGAAGCGTACGTGGACACGAATGATATTGATATGTGGTTGTCATTCACTAATTAATATGTCTATCCGAAAGATGAAACTGGGGAGCCAATTATACAAAGAAAACTTACTTCTGAGCAAAAGAAAGCATATCAAGCTGATAAAAAGGCATATGGTACTTTGACAATGGCATTACCTAAAGAATTGCTACATCAATTTTCTGGAAACTATACATCGAAAAGTTTATGGGATGCTTTGGAAAAGAGATGTGAGGGTAATGATCAGTATAAGAAAAGTCGCCAAAAGGTTTTGAAAAAGGAATTCGATAGTTTCAAGCATTATCAGAATGAAACCATTCCAAATCTGATTGCAAGGTTTGCACATTTAGTGAGTGAAATGCGTTTGGTGAGTCTTACAAAAGAAGAAGCTGATATGAAAGAAAAGATTTTGGAGGCTTTACCTGAGAAATAGGAGAATTATGTGATGATGATCACTCATGATAAAGAATATCCGGGATTGTCATTTAATGATCTGATTCAAAGATTACAAGCAAGGGATATGGAGTTAATGGTGAACAAGTCTCTTCCTACACAAATTCAAAATCCTGTTGTATATCATGGAGAAAATGATTCAACTATCAATGCTGTGAAATCTAATATTCTTAGTTCCACGCCTCCTACAGCATTCATTGCAGGTAAATCTGAAACTCCTAATTATTCTGCTGGTTGTACTGTTTCAATTCCTAGTTCTTTAACTCAAAATGCTTTATCTGCTCAAACTACTGATGATTATAATGCTTTAATGTCTGCATTGGTATCTTCATATTTTGGGGTTATTACTGGTTCTGTTAGTAATGCCGAATCGACAAATAAAGATTATGATCAGATAGATTATGATCATTTGGAAGTAAATGGATCTGAGTTGGCAGTATACTATGTTAGTTCGAAGAACGAAGAATTTTTTTAGCAGAACTGGGAAGAAGAGATTGAATCAAGATGGTAAGATCGGATTGGACAAATCGAAGGTTAAGTGTTTTAAGTGTTCAATGTATGGTCACTTTGCTTGAGAATGTCCAACATCTACTAAAAATAAATTGAAGTCTGGTCAACATGCTCATTTGTTGTTCATTCACGAAATCAAGCTCACAAAGACCAAAAAGAATCTGATTCTGTTGAAGAAAACCTGACAGACATATTTTGGCATCCAGATGAACTTGCCTAGAATGCAGATTCTGTAGGAAAAATGAAACATGCTCCTATTACTGTTGCTTTGAAAGCTTGTCATAATGATGATAGTGTTCTCACTGATTCTGATTCTAATTCAATCATATCATTGGTCCAAGAGGTTTCGTTAAAAGTACCTGATAGTTCAAAGGTCGAAGAATCTAAATGTCTAGAATGTGTGAGGTTTTGTAACAAGAATACAAGTTTAGAAAGAGGTTCTGAATTATCAACTGAAGAGATTGTGGTGCTCAAGCAAGAGTTGGAAGATTTTCAAAAGAAGTATTATGCTTTAGTTCATGTTCATAAAGATGTGCTGCAAGAAAAAAGTATTTTGGCTGAAGAGTGTGAAAAAGCCAAAGCTGAAGCATTAGATGCAGTACAAGACTTTGAAAATTTATTTGAGAAGAGTTAACCGGTTCAGCAAAAGTATGAAAAACCTAATGCTCTTGTGCTTGAATCTGCTGTTACAATTGAGAAGCTTCAAGAGAAAGTGTCTACACTTCAAGATTCTAATGTTCTTCTTCGAGATAAGAATGAAGTCTTAACAAAGGATGTGGACATATACATAAAGAAGTGGGAACATGTTACCGAAGAACTTTTTGCTGAATGTGAGATCCGGAAGTTGCAAACGTATGAGTACGATGATCTCAATGAAAAATTCATCAAGTCACAAAAAGAAGTGTTTGATGCTCAACATAAAATTTCTGAGCTAAAACTGGAAATTTTGGAGTTAAAAAGGCAAGTGAAGAATTGCAATTTATCGTCGACATTGCTGAATTTCTTATATAAACAGGATCGAAGTGAAGATAGTTCCAAAAAGAATGATATTCACATGGTTCCTGAACCAGTGCATTTATCTGAATTTACATCTGCTCCACTTGATCCTAAAGATGAATTGCATGATTATTCGAAGTTTGCCACCCAATCAAAGAAGAAGAAATCGAGGTCTGGAAAAAAGCAAAAACCATTGGGTGAAGCTCCGAAGTTTAACTC
This sequence comes from Deinandra increscens subsp. villosa, assembly GCA_039602395.1. Lineage (NCBI taxonomy): Eukaryota > Viridiplantae > Streptophyta > Magnoliopsida > Asterales > Asteraceae > Deinandra > Deinandra increscens. Next base: position 84,858,692 of record JBCNJP010000010.1, on the reverse strand, counting down.
AAAGTCTAGTCTATTGGAAAATGAATAGATTTTTGATAAGGTTGCCTCAAGTACTTTATCTACAACTGAAGAAGAAAACTTTTTGATTGAAAAGAACAGACAGAAATACATCAAAGCTAAATTTACTAGAGAAGCTAAAGGGGGAGAATTCTTGTTGTTCTTCTTCGAGTTCATCAAAGACTCCAGGATATAAGAATAAAGGATTGGGTTTTGAGATCAAGGAAGTATCTGTTCAAGATAAGAAGCCTGTGAAAGCTGAAAAGATTTCAAAAGTTAAGGTTCCAAAGAAGTCACCTCCTCCGAAGGAAAAATCTTATTATTCCAGAGGGTCATCATCTTCAAGGGGTCCATCTCCTAGGTATGATTCCTAGTGATGATTTCTTTGATAACTTTGATTATGAATATTCTTCTGGTTTTCAAAATTCAAAGAATGTTTCAAATGTTTTTCAATTTCGAGAAAGAATTTGTTATGCATGTCGTCAACCTGAACATCTTGCTGCTGATTGTCCGACGACTGCATATTTTCACAACACTGCTAAATATGTGGATAACAAAGGTCAGATTTTTTATGAACCATGGTCTCCAAAGGTCAAATCAACTCGTAAGTCGTCTTGGTCTAAATCGAGTATGTCAGTCGATACTGATTCTGGTTCTAGTAAAAAATCTAGATCTCTAAAGATATGGAAACCAAAGGTTGTTACCAAAGCCAACAACGACTATGTGGAAGATATCGGGCGACCCGACGTTGTTAACTCGGGTCGATCCCAAAGCGACTAATGTTTTATTTGGTGTCTGCAGGTATTTCAGGAAGATCTATTGGTAATTGAAATGTTGCTGGTCGTGAAATATCTGTGATAACTTAAATTGAATTTCAAAATCAATTTTATTTTTAAAATGCTAAACTGTAATTATTCGTGTTGGTTGATCAATTTTTGTTTTGTTTTTCATTTCGTCTCATTTTGAGGGAGAGTTTGTTTTTGCAAAAAAACAAAAATAGTGTGTTGTTTTTCAAAAGTTAAAAATGAAAATCTAAAAATAGAGTTTGTCATTTTTAGGGGGAGAAATTTGAAAAGACAAAAACAGTGAAAAATGCAAAAATCCAAAAACATTGAAAAATGAGAAATTGTGTCCGACATGAATGGGAAATGATGGTACATTGTCTAATGATGTCTGGCTCATGGATAAACTAGATGAAAAAGCCATAAGACTATTGATCGATGTGTAAGGTAGGCTCGGCAAATCAGAAAATATACGAATGTGATATACATTAAATATGTTGCTTGACCTAGTGGACAACATCTTGATGCGTATCTCAAGATATATCAAGAGAAAGATATGTGAAAAGGAAAATGAGATGTCACTATGTATACATGTGTTCATTTTGCAAAAATTTAAACTTGTTTTATTTTCTTTTATTTTGCCAAACGATCGGACTTTCTTTGCGTATCGAAAGATCGACCTGATTGTTGTTCGTTTGACGTTCTGCTTTATTTTCTTTGGTGTTTCGTATAACTCATCGGACTTTCTCTGCATGTACCGACCTGATTGTTGTTGGGTTATACAATTTCAACTTGTTTTATTTTCTTATTTTGTTAAATTCCAAGCCTTATCTACGTATCGAAAGATCGACCTTAAGGTAGACGATTTAACGTTCTTATTTCTTTTTGCCTGAAACACAGTTGACAATATCATGTATTCAAAATACTTTGTGAAATTCACAAGTATAATCACATGAAAAGAATGTGAAGCATATCTGAGGATGTCTGATAGTGTGGAAAACACTGATCAAAGCAAATTAATCAATACCTTAACATATCCTGATGTTTTGAGTATGATTATGCCTGAGTTTAATGTTGGACAAATTATATCTGCAATCGTCATGGCTTATGTGCTACAATAATTGAAATTGAAGTGTAGTTCAACATGTTATGACCAATATGATCCCAAGTCGTAATCTTTCTCGCAAAAGACAAAAATAGTGTCTGATTGTGTACTGCATTTATTTTTCTATATCATAAAATATCAAAAAGATTTTAGGTGTGTTTTGATATAAAGTTTCTAAAAATCAAAATATTTTGTTTCTTATTTTTTTTCGATTGATCTACACAAAATATGAAATCAAATTTCAAAATCAAAATATCTTGGAGTCTCAAAGAGACGTTTTGCGCCAGATTATTTATGTTAACAGGTTTCTAAGTGGAAAGAAGAACATCACAACTTCAAGTCTTCTGAAGTTGTTGATAAAGAGTTTACACATGCTGTAATATCAAGTATTCGATATCAGACTAATCGTCATGTTAGAGTTTGATTAAAGATACAAGATATAAGTTTTAAGTGGAAGCTGATACTGCACATGCCGAGGGGGAGTTTGTTGATACGTAGTTCCTAATCATCACGTGAAGTATCAAATACAAGACAATGTTGCAAGATTGATATGATCCGAACTATAGGCGAACTCAGAGTTCGGACGCATACGAACATGGTCCGAACCAGAGGTTTGGATGATCGGGTTCAAGCTTGTTTTGTTCATCTATAAATAGCTAGTCTTGTATTATGTTTAGAACTTCTTGGTCAGATCTTGTATTTTTAATCTGTGGTGTTTCTCAGTGGTCTAATACATATTCTTTGTATTTACATCTTGTTTCATTCACGTTTAACATAGATTTCGATTCGACCGAGTAGACGATCCACCGCTCATGCAATTTCAACATGTTTAATCCACATCATACATACTTCCTGTTGAATGTGGCAACACCAACGAGACCAACCTAAACCGAATGAGTCATCCTCTTGCACTACTCCACGTGTCATGGCCTCTAGGTGAGGATCCTTGTAGGACAACATGGTCTTCATGTCCAGCTAAAGTTGGCAATTGAACTTCGTTTAATGACCACGCAAGACCAAATTTTCTTTTAATCTAACTAAAGCTGAGAATTAAACTTGATATAATGACCATACCTGAGTGCATGGTCTTCATATCCGGTTAAGTTGATAATTCAACTAGGTTTATTAACCAAGCAATACAACATGGTCTTCATATCCAACTAAAGCTAAGGATTAAATGGTTTAATGACCAAGCAAAACCACATTGTCTTCATATCTAGCTAACATTGAGAATTCAACTTGGTTTAATGACCAAACAAAATCATATGATCTTTATATCTAGCTAAAGCTGAGAACTTAAAGTCTTGTAGTGACCAAGTCATCCAGCTAAATATGAGAATTTAAATCGGTTTAATGATCAAGACATTTAGATAGGAGTCTAGCATAACTATCTGTCAAAACTCTTGGATTTAACACATGAAATACACAAACCAAGATGTTCACCTAGATTATTCAATATACAATGAAGATTACAACAGATCCAAATGAAAAAAAAACATGAACTAAGACTCGAAACAACAACCAAGACCATCATTGTGATGATGTAAGATAGAAATACACAAGAATCTTTCAAGAACACACAAATAGAATGAGAACCCTATGTTGCAGTGATCAAATTATAAGAGGAAAAAGAGTGGCTGAAAGAGGAAAAAATCTCTCTCTTTATTAGCTATCTCTAGCTCATCATTTAAGTAGTATCTAGATGTGCAACTGGGTTAATATAGAGACCTAGAAAATGAGGCTTTTGCATTAGATGAATTTTGAGTTTATATTAATACATGTGGGCTAGTAAATACATGTAATTGGGCTAACTTTTGTAGGATTAATGTGGGTTTGGGTCCAATCGGTTTAAGGTGGGCTTAGGGATCGAATCATGTAAAGAGATTGACTTGTTTACCAAGTCAATCTCTCCTATATATAGACTCTCCCTTATACGATTTAGGGTTGTTGGTGCTAAGTAGTTGCGAATTCTCAAGGTGTAACCGAATCCTTCACAGGTTCGGACTTGGTGTTAATCAAAGTGGTCTTTTAAGTTTCAATCGGTTTGTGTTTCCTAGTTTATTATACTTTTCAATTATTGCTTATATAGATTGTTCTTGAATCACCTAGTTAAAACTGGATTCCGCACGGTTTTACTAGTCTTTGATATCGCGTGAGGGTTAGTTTGATCCTTACAATTGGTATCAGAGCCAAGAAACGCAAGTTTCGAGGCTCTCGCGATATCCGATTCAAGTGTTTGACAACTAACGGTTTGAGTTTTGTGGTGATTTTCAGCTTTTAGCACATTCGGAGGTGTTTTTGTGCAGGTTTCAAGTCAAGAGAGAAGTATTCGTGGAGTCTTGTTCATGATTGAGAGGCTTTTCGACCCTTCTAGTACTTTTCGATCAGGTCTCTGATCGAAAAACCCCTTTTCTGCCGCACTTTTCGATCGAGAAAGCCCCCTTGTGGCTTTTCGATCAGGCAATTCCAGTCGAAAAGTCCCCTTCTGTGACTTTTCGACCAGCAGCTCTCAATCGAGAAGTCCCCTTGAGACTTCTCGATCAGCATCATCTCAGTCGAGAAGTCCCCTCGAGACTTCTCGATCTGCCCTCTTGATCAAAAAGTCCCCTGTGACTTTTCGATCCTTTGAACTCTTCGATCGAAAAGTCCCCTCAGTGACTTTTCGATCCATTTTCTCACTTTTCGATCGCTCGAGACTTTTCGACCAGCACCTTTCCGATCGAAAAGTACTTTTCGATCAAGCAGTTTTCGACCAAAAAACCCTTCTCGATCCATTCGTTTAAAGAAAATCTTGCTGCAATGGCCTTTGACATGTCTACCTTGTCGAGTGCCACTCTGGAAATGGACGCTAAAATCGGAACAAATGCCAGACCACCCCGTCTGATGTCTGGTAAAGATTTCATGAGCTGGAAGTATCAGTTTGTCAATTACATCAACTACCATGATGCTAAGATCATGAGGTCAGTCGAGGTGGGAGATTTTGTCCCATCAACTGCTGGGGCACAGGGTCAACCACGTGTACCTAAAGCAAAATCCGAATGGCTTGATGAAGACTGGGAGAAGGTGGAACGAGATAGAAAGGCACTGGCTGCCCTAACCATGGCCTTATCACCTGAAGTTGCTGAAGCTTTTAAAGAATACACCTCTGCTAAGACTCTTTGGGATGCTCTTGTAGCTGCTTATGAAGGAAATGATGATATGAAGGAATCCCGCAAAGAAAATCTAAGGGAACTGTTCAATGAGTTTACCTATATCCCTGGTGAAAACATTGAGACTCTGCTTCAACGGTTCATCAAGATAGTCACTGGGATGAAAGATGCTGGAGTCACGTATACACAAGTGGAGGTCAATAGAAAGCTGGTCAACTCACTTCCACCTAATTGGGACAGCCATTGAACTGATTGAAAAAACCGTGGAAATGTCCACTTCGCCCCTAAGTGAGCTCATGTCTACCATTAGAGCCTATGAAGAGAAGAAATAGAAGAGGGCGAGAAAACTTGGCAACGGGGCATTAATGAATCAACTGAATCAAGCATTCATCTCTCAGCCAGCTGTAGCTCCAAACAACCCACCATCTACCCCAATGGGATTCATTGCTCAAGCTACTAGGTCAAGTTCATCTGGAACATCAAATGTTGTCTCACTAGATGTTAATGCCTTGACTAAAGATCCCGGCTTTGCCCTTGGGGTAGGAATTATGAGTTGCTATCAGGCACTCGTAGCAGGCTCACTTCTTCCCACGGATCTATCGCCTGATGATGTGAATTAAGTAAACCCTGATGATCTAGAACACATGGATATATCTTATCAGATGGGAATGTCTGCCCTGCGAGCTAGGCAGTTCATGGCGAAGACGGGACAGAAGGATTGGAATGATGGCAAAGGAATAAAGCTGAGTTTTAATAAGGTAAATCTGAGGTGCTACAACTGCAACGAGTATGGGCATTATGCCAGGGAATGCACCAAACCAAGAGTTGATAGAGAAAGCAAGAATGACAACCGGGGTGAGAGCGTGAAGAAGGAGACAGGAAAGAATGACAAGGCACTGGTGGTTCAACATACGCCAGGATATGACTGGACACCCCAGGTGGAAGACCTAAGTCTAACACTTGACAATATGGCCTTGTTAGCTGAAGAGGAAGCTCAGAAAGAAGCGACTGAAGTATTCCATCATGCATTCATGGCAGACATAACTCCAGGATCCTCTGCCAGCAGTTCTGAGGTATGTCTTAACCCTAAATGTCAAACTATACTTAATGAATCTCAAGAATGGCAAAGTAAGTTTTTCAATGAAACATTAAATCGTGAACTTTCTGATAAAGACTTGAGAGAATACAAAGGTAGGTCTAAATCATTAAGTGAGAAACTAGAAGCTGCCAAAGTTGACATAAAAAATCTTCAAAGGGACTTGAGTGACAAGTCAACATATCTAAGAATTGCTAATGAAGAGATTGTCACATTAAAATCTGAACTTGAACAACTTAAAGGTAAATTAGAAACATCTCAAACCAAAGTTGAGCGAAACGATAAAATTATGTCAGAAATGATGAAAGCTAGTTCACTTTTCTATAACACAGACGCCCGAATGCGTCATCTAAAAGCCAACTCTGGTTTGGGCCTCGGTACTGAGATAAAAGATGAAAATTCCAGTCATACAGTACCGATGCCCCTGATGCATGAAATGATCTCAGATTATGAGTGTTCTAAGACCTCCTTGGAAGCTAAAGCTGAGATAGAAAAGAAGCTGGCAGCTTGTCCCATTAAAATTTCTGCTCCTGTTTCCAACCTTACTAACACTTTTACTTCTTGTGCAGATAAAGGTAAAAATGAAGCAGGGGTAGTACTTTGCAAGGAGTCCACTAAGAGTCCCGTGAATTCTGAAGTTGATTTTTCCTATAAAAATTGTGATTTTGAGAAACCTGAAATTTTTGTTAAGTCAGAGTCAAAAACTGCAGAGTCTGATGTGTGTGATAATCTTTCAGAATGTGGTGTGTTTAATGTTGGTAAATGTGATTTAAAACCTGTGAAACCCCTTAGAACTGTTAAAATTTTGAGAAGGGGTAAGGGACCGCAGGTTAATGGTCCCAAACCCACAGGAGGTGTGAAAACTTCTGAGGATAAGGTTAATTATCCTACTCCCAATGTGCAGAAAGTACGGGACACAAAACCTCATGACTTTGTCCCGTACCCAGAAGTCAACTCTGCATATAATCAGGTCCAGCCGATACAACGGGAGTATACTCTGACGACAAAGCCCCATGGTAAAGCCCTTTGGATCCATAAAAACGCTTCAAAGCCAACTTGGATTTCCACTGGGCGTAACCAACAACAAGCTCCCGTGTATCCAAAGAAACAATCCTGCCATGTATGTGGCCAACCAGGACACATGGAAAGAAACTGTTTGCACCGTCCCTATGAGCCTTACTATCCGAAGAAGGTCCAACAAAAGACTGTCCCATTGGGCCAAACACATGTTGGCCCAAAACCCAAGTTTGGACCTTCAAATTCCTAGGTGCAAAAGTCCACATCACCTCCCTCACAGGAAAAGATACATGCTAGGCCAGCAGCAAAGACTGTACCTTCAAACCAAAAGGTGCAGCAGGGCAAACCACACCCAAATGTCCCCAAATGGGGCCCAAAGCCCAAGTCACCACCAATTGTGAAAAATAAGGGGAATAAAAATGCTAAGAAGCCTTCAAAGATTTTCACAAAACCTGCCAGGGTGTACAAAGATGTTAAAACTTCTAAACCTGTTTCTCACCCAAAGAAGGATATTTTAAACTCACCTGTTCACCCAAAACCTGTTTTCAAATCCATTTTTAAATCTTTTTCAAAACAACCTTTTCACCCACAACCTTTGGGGCCTACAAGATCAAACAATCAAGGGGATGCTGACAGGTGGAATGTCCCAAAAGTGGTGAATCTGTCCTTTAAACCTACCGGAGTGTATAAGAAGCACTCCATGTCTTTTCAAGAGGTTAAGAGTTCCAAAATAAACAAAAATAATCAACAGGGACTTGGGAAGGAAAATCACCCCCGTGATGTCAACATAAAAGACATCCTCAGTCCAAACAAGGACAGACCAGTCTCACCCAGACCAATTAAGGCCTGGGTACCAAAATCTAACTGATCTACTTTGAATGCAGGAACAGCCAAGGAGGACTGTCAGCAACCTATGGTACGTTGACAGTGGTTGTTCCAAGCATATGACGGGCGACCTATCTCTACTACAAGACTTGGAAAATTTAATGGAGGATATGTGTCGTTCGCCGGAGGAGTTGGTGGTTATATCAGTCAGAAAGGCACAGTTCGCAACGGTTGTCTCAACTTCCACGATGTCAATTATGTGGAGCAGTTAAAACACAACTTGTTAAGTGTTTCACAGATATGTGATCGAAAGTATCCAGTTCTATTTAACAATAAAGAGTGTCTCATTCTTAAACCTGGATACTCCATCCCCGATGATTGGGTGTTAATGAGAACACCCAGATATGGTAACTCCTATGTGTTGAACATGTAGAAACCCCCCACATCTGAGGTGGCCTGTCTCCTTTCTAAAACAGCTGAGAACCATGCTCAGCTGTGGCACCTAAGATTGGGGCACATGAATCTGAAGAACCTGAATCGACTTGCCATAGGAGGACTTGTTAAAGATCTCCCAATCAAAGAATTTGTTCTGAAAGAGAAATGTGTGGCTTGTGCTAAGGGGAAGCAGCACAAACGGCCACATAAACCGAAGGTCTTCAACAGAATCTCGTCTCCACTAGAGTTGCTTCACATGGACCTATTCGGTCCCGTCAGTATGTTAAGTCTTAACCGATGTGCATTTTATTTAGTTATTACTGATGATTTTTCCCGTTTCACTTGGGTGTTTTTCTTGTCCAAGAAAAGTGATGTTGCAGGTATACTGATCGCTTTCATCAAGCTCATTGAAAATAAACTAAAGCTGCAAGTGAAGGCCATCAGGAGTGATAACGGGACGGAGTTTAAAAACCAAACTGTTGACAATTTCTGTGCCGACAAGGGAATTGAGCATCAATTCAGTGCTCCCTACACCCCCAGCAGAATGGTGTCGCAGAAAGAAGGAACATGACCTTGATTGAAGCTGCTCGCACCATGTTGTGTGATTCAAAGCTACCAACCATGTTTTGGGCAGAAGCAGTCAACACTGCATGCTATGTTCAGAATCGGGTGCTCATCAACAAGCGGCAGCAGAAAACTCCATATGAGCTGATTTACAATGATAAGCCCAGAATAGGACACCTTCGGGCCTTTGGGTGTCTATGCACAGTTTTAGTAAACACTGATGTTCCCAAATTTGCTGCTAAGTCTGATGAATGTTATTTTGTAGGTTACTCTGCCAGCTCCGCTTACAGGGTTTTCAACAAAACAACCGACATGGTGATGGAGTCTACAAATGTGGATTGGCTCGAAGAAAATCCATCTGATGGTGGAGTGGGTCCTCCTCAAGCTTTCGATTATAATCAATTCTTCCGTCTTTTGGGCTTAGAACCAGTCATAGCTGAAGAACTTTATGAAGATACAGTTTCAGGACCACCATTATCACACTCTATCACCAAGGCTCCAGTCATTGCTCCCGAAACAGATGCCACACCAGCACAGGAGACTGCAGATCCTGTGGATTCTCAAACACAGGAAACTGATGCGGAAGTTGATCCCGCCTCAGACACTCCACAAACACAGGGAACTGATGCAAATGTTGCAGCTGAAACAATTGATGAACCCGTTCTTTCAAATTTACCTCCTGAAATTCCCGTTCAGGCCGTTGCGGAAACCAGAATTCATAAATACCACCCCTTGGACAACATCATTGGTCCATTAGCATCTGGGGTGGTAACAAGAAGCCAGTCAGGAGACATCAATCACTGTATGTACTCCTGTTTTATCTCACAGATTGAGCCCCCCAACATCACCATGGCATTGACAGATCCAAGTTGGGTGGAGGCAATGCATGAAGAACTAAATCAGTTCTCCCGGCTTCAAGTTTGGAGGTTAGTTGAAAGGCCCGCTGACAAAAAGGTGATCACGACTCGGTGGCTTTACAAGAACAAAAAGGATGACAATGGCATCATTGTCAGAAACAAGGCCAGGTTGGTGGTTCAGGGCCACAAAAAAATCCAAGGAGTGGATTATGATGAAGTGTATGCACCAGTGGCCCGATTAGAAGCAATAAGAGTCTTCTTAGCCTATGCATCCTACATGAACTTCACGGTCTACCAGTTGGACGTGAAAACAGCCTTCTTATATGCAGAAATGGATGAAGAGGTTTATGTCACTCAACCTCCTGGCTTCATTGATGAGGAACACCCGTATCATGTGTTCAAGCTAGACAAGGCCCTGTATGGCTTGCATCAGGCCCCTCGGTCTTGGTACAAGACTCTGACTGATCATCTTCTAGCACACGGGTACACTAGAGGCATTATGGATCAGACACTTTTCAGGAAGGAGGTTGGGAATGACATAATCATGGTACAGGTATATGTTGATGACATCATCTTCGGATCTACCAATGAAGACTTGTGCAAAGAGTTTGAGAAGGTTATGCGCACAAAGTTTGAGATGAGTCAGATGGGTGAGATGGAGTTCTTCCTTGCCCTACAGGTAAAACAAAGTGACAGTGGAATACTTATCCATCAGGCCAAATATGTCACAGAAATTTTGGAAAAATACAAAATGATGGATGCAAAGCCTGTCTCCACTCCTATGGCGGCAAGACCAGCACTCACCAGGGATCCAGACGGTCAACCAGTGAGCGAGCACATGTACCAGTCAATGATTGGGTCTCTGATGTATTTAACCACCAGCCGTCTAGATATCATGCTCGCTGTGTGCCAATGCGCATGCTATCAGGCGAATCCTAAACTCTCTCATCTCTCTGCTGTGAAACGTATTTTTAAATATTTGAAGGGTCGGCCTCGTCTAGGCCTCTGGTACCCTAAAGAGTCAGGATTTAATCTGTATGCTTTTTCTGACAGCGATTATGGCGGCAATGAGCTTGACAGGAAGTCCACATCTGCTGGAGCCCAATTTTTAGGTGACAGGCTAGTATCTTGGCAAAGCAAGAAGCAGCACACGGTGTCCCAGTCGACAGCCGAAGCAGAATATGTGGCTGCATCTGCCTGTTGTTCTCAGGTAGTATGGTTGCAGCATCAGCTGGGAGATTACGCTTTGAATTTTTTCGATACTCCCATTTTTTGTGATAATAATGCTGCATTGCAAATCGTGAAAAATCCTGTACAGCACTCTAAAACCAAACACATAGATATCAAAACGCACTTCATTCGGGATTGCTATGACTGCAGGCTCATTCATCTGGAAAGGGTGGCATCGGAGGACAATGTGGCGGATATGTTCACCAAACCCCTTCCAAGTGCAAATTTTGAAATGTGTCTCAAAGGCCTTCGAATGATAGCCTTTGATGAGTAGTCTGGCAACTTGTTTTATTATTAAAAAAATACAAAAAAAAATACAAAAAAAATTTGAAAAAATTCAAAAATACAAAAAATTGAAAAAAATTCAAAAATAAAAAATAGTGTCTTTTTGGTATTTAAAAAAATCTAAAAGCAAGGGGAAGATATAAGATAATCATTTCCTCAAATGTGTGTGCTTTTAAATTTTTTTTCTGGTTTGGTTGACCAGGCCGAGAAGTGATATAAATTTACAGGTGTTTGCTGACTGACACGTGTAAAGTGGATGTGAAAAGCAGTGATTCATGGTCGATATGCTTGGTAGGCTCTGCTAACAATCAATCAAAAGGTATGTTTTATCACAACACTTGAAGATAACGTATGATGCTTGAAAGGTAGCACACACTTAGGTCAGTACAATTCCTATTTGACTGTGCATCAGGTATCCTGAGACACACGCTCGGTTCTGAGTGTAAATGTCATGCTCAAAAATCCCATTCCCTCTGCTTTGCGTAAGCAATGACCTGGGAATGTTGTACGTGAGTCAGGACTCCTCTGTTCTGCGAAAGCGGAGACCTGGAATCACCCTGATTCACGTATGTTTTAAGATCACATTGTATATATATGATAAACCAAAAGATGCCAAGTGCACAATCAAAAGAGACCCTCAAGCGTCCAAAACCCTCAGCCTTTGTCACTGATGAGAACATTGTTAAAAATGTTTCAAAAAATTCAGCTGACTCTGTATATTATCCAACAAAGCCTCCGTGATCTATTCTTTTCTTTTCTCAACCCTTCTGGAGCATGATGTTGGGCTTAAGGAAAGGTGTCGTGAAAAATGTTGTATGGAAACCAGGTGGGCTTGATAGAATGTACAACTTATACCTAGGACTTATGTGTGTGACCTGGATAGATTGTCATAATTAATAAACCTGAAAAATATAATTTTAATGTGATGAAACTGCTTGAGTAAGCGAAAGCGGCATGAGTTTAAAAAATGGACCAAAATACCGGCAATCGCCTGAACATGCGAAGTAACTGAAGCTGAAAAAAGGTTCCTCAGTCACAGACTATCTGGTATGATCCCTTATAATGCCTTCTCAATCAAAACTCAGTCAGTTAATAATGTTATTTTGTGGATTTTTAATGTTATTTTATTTTATATTAACTTCTGATCTTGTTTGGTTTGTTTTTTTTTATTTTTAGTTAAGTTGCCAGGTATTAAAACTCTCGGGCTTGAGTTTAGGGGAAGCTTTCTGTAGATGAACAGGATTAATTTTTTTTTATAAAAAAAGGGGTTAATTAAATTTGTTTAAGTAAAAAGTTGAGGTTGTTCAAAGTTTTGGATCTGTTTGTTCAATTTCAAATTAGAGGGGGTGGATGTGAAACTTTTTTAAACCAAAAAGGGAGAGGGGTCGGTCCTCTCCTCCCACTCAACCGTCTCCCTCCCTTCTTCCTCTCAAAAACCCTAGCCGCTGCCACCTACCTCCTCCGATCACCACTACCACCTACGGCCACCACCATCGCACCCCACCTCTGTCTTCGCCACCCTCCTGCGACTCCACCACCACCCTTCAAACACCAACCACCACAGCCCCTCTGATCATTTACAGCGCCGCCGCCACTGTTTCCGTTCAATCCGACCCCTCCGCCGCCGTCTGCAACCATCCGACGCCCTCCCCTTGGTCGGAATCCACCTCTGAACCCATTCCGGAGCTTTTCTTGGTGCAATGGCGCCTCGTTTGAAACGTGTTGCCCGACCTCCTAAAGATCGACTTGAGTATGGCTTTAATTTTTGAATTTTCTTGAGAATATGTGTTGGGAAGGGTAAATATCTCATAATGCAAGTGTTTGGGACTGAGTTTAAGTGTTAAAACTGTCAAAAATTGCATGATCTATGATGTTGCAGGTCTGGAATGAAGAAGAAAGGGCTTTTTGATCGATTCAGGGACTTTTCGATCAGCCCCTAGTGCTTTTCGATCAGCCCCTGGTGCTTTTCGATCACTGGTCGTCGATGACCAGAGACTTCTCGATCAGAAGCTGAGGCTTTTCGATCGAGATTGATGCTTTTCGATCACTGGTCGCCGATGACCAGAGGCTTTTCGATCAGCTCTTAGGCTTTTCGATCAGGGAGTTAGTCTTCTCGATCAGAAGCTTGGACTTCTCGATCAGAAGCTTAGGCTTTTCGATCGGAAGTCTGGCTTCTCGATCAGCTACCACTTTTCGATCGAGAGTGTATACTTTTTGATCAGGTCCCTCGGTAACCAAATGACTTTCCGATCGGACGGATGCTTTCCGATCGAAAACCCTGTTTTTCGATCGGAAAGGTACCAGATGACGTTTTTCAATGGTTTTTCGGTCAATTTTAAGCCGTTATGCTGTCCGTTTTTCGAGAAATCCCTAAAAACTAATGAACTTTTGTGTGTTTTGGCTGTTTATCTGTGGTTGTGAGTGCAGGGATTTAGAGTTTGTCAAAGATCACAATCAAGTGGCATATTTGCTGGACCCACCTGCTGAATACAGAGAGAAGTACCTGTCAATGATAGCAGGTTTGAAGAAGTGCTGTCTACACTATGCACTAACAGCAAACCCGGTTATATGCAAACGTATGCAGCAAGAGTTTTGGAAGACAGCAGATGTAATCAGAAGATGGAAAGCAGATAATTGCCAAGATTCAAGCTACTGAGGTGATGTTAACTGAAGAGAATTTCAGACAGGCACTCAGACTTAAAGATGTTGCTGCTGATCCCACTGTTCTGGACAAAGAGATGGTGTCACAGTGTCTGAAGGAAATGGGCTATCTTACAATATCTCCTCCCACCATGAAAGCTCTCATTCCACCATATTGGAGGATGCTGGCACATTACTTGCAAAAATGTGTCATTGCCAAAAAGAGCTCTACAGATCAGTTGAATCAAGTGCACACCCATGCCATGGTGTCACTTATCAGAGGTGTTAGGTTCAACTGGTCCAGAATGATATTTGAAGATGTGAAGGCTGTGGTGTCCAGAGATAAAAAGTTTGCGGCTGTCCCAAGATTCATCCAGTTAGTTCTGGATTCAAGATATCCAGCATTGAGGAAAACAAATGACACACATGATACCAAGTCAATGGGAATTGAGGTTTTTCCAATGATAAACCCAAAGAAGAAAATGTCTGATAAGATGCCGTTTGGTGATAAGTTTGGAGAATTTGGAGAAATAGTGAGAGAAGAAGTTCCAGTAAACAGAAATGCCTCTATTGAAAAGAACATAGTCAACCTCCTCCTCCGAAGAAATTTGTTGACCTTCCCGATGACTCTGACTGGGAAGAGTTTGACTTAGAAGATGTGCGGATTGGTGCACTGAATTTTGAAGGTGAAGATAATATCAACTATGACACGTATCTTGATGACATCACTATAGAGGAAGTTGAGACTGAAACTACTGAGACGCCACTGATTAGAAAACGGAAAGCCACGGAGGATCCTCCCCTCAGTGCTTCTGTTACTGAAGAAATGACTGAGACTGAGCCGATTGCTAAAGAACACCATGTGCAAGGCCCAAGTGACCCAAGAAGAAGAAGATTGGACCCACGTGTACCACCAGTCACAAGCTCGAGTGCTGGTCAATCATCCACTCAACCCACAACCCAAGAAAAGGGGAAAGCAGTAGAAACCCCTGAATTCAGACTGGAGAAGGAACTTAGAGAAGAAATAAAAGTTCTGAAAGCCCAGAATACAGTCCAAAGTGAGGTAATTGAAGATCTGATTGATATTCAGAAAATTCATAACACTGAGTTGGAGAATCAGAAGAAGATAAACCGAGAGTTTGCAAGACAATTCAGAGATCTTCACAAGCTCATCAAGCAGTTTAGCTCAGGTAGATCAAGCAGATCCAACTCTGGTCAAGGTGATAAGGGAGATCCAGGTAACACTGAAGGAAGTTCAGGTGCAGGTGATTCCTCACAATCACCAGTATTTGACTTTGAAGCTGATATCCCTGAAGAAACTCATAATGCATTACCCGAAGCCTCCACTGAAGATAAAGATACTCGGGATAGAGATTATATGACAGTACCAGCTTCAGAATTTGACGGAGGTTGGGAAGCTCAGACATTTGCCTATCCTCCTGAAAGGTACCTAATCCAGTTGGGAGAGCATTATCATGATAAGCAAGGAATCAATGCAGATATTAAAGCCTGGATGTTTGATGGAGAGAAGAATATGTTCGTAGTAAGACGAAAGGGTCAGTATCCATTGGAATACTACAAAAGCTGGACCCAGTTCTACTCCTGGACGAATGTAGATCTCACAATGTTGTACCATGCACCGTTTTCAAATCCTTCAAACAATGATCAAGCCAAGTACTTCTACAGGAAACTAGAAAATGCTGTAAGAAGCAAATTCAAGAGGTTTGAAGATTTTCCTCACAAGAAATCGTACGTGAAGAAGTACAGGAGTGTCTTTAAGTGGGATGGAAAGAAGAGTATCCCGGGAATGGAGAGTGTAAAAGCCAAGAAGTTTACAAATGTTCTGTATCCACCTACAGACAAGACAAAGACAATACCTCTGCCGATGAGACATCCTGAAGATTGCTTGCATGATTTTCAAACATGGGCTTATAGTGATTATTCTGGTGAAGCCAAAATTCTCTGTAAATCAAAGACAATCGATGTCATGGAAGTTCATGATTTGATGAGGTTTCACAAGAAGGATATAATGGTACTTGCAAAGCATCAGATTGAGAGTAATCCAGACACTGAAGAATATGCTAAGTGTTATACTCGGGCCGTAGCTGAGATTGTAGCAAAGGAGCTGTGGTATGATCCAGCAACGGTGAATCTATCAAAGAAATTCAGAATGTGAAGACAGTCTAATGCTAAAGCCTAGGGGAAGATTGTAGAGACCTAGAAAATGAGGCTTTTGCATTAGAAGAGTTTTGAGTTTATATTAATACTTGTGGGCTAGTAAATACATGTAATTGGGCTAACTTTTGTAGGATTAATGTGGGTTTGGGTCCAATCGGTTTAAGGTGGGCTT
>JBCNJP010000010.1:84824978-84841860 GCA_039602395.1 Deinandra increscens subsp. villosa | reverse complement strand
CCAAATGTGGCACAGATACTGTTAGGGCTGATAATCCGGGATCCTGGCCGGAAGCTCAAATGGTTCAATATCCTTACGCAAGTTCAGGATCCTGGCAGGTTCGAGCATCCTGAATTACAGTTATCAACTAACCCGTTTGTTTTTCCCATGTGTCTTATTAATTGCAGGGTCAAAGAAACGTGTAGACAAGCCTAAAGACTCGGACAAATGATATAGAACGTGGACTAAGTGGTCCACAACGTTCATATTGGCTTAGTTGGGAGAATCCCTAAAATATAGGACAGTTGGTTATATTATTTCAGGATACTCGCCAGAAGCTCAAAGGATCCTGAACTACAGTTATCGATTAACCGGTACAATTGTCCACGTGTCTTAATTGATTACAGGTATTAAGGGACGTGTAAATGATGGCTAAAGACTCGGTCAAGGCTTTATGGGACGTGTTGTAACTGACTCCCCCGTTCACAAAGACTTGAAGACTCAATCCCTAGTTTTTAGCCTAGTTAGTTAATGTATTTTTGACTATTTAAACGAGCTCTAGGTCATTCATTCAGGGGGGGGGGGGAACACACACACACTTTTCTTTACTTCCTTCTACGATCACAATTCTCTGCAACACTTAGATTACGAGCTCATTTCATTTGTACTCAAGATATTTATTATATAAAAGTTTTAGAAGGCAGGTACTTTGAACCGGCCCCCGAGGTTTTTTGCTAGGCTCCTTGAGGATACTCAAGGATTCCTGGATTTTCCCTCGTTACATCCTCGTGTCAATCTTCAGAATTACATTCTCATCTTTATTTACATCAAACACGCTACCTCACTTACAAAGTTTGATCAACTAATTGCTTAGGCAGTTTTTTACCAAAACAATTTGGCGCCCATCGTGGGGCAAACGGTGTTTGAATTCGATTAAGAGCCTTGATCTTCTTCCCATAATCGATTCTTGAAAATGTCGAGCCAACAAAAAATTACTTCGAAATCTGTTTCATCCATTAAACCGGCTGTCGACACAAGTCTCCCCCCAATGCTGAAGAAAGTGACCGGCACCGACGCTAAAAGAGTGGAATATCCTACTCTTCAGGGATCTCAAGGTACGTCCACTGACTCTGCTATTTCTAATAACGATCTGTATGTTTTGATCAGGCAGATGAAGTCTCATGTGGATGAGCAAGCCAAAACCAACGAGAAAATAATGAAGGAGATCATGGAATTGAAGAAATCAAAGAAACCAGTAGAGGAAATCAGTCCTTTGATGCCAAAATCATTTGGCTTCGACTCTCCGGAATTATCGGAGCAGCCGAAACAGAAGGCAAATCCCTCTACTGCTCCAAAATCAGGTGTTGCAACGGCTACTACTGCAGGATTCTCAGGCTCTCAGCATCAGAAGGCTTCCAGGGTGGTAGATCTGGAATACTCTGGGTTCTACTCCGAGCAGCCCCCAGAATCTTACTACAGTGGATATGGAAGTCAGCAGCCGACGAGATGCTCGAGTCAGCAACCAGCCGGGTTTTTAAGCCATCAAGTGCCGACAGTCTCGATACAACAACCTGTATCTCAACCACAGCGGTTTGCTGCGACGAACCTTCATGAACCCTGGAGTCAGCGATCAACAACGCCTACTCCTCAGATCCTACAGGGATCTTCATATCAGCCATTCCAACAATATCGGAGCCGCTTCCGAGCTGCTCAGGATCCTCAAGGATCCTTATTTCCTAATCCTACTGTCTCTGCAGGCACATTCCTAGGTTCATCTCAGGAGATTCATGAGGGAGACAACTTTGATAATTTTTATTGCTAACCGTCCTTAGAGAGGCTGAATATGGACCCCAGATCCATCTCCAAACTTCCAGGGTTGGTAACAACTTTGATAATTTTTATTCTAACCCTAACCAAGGAACTGTGCAGGATACAGGTATCAACCCTACTATCGCTAGGGAACTTCAGAGGTTAAAGGACATGATCTCAAGTGTTCCCGGTGTCATTCGTCCAATTCCTGAAGTGCCAGCAGGAAGCCACAGAGTTTCTAGATTTGCATGGCCCATCTGTGACGTGGAGATACCAAAAAGATTTCAAACCCCCAACATGAAACTCTACGATGGGACCACAGATCCTGAGGAGCACGTGGCGCAATACAGGGAACGGATGGAAATCAACCCCATTCCTGTAAACATCAAAGAAGCTTGCCTATGCAAGGGATTCGGCTCAACACTGACAGGACCAGCCTTAAAATGGCTGCTCAGTATCCCTCCTAATACCATTACTTCTTTCCCCCATTTAGTTAACTTGTTTAATAACTAGTTTTCTTGCAGCAGGAGCTTTGAGAAGCTCACTGGTGATTTGTACAGAATAGTTCAGAAGCCCAACGAATCCCTGAGGGATTATGTGGCCAGATTTGGTCAAGAAGCTCTGGATATCCCCAACCTAGATATGGCTGCTGCTGTAGAAGCTTTCAAAATGGGGATTAGAGGAGATTCCCACTTTTATGATGATTTGGTTATGACTCCTTGCAGGAACCTTGATGAAGTTAGAACAAGGGCATTAAGGTTCATCAGGCTAGAAGATGATAAGAAGATCCAAAAAAGAGGTGACGAACCATCAGGCAGAAGGACAGATTCTCCCGGAAAACAACAACGAAACAAACCTTATTATCGAAACGATAATCCTAGGGTCAACGAAGTTGAAGAAGAGGACGACGAAGAAAACTTCCCAAAGGTATCTGATTATTGCTTTTCAGTTGACATGGGTGGTTTGTTATGTGCCTTGCAGGATCTGGGAGATAAAGCCAGGTGGCCAAGAAAATCAGAAAAACAAGGATCGTGGAAGGATATGTCTAAGTGGTGTGCTTACCACGAAGACTTCGGGCACTTAACAGATGACTGCATAGCACTCCGGAAAGAAATCAGTTACCTGCTCAGCAAAGGGCATCTTAAAGAATTGTTTGGCAGGAAGAGAAGTAAAACTCAAGAAGCTGCCGAGCTGCCCAAGAGAGCACAGTCGCCGCCAGCAGATGCAAAAGTAATCAACTTCATCTCAGGAGGATGACTAGGGGTGTAAACGAGCCGAGCCGAGCCCGAGCTCGTCTAAGCTCGAGCTCGGCTCGTTTAAATTTAACGGAGCTCGAGCTCGGCTCGATTCGAGTTTTATTTCTGAAGCTCGAGCTCGGCTCGTGAAGAATTCCTTAAGCTCGAGCTCGGCTCGGGCTCGGCTCGTTTACTATTAATTAATTATTTTTTATATATATTTTTTAATTAAATTTGTATATATTTAGAATTATGCTTTTTTATATAGAAAATAATACATATTATTTACTTATTTTATAATAACTCTATATATAATAATCATTATTTTCTAAATATATTTAAAAATTTAAATAAAAATTATATAAATAAAAGCTCGATAAGGCTCGCGAGCCGGCTCGAGCTCGATAGGTAAAGCTCGGGCTCGAGCTCGTTTATTAAACAAGCCCTATTTCAAAGCTCGAGCTCGGCTCGAGCTCGTTAAGGCTCGGCTCGTTTCGAGCTTTTTATCGAGTCGATCTCGAGTAACTCACGAGTAGCTCGGCTCATTTACACCCCTAGGAGGATCTGACATATGCGGAGCCTCCTTCTCATCAGCAAAAAGACATGCAAAGGAGGCCAAGATGGACCAAAGCAGTCGGCCAAAGAAGAACGCGATATTGACTGAAGAAGAAGTTATCTCTTTTGACGAAACTGATAAGCTAGATATCCAGGATCCTCACCACGACAGTCTGGTAATTACATTATGTATTGCTAACCATTATATTCGTAGGATCCTGATAGACAATGGCAGTTCGGTCAACATTATTCAATTGGACGTGCTTAAAAATATGAGCATTCCAGAAGAAGAGATAATCCCAAGATCCTCGGTGTTAGTAGGATTCAGCGGAGAAACCAAGCATACGGTTAGAGACATCAGATTTCCTATTTACATTGAAGGAGTCAACTCCATGCATAAATTCTGCGTTATTGACTCCCTTCCTTGTTGCAATGTAATCATGGGAAGGCCATGGATCCATGACATGAAAGCAGTTCCATCTACCTATCATCAATGTGTGAAGCTTCCCACACCTTGGGGAGTTGTAAGAATACTAAGCGATCAACAAGAAGCCAAAGACTGCTATACTTCCGCTATGAAGAATACCATCAAGCCAAAGCCAGCATAGCAATTAAAGAAACCAGCACGAAGAATTCAGATGACAAAGGAATTAGAAATAAAAGAAGTTCAACTTAATCCTGAAGATCCTGAAATCAAAGTGCTGGTAGGAACCAATATTCCTGAGGATACTGAGGAGCAGCTTGTGAGCCTCCTGAAGTCCCGAGTCACAACATTTGCATGGAAACATGAAGACATGACAGGTATATCTAAAGATATTATTACTCATAAACTTGGTATAGATGATTCTTTCAGGCATATACATCAGAAAAGAAGGAAGTTCGCTCCTGAGAGAAACATTATAATCCAAGAAGAAGTTGACAGGCTGCTCAAGTCAAAAATGATTAGGGAAGTTAAATATCCTCGATGGCTGGCTAATGTGGTGGTAATCCAGAAGAAAAATGGTAAGTGGAGGGTATGTGTAGACTACACAGACCTAAACAAGGCCTGTCCAAAAGACCCATTCCCCCTGCCACATATCGATTATGTGGTGGACACAACTGCTGGACACGAGATGCTAACTTTTATGGACGCTTCTTCGGGCTTTCAGCAAATTCAAATGGAACCATCAGATCAGGAAGACACAGCCTTCATGACTCCCACAGGTATTTATTGTATTATTGCAATGCCTTTTGGTTTACGAAATGCAGGTGCCACTTTCCAAAGGCTAGTCAACTTGATGTTTAAAGACAAACTGGGGGACACCATGGAGGTATACATAGATGATATGGTGGTGAAATCGAAAAAAGCAAAGGGCCATCCTAGAGATCTTGAAGCCGCTTTTGATATCTTGGACCAGTTCAACATGAAATTGAATCTTTCCAAGTGCCATTTTGGAGTAAGAGCCGGCAAGTTCCTAGGCTTCATGGTTACTGAAAGAGGAATAGAGGCCAACCCTGAACAGATCCAAGCTATCATAAATTGGAAATCTCCAACGAATGTCAAGGAAGTTCAAAGATTAACTGGAAGAGTAGCAGCACTTAACATATTCATATCAAGATCATCCGAGAAAAGCAAAGAGTTCTATGACATATTGAAGAAGAACAAAAAGTTCGAATGGGGTGAAAAACATGAAGCAGCTCTGAGCT
Source organism: Deinandra increscens subsp. villosa (assembly GCA_039602395.1). Taxonomy (NCBI): domain Eukaryota; kingdom Viridiplantae; phylum Streptophyta; class Magnoliopsida; order Asterales; family Asteraceae; genus Deinandra; species Deinandra increscens. Next base: position 84,836,596 of record JBCNJP010000010.1, on the reverse strand, counting down.
CCTTGAAAGAATATTTATCATCTGCTCCACTTCTAATGCAACCAGTCAAGGGCGAACCACTATCTCTCTATTTAGCAGTTTCAAGCAGCTCAGTAAGTGCCGTGCTTGTGAAAGATCATGAGGGACAACAACATCCGGTATATTATGTAAGCAAAACATTATTAGACGCCAAAACCAGGTATTCTTATTTAGAAAAATTAATCTTAGCCCTTGTCATGGCTTCCCAAAAATTAAGACATTACTTCGAAACTCATGTTATTTATGTGAAAACTAACTATCCTGTTAAGTGTGTATTGAGAAAACCTGAAATGTCAGGAAGAATGGCGAAATGGGCAGTTAAATTAAGTGCCTATGACATCATATATGAGCTAAGAACAACAATCAAGTCACAAGCCCTTGCAGACTTTGTGGCTGATTTCAGCAGCGATATACTGCTAGAAGTTGAACTAGAGGTCAAGCAGCTCGAAGAAGCTTCAGGCAGCTGGATCCTATATACAGATGGAGCATCTAACGTTAGGGGAACAGGATTGGGTGTGCTACAGAAATCGCCACAGGGGGACATTATCCCTCTATCTATCCATTGTGAATTCAAAGCTACTAATAATGAAGCTGAATATGAAGCTTTAATTGCAGGATTACAACTTGCTAAAGATATGGGTATCTAACACATTCAAGTTTTTATTGACTCCTTGTTATTAACTAACCAATTTAATGGATCCTATGCAGTGAAAGGCGAAAGGCTAACCAAATACCTAGACCTTGTAAAACAATTAGCATTATCTTTTGAAAATTGTAGCATATCACAGGTACCTAGAGAAGAGAACGCAGAAGCTGATGCTTTGGCAAATTTAGCATCATCTTTAAGGATCTCAGAAGGTGTCAAGATTCCCATAACTCACATCCTGACACCAGCAATCGAAGAACAAGAAGTCAATGACGTCACAGCAGATAAAGATTAGGAAATGATAAACTCTCAGGATCCTCAGGAATCCTGGACTTATCCCATCAAGAGAATTATCCAAGAAGGAGAAATCCCCAAAAACGAGAATCCCAGGCTCTTCCGAACAAAGGACGTACATGAAGGTGATTGTGGCAATCACACTGGGGGCAGATCAATATTTTCCAAAGTACTGAGAACAGGATACTACTGGCCTACTATGAAGAAGGATGCGATGGCTTTTGTTCAGAAGTGTGATGCATGTCAGCGGCACGGCAATATCCTCCATCGGCCTGCTGAGCCGCTCCATTCAATATCATCTCAGTGGCCGTTTATGAAATGGGGCATGGATATAGTTGGTAAGTTGTCTGTAGCACCTGGAGGAAAAGTCTTCATGCTGGACATAACGGACTACTTTTCTAAATGGATTGAAGCCGAAGCCTTTGTTCAAGTTAGAGAAAAGGAAGTGATTTCCTTCATTAAAAGGAACATTCTGACAAGATTTGGAATCCCATCGGAAATAGTGTGCGACAACGGGTTTCAATTTATTGGAAAAAGAACGACTAGTTTTTGTGAGGCATGGGGCATCAAGATGGTAACTTCAACTCCCATACATCCACAAGCTAATGGCCAAGCGGAATCGAGCAATAAGATTATCATCAATAATCTTAAGAAGAAACTAGGAGACAAAAAAGGAAAATGGGCTGAAGAGCTACCTTTCGTATTGTGGGCTGACAGAACGACCTCCAAGAATGCTACTGGTCGAACACCATTTTCCCTAGTGTTTGGCTCAGAAGCTGTAATACCCACTGAAATGGTGATGCCGACTGCCAGAACAAGCTGCCAGGATTTTGAAGCAAATAAGCAAGAGCTCCTTGAAGATCTTGAAACGATCGATGAAATCAGAGACCTCGCAAAGTTTAGAATGGCGGCATACCAGCAAAGGATAGCCAAGTCTTACAACAGGAATCTCAGGATCAGAAGATTTCAAGTAGGAGATCTGGTGCTCAGGAAAGCTTTTCAAAATACAACCAATCCAGCACATGGGAAACTTGCACCTAAATGGGAAGGTCCTTACCTAATAGACTCAGAAGCTGGAAAAGGAGCATACATGCTAGCTAATATGGAAGGTGAGCTGCTCCCAAGAGCTTGGAATGCAATTCTTGAAGTTATATTTTATGTAAGTGCTCTCCGGATCCTCTGAGCATATCCAAAGATCCTTGTTTAAGCTTCGAAAACCTCAGGTATGATTTTGACTCTCATTTCAATTTCCTATCATTATCTCTATGGAATGGTTACTGACTTAGGCATCGGAGGGGTGTTAGCCAAGCTAACACCCACCCCTCACCAAGCCTTGAAGTATTTTGCAGATGTTTCGAGCATCTTGTCATAAGCTAGAGGCTGATCACCTCTTCTAAGTATAAAGCATTCTGAATGCTGTCAAAAGGTTTAGGAGGTTTTCACCTTCTCGTTCACTAATGGGAATCGCCAGGAGCGCAAGACCCTCGCCAGGAGCGCACGGTGGTGGCCTATGGTTCAAGGTGGTGCGACCAGTCCATCTGAGGGTGGCTGATAATTTCATCACTGTTGGCCATAGAGTGCACTTCAAAATGGGTGGCAGACGTGTCATCTCGAAAATATTCTAAGGTTTTTGGCATTTTCATGTCAACCAAGGTTTAGGCACATTCGTGTCTCTCAAGTTTTTGGGCTTGACCCCAGTTGGCTTGGTCCCAAGTATTTTTGAGCTTGACCTCAGTTTAACAAAGGTTTTTAATGTTTTCACATTAACTAAGGTTTGGACATATTCATGTCTCAAAAGTTTTATGGGCTTGTCCCCAGTTTGGCTTAGTCCCAAGTTTATCGGGCTTGTCCCCAGAATTGGCTTAGTCCTAAGAATCCCGGGTTTATCCCCAGCACATTAACAAATTCTTTTCAGGATCCCTCCGCTTGGGAAGCTCAGAGGTCAAAAGTTAATTCAGGAATCGGGGTTTCGTCTTGTAAACTACAAGATCCCTCCACCCGGATCCCCGATCATTATCTGTTACACTAACATTGTTTGCAGGAAATACAAAAAGAGCAATCGACAGGGTTCCGACTGATGTATGGGGAAGACAGCAACTTGGAGTTATTTATGGGGAAATCACATGAGAAGTTGTGTTGCTATCAAATCAGGAGCTAACGAGTCACCTTCGTAATTATTTCAAAAGATGACGTTGAGTTTGAATTTTTACAGCCGTCTTCTTGGTCGACAACTGTGAAAATTCAGGGGCAATTGTTAGGGCTGATAATCCGGGATCCTGGCCGGAAGCTCAAATGGTTCAATATCCTTACGCAAGTTCAGGATCCTGGCAGGTTCGAGCATCCTGAATTACAGTTATCAACTAACCCATTAGTTTTTCCCATGTGTCTTATTAATTGCAGGGTCAAAGAAACGTGTAGACAAGCCTAAAGACTCGGACAAATGATATAGAACGTGGACTAAGTGGTCCACAACGTTCATATTGGCTTAGTTGGGAGAATCCCTAAAATATAGGACAGTTGGTTATATTATTTCAGGATGCTCGCCATAAGCTCAAAGGATCCTGAACTACAGTTATCGATTAACCGCTATAATTGTCCACGTGTCTTAATTGATTGCAGGTATTAAGGGACGTGTAAATGATGGCTAAAGACTCGGTCAAGGCTTTATGGGACGTGTTGTAACTGACTCCAACGTTCACAAACACTTGAAGACTCAATCCCTAGTTTTTAGCCTAGTTAGTTAATGTATTTTTGACTATTTAAACGAGCTCTAGGTCATTCATTCAGGGGGGAACACACACACACTTTTCTTTACTTCCTTCTACGATCACAATTCTCTGCAACACTTAGATTACGAGCTCATTTCATTTGTACTCAAGATATTTATAATATAAAAGTTTTAGGAGGCAGGTACTTTGAACCGGCCCCCGAGGTTTTTTGCTAGGCTCCTTGAGGATACTCAAGGATTCCTGGATTTTCCCTCGTTACATCCTCGTGTCAATCTTCACAATTACATTCTCATCTTTATTTACAATAAACACGCTACCTCACTTACAAAGTTTGATCAACTAATTGCTTAGGCAGTTTTTGACCAAAACAGATACGTACGAATCGAGATAAGTGAGCGGGTGCGTCCTCCTCATCTAGGCCATGGAATTGAATGGTTTGGGTTAACGTGTTCAGGACATGAGATGGAATTTGCCAGTTGGCAGTGTTAGCAATGGTGGTGGGTGCAATGGAAAACCTAGCATCTACGACTCCGTCACTAGCAATTTCATGAACAGTATGTCTAGCAACCATATTCAAATCAGAAAATGGGATGGGCGGAAGTAAATGAGAAACGGTTTTAGGGGTGTGTACCTTACTACCGCGAATGGTCTGGAGACGCTCACGAAGCTCACGAATGCGCTCGTGGATATCTCTCTCGGGTTCGGACGTAGCAGAAAATTCAGGCGATCCTTTGGAACGGGTATGGGGCATAAACTAGAAAAAACACACAAACAATTTATTTAAACCTAATTTACTAAAGCACACAAAATAGAGCAGAGATAAATTAAAAGACACAATAAAAACCTAAGGCAAAAATAATTAAAATTAAATTAACTAAGCACGCAAAGAAAAAGAAAAACACACAATTAATCCTAATCTAAAAAAATCAAAGTTAATTTCGCTATTACCAAGTGTCCCCGGCAACAGAGCCAAAAACTTGATGTGCAAAAATCGATCTATAATAATAAACTAAATTATCCTAGACCTAGACACACTAAATTAAAATCCAATTAACCTAAACTAGACCGACTCGACACGCAAGTGAACCTATCGGATGTAGAATAGCTATCGGCAGACCGGGGTCGACCCTGAGCCTAAAAAGACAAAATTAACTAAGAAAAATAAATTACTGATTAATTGATGAAAATTGGTTTTGTTTTGAAGAAGCAATTAACTAAGCTAAAATTAACTAAATTATTGAGACTTACTAAAACGGGAAACTGCTAAAATGGAAATTACTAAAAATGGAAAGCAAACCACAAACTCAAACCCTAGAGACGAAAACCAGATATGACGAGAAATACCACCTAGACCTAGAATCCTAGTTAATGCTAACGACTTCCCTTGACTATGACAATTCCGATTTAATCAGGTTCTAAAGATACAACCTATAAGAAACCTACGAGCCCCCGAAATCCTCTCCGGACGTAACTGATAAGAATCCTAACGGTTGGAAAACGCTCACTGATTAGTTAGTTCACCTTTTAAGTACATCCTAACCGATAATTCTACCGCTCAACTAATTGGTTCACCTTTTGAGTATCTCCCAATTCAATTACCCTAACCACCCGCGAATCTAATCTAAGGCACCTTAAGGCAATAGGAGCTACCTCTAACCACTATGAAGATCACAACTAGCAAATTAGCTAACTAGCCTAGGGGATTTCCTTTTGAGACAATCCTAATCTAGACAATTAACCAACCCAACTAATTGACAAGGCTATCCCGTTTTAAGTTCTAACCAAGGCAGAATATAGCAACCAAAGTATTAATTATTAACCAATGTTCTAGCTTGGGACGTCTCCTAAACTATTCTCTAGATGGAAACCCTAAAGCTACCACCTTTAGATGCATTACCCGACCCGAAAGACATTCGAAGGCAACGCAAACACCAATCAACAATCAAAACCCTAATCGCAATATGCATACGCAATCATCACAGCAGGTTATAGGAGTTTCAATAGATTATCAACACATCAAATATTGTCACAATCAAGAAAAAGTCGGAAAACACTAACTAATCATCAATTGGTCTAGATGGTACAAAAGATTTAGCCAATGACACTTAACATATCTGAATTCATCATAATAACAGTACTAATAATCATGAACACAATCTGATCTGTGAAAAACAAGTGTTAAAACGAAAGATTAAGAACCCGGGAAAACGTTTAGATGTCGAATGCTTCGATCCTGTGCTTCCAGATGCTTCTCCCCTGAGTTCCTGCTTCGAAAATCGCCTTCTAAAGCTCTGAGTCGCGGCTGTGTTGAAGTTTTTTTCGACTGAAGAAATCGGATTCTATTTATAATTGCAAAATTAGGGTTTCCCCGGAAAATTAGCCTCCAAGCGTATCGCTTGGAGGTCTTCTGATCAGTAGGCGATACGCCTGGACCCATAACTCGACAAAATAGTCGGGTCAACGATTAAACCACCGCCTTTGACTTCAGATCAGCAAGCGTATCGCTTGCATCTTCATGGGCACTAGGCGATACACCTAGTGCTTCAAATTCAGCATTCTTCCTCTTTTTGATCTTCAATCTTCTCCAATGCTCGTCTCTCTCGGGAATTGTACTAAAACTGCAACTTCACTCCGAAACACACATTAAGACACTAATAATCAAAAACAACTAAAAACCTATGGAAATTGACTCAAAAGACTCTCAAAACGACTCGAAAACATAAAGGAAAACCGATGTGTTTTGCAACACATCATTACACTTAAAAAAGAGTGGCGAAATACACCAAACGGCCACAAAATTTTTATGATTTTGTATTCATGTGACCAAAAAGGAATGTATGGCCACGCTTAAATAATGTTGTGTGACGGAAGAGTAGATTTTATTACTTAGTAAATTTAAAAAAAAACAAAACTATCAAGTATATATTATGCGTGGCTAAATGTGAGCAATGGCCACTGTTTTTACTCAGTTATTTGGCTAAAAGCTAGTACATATGGCCACTGTTATTAGGTTGTGTGACTAAATATTAGGTTGTGAGTGACAAAAATCTATTACCTATGGTCACATATATTAACCGTGACTAAAAAGTAGCCACTATTAATTAGTTATCTGTGGCGACGACGGATATATTTGATTACTAGAGGTCAAATCCTTATCTAGCACCTCGAGTTTCGGATATAAGTAATATAATTAATTAGTTAACTGTCGACTATCATCATATTCCCCATTTATCTCTTTCAGCTCTCTGTTTTTTGGTTTATCACCACTCTCTGAAATGTGGCATTTGCGTCCTCTGAATGTGATTGATAGCCCCGAATCCGGTAAGTAATCATCTAAATGACTAAAATTCAAATGCTTTAATGTGGAATTCACATCTCCGATATGACGATTCAGACAATTTCTCTAGTGGGAGCATGTTTTAAGTTTATGTATTTTTTAATTATATATATTTGTAATTAATTAACGGATCTCACATCTTTTGGATTATATATGTAATTGTTTATGAGCTATGCATCCAATGTGTGTTTTGACTCTTCTTCCTGAAGAATTCTAGTTCATCCAGTTGTCTTCTACATATATTAGGTTGTGTGACTAAATAGTAGTGTATAAAGAATTGTATTCAACCAGAATGATTTAAATTCACTAGATAATGGGTTTAAATACATAGGAATATCCTATAGACAAGGAATATAAATAACAATTTTGGTTATTTATAGTATATATAGTTCATCCTGAAGAACTCTAGTTTATCCGGTTCTCCTGAACAACTCTAGTTCATCCGGTTCTATTACATATAGTTCATCACGAAGAACTCTAGTTTATCCGGTTCATCCTAAAGAACTCTAGTTCATCCATTCTATTACTGAATAACACTTGATCCTGAAAGAACTCTAGTTCATCCGGTTCTATTCTTCTTCTTCTCTAATGAATAAATAAAATTGATCCTGTTTAATTATAAATCATCTCAGTCCGCCAAGGCGGTCAAACAGATGTCTAAAAATGTCATCAGGTTTTGTTCATCTGCTCTCAATCCAGATGAACTCCTTTCTGAGAAATTCTAGTTCATCCGGTTTTGTTCTTCTTCCAATTTACTGAAGAAGTAAAATCTCTCCAGTTTATAAGGAATTCTAGTTCATCCGCTTTTGTTCTTCTTCCAATTTACTGAAGAAGTAAAATATATCCAGTTTATAAATCATGTCATCACACTATTAGTCAATCAAAAAATTATGAGGAATACTAGTTCATCCGGTTTTGTTCTTCTTCCAATTTACTGAAGAAGTAAAATCTATCCAGTTTATAAAACATGTCATCACACTATTAGTCAATCAAAAAATTATAAAATGTAGCAAACAAGGCTTGAACCTGGGTCAGTCAAAAGAAAGGAACACACTACAAGATTAAGAAGAACCATTGAGATAGAAGTGTTAATTGGTTATATTTTAACCTAATCTTATTTAATTACTCCCATCACATAAAAAGTAACTGATAAACAAAATTTGCGTGGTTAAAAGGTAATAAATAGACACGGTAAAAACAGGATTTGCGTGGCTAAAGGTAATAAATATACACGGTTATCGTGGCCTAACCTTTCCACTTCTTGCCACCATAGCTGGTAGCGTGGCCTGACCGCCTTTAAATTTCCACTTCCCTGCCACCAAAATCTTCTGTACGAATGTATTTCCTGATCATCAAGAATCCTTATCTTTTCCTAAAAAAACTTTGATCGATCAATGGCTGCCTTTGGTAAACAAGGAGGATTAGGGGTGTTAATGAACCGGCACCCTACTATGACAAGACTCCCCGTAAGTGTATTTTCACTCAACAATGGCTGCAGGTTTTTATTTTTAGGGTTTTATGTTGTTTAATTACTTACTCTCTACTCTGCATTTGGGTTTTTTACAGGTGGTCGGAGGTTCACTCTCAAGATCCATCACTACGGCGATTTCCACCAGAATGCCACCGGCCAGGATGTGTGGAAGGGAAAGGTGTATTATGTCGACTATGTCGACATTCGCACATTTGATTGTCATCATCTGAATGAAATGGTGCAATACCTAAACCACACATTGATTGGCTATTTCATCATTTAGTGGAGGATACCACCTCTGTCCATCACAAATGAGCTTAAGTACGCTGATTTCATCACTGACGAAGTTGTAGGGGATATGAAACTTCATCTCCAGGGACCATAAGGGGAGAGAGAGCTGGATGTATATTTAATCTGGAACAGGGATTCCACCTAGATCTCCGAGTTGGGACCGAGATTGCCGCCTGGTCAAAAGCTGTTTCCTGATGAAAGCAGCAACAACAGCTTCTTTGATGATGAAGACTATATGTCGGATGCTCTGTCTTAGCTAGTTAGATAGATCTTTGTATAGGATCCCGATGAAAATCTTTGTATATAGATCAATTTATATATGAAAAATATTTGTTAACTCTTCTTCCTGTTTTGTTTTGGTTAATTATTAAAGTTGATTTGATCTCAATCATTAAAGTTGATTTATTTCTAAATTTGATTGTTGCAAATAGATTTTATTGTGAACTGATGTGATTTTATTTTATTGTGAACTGGTTAACCATCCTGAAGAACTTTAGAACTCTATTTTTCCCGGTTCATCCTGAAGAACTCTAGTTCATTTTCTCTCAATCCTCATGAACACTTTTTCCTGAGGAATTGTAGTTCATCTGGTTTTGTTCTTCTTCCAATTTATTGAAGAAGTAAAATTTATCCTGTTTATAAATCATCTCATCCACCATATAAAAATGCCAACATATACTAACATAACAAATGAATATATACTTCATGTAAGATCACAGTTATGAGTAAAATGGGGGTCTGCTATGATTCATTGAAATGTGTATGTTATTATAGATGAAAACTGTATGAATAAAATTGTAACAACTTATGTTAACATACAAACTAGAACAACTTATGCAATTGTACACAAATACAGGGATCAACTCTTCTTCCAGCCAAGTTCATCCGGTTCCCATCTTGTTCTCCTCTTCAATAGCTTGTAACCGAAAGTTGGCCTTGTGACATAGGAGACTTTCATGATAGGTCCGTGTCACTATTATGATTAGATTCTAGGGCTTTGTAATGGGTAGTATATAAACCCTTGTGTTTATGATTAAACAAGCTTTTGGATTCCGATTTCCACTCTATCTATTGTTTACGATCAGCTTTTTAAGCTCAAGGAAGTAGTGTGTTTCATTCAAGGTTTGATCTTTATTGTTTATCAGGTCTATTTCATCTACTTTCTTCTCGAATCAATCACTTACGAGGATTCCGCACTCGTTGGTGACATCAATATCGTGACTTGGGAGATTTTCTGGACCTACAATGTTAGAGGGGTACAAAATAAAGAAATTGTAGTTTAAATCCCCTCTAGAAGAATAGAAGAATGTTGATGTCATGCATCTGCTACTTTGCTAGAAATGGTTAACTGTTTGTTTATATCCACTAAAGACATGATTTGTTCCACTCTTCCCTTTAGATATCTTTAATTTGTGTATAACATATCAAATAATTAATCAATAGGGTCTTTATGTGATACAGTAATAATTAAGAACTAATTTATGTTACTCTGGTCATTACTAGGAAATGTTCCTAGAGGACATATATAGGAATGTTTCTAACTTTTTTTGTAGGTTCATGTTAGAGGGGTACAAAATAAAGAAATTGTAGTTTACATCCCCTCTAGAAGAATAGAAGAATGTTGATGTCATGCATCTGCTACTTTGCTAGAAATGTTCAACTATTTGTTTATATCCACTAAAGACATGATGTGTTCCACTCTTCCCTTTAGATGTCTTTAATTTGTGTATAACATATCAAATAATTAATCAATAGGGTCTTTATGTGATATATAAATAATTAAGAACTAATTAAGAAATAATGAATCAATAGGGTCTGCATGCTTTCCAATTTATGTACTTTGTTAAAAAAACATCTAACTACATTCTGTTAATTGTACAAAATTCAAGGATCGATCGAACAACACTGATGGTCAATTGGAAAAACTTGAGTTCGAACTTAAGAGGAGTGACTTCTTCGAGATGAAAAAAATGAACAAGTTAAGGCCCTCTTCTTGAAGATTGAAGAATCGAAGAAAAAACTTGATCTACTTATAGCTCATCTATTTGCACTTGGAACACCGTTACCATAACAACTTAATGCTCCGGCATCTACAGAGGTAAATTCTTTACATCACAACTTAATCATACTATTCTCAAGTACCTTATAATAACATATGCTCTTGTCCCTGAAGAATACAATCCGGATGAACTCTTGTTCCTGAAGAACACAAATAGATGCAAGTTTCTGGTACTTAAGAATATATACTTCATGTAAGAACACAGTTATGAGTAAAATGGAGCTCTGCTATGATTCATTGAAAATGTATGTTAATATGAAGAAAATAGAGTATATACATAAACTGTATGAATAAAACTGAAACAACTTATGTTAGATTAAAAAAACAGAATAAATACTATCGTATCGGGATCAACTCTTCTGCCATCCAAGTTCATCTGGTTACCCTCTATTTCTCCTCTGCAATATCTTGTAACCGAAATTTGGCCTTGTTACATAGGACACTTTCATGATAGGTCCGCGTCATTATTCTGCTCTCACTTTTTACCAATTCAAAAACATTATTCTAGGTAAATTCTAAGGAGATTTGTGTTGGATCTAGCCGCAGCACTAATCATGCTGACATACCCACAACATTTTTGTATTTGTCAAACTCATTATCGGTTTGATTGCTCATTTATATAAAGTTATTAATTGAACTATAGGGCGTGAAATCGGTGGTCGAACAACCTCGTCTGAAGCGGTTGAAAAGAAAAAGGTAAATATTTTCCAGCCAAGTTTCATTCCGTTCTATAGTTTCACAGTAATCTGTTTGGTAATGTCATGTAGTCCCAT
>JBCNJP010000010.1:84802133-84824478 GCA_039602395.1 Deinandra increscens subsp. villosa | reverse complement strand
TGAGCATGTTAGGTAATAATCTGGTTAATGAATTAGAGTGAAGGGGCAAAATACTCATGTATGAACTATGGATAGTATCCCGTGGTAAGTATCTCTGATGATGTCCTGGATCTCGCGGGCAAAATCCTCACGTATGATTTTGGGGATAACATCTCGAAAAGAATGCCTCTGATGATGTCCGTTGGTAATTTTAGGTAAAATTGACCAATTATCTGAAAAAATGAGAAGAAAAGAAAAAGGTGAAAAGATATGGTAGATTAGAAAATAAATGCTCAAGCACCTCACATTCCATCTAATTCCATCATTCTTTGGACATTTTTGTATCTGATTTAAGGGGGGGGGGTGGGAAAAATCAAAAAGTTATATCTTTATTACCCTTTATCCGGACTGAATATGATTCGGGATTAGGTTGAACTTGATCTCTCTAGAGTGGGACACATAGGCAGATTGGGAAGTATTCGGTAATTTATAAACACCTTGGGGGCTCAAGGGTTAGTGATTGGGTTTAATCGGATCGAAATATCGATAATCGCTACCGGAATGTAAGTAGGCTAATTGAATTGAATTTGATGAAATTGAAAAGGTTGGAAACCAATTACTCAGGTTATGATTCCATTTGCAGGGTTTTTCGGGGACGAAAAAAGGTTAAGTGGGGGTATATTTGATGTGTTGCAAAACACATCGGTTTTCCTTTATGTTTTCGAGTCGTTTTGAGAGTCTTTTGAGTCAATTTCCATAGGTTTTTAGTTGTTTTTTATTATTAGTGTCTTAATGTGTGTTTCGGAGTGAAGTTGCAGTTTTGGTACAATTCCCGAGAGAGACGAGCATTGGAGAAGATTGAAGATCAAAAAGAGGAAGAATGCTGAATTTGAAGCACTAGGCGTATCGCCTAGTGCCCATGAAGATGCAAGCGATACGCTTGCTGATCTGAAGTCAAAGGCGGTGGTTTAATCGTTGACCCGACTATTTTGTCGAGTTATGGGTCCAGGCGTATCGCCTACTGATCAGAAGACCTCCAAGCGATACGCTTGGAGGCTAATTTTCCGGGGAAACCCTAATTTTGCAATTATAAATAGAATCCGATTTCTTCAGTCGAAAAACACTTCAACACAGCCGCGACTCAGAGCTTTAGAAGGCGATTTTCGAAGCAGGAGACTCAGGGGAGAAGCATCTGGAAGCACAAGGATCGAAGCATTCGACATCTAAACGTTTTCCCGGGTTCTTAATCTTTCGTTTTAACACTTGTTTTTCACTAGATCAGATTGTGTTCATGATTATTAGTACTGTTATTATGATGAATTCAGATATGTTAAGTGATCATTGGCTAAATCTTTTGTACCATCTAGACCAATTGATGATTAGTTAGTGTTTTCCGACTTTTTCTTGATTGTGACAATATTTGATGTGTTGATAATCTATTGAAACTCCTATAACCTGCTGTGATGATTGCGTATGCATATTGCGATTAGGGTTTTGATTGTTGATTGGTGTTTGCGTTGCCTTCGAATGTCTTTCGGGTCGGGTAATGCATCTAAAGGTGGTAGCTTTAGGGTTTCCATCTAGAGAATAGTTTAGGAGACGTCCCGAAGCTAGAACATTGGTTAATAATTAATACTTTGGTTGCTATATTCTGCCTTGGTTAGAACTTAAAAGGGGATAGCCTTGTCAATTAGTTGGGTTGGTTAATTGTCTAGATTAGGATTGTCTCAAAAGGAAATCCCCTAGGCTAGTTAGCTAATTTGCTAGTTGTGATCTTCATAGTGGTTAGAGGTAGCTCCTATTGCCTTAAGGTGCCTTAGATTAGTTTCGCGGGTGGTTAGGGTAATTGAATTGGGAAATACTCAAAAGGTGAACCAATTAGTTGAGCGGTAGAATTATCGGTTAGGATGTACTTAAAAGGTGAACTAACTAATCAGTGAGCGTTTTCAAACCGTTAGAATTCTTATCAGTTACGTCCGGAGAGGATTTTGGGGGCTCGTAGGTTTCTTATAGGTTGTATCTTTAGAACCTGATTAAATCGGAATTGTCATAGTCAAGGGAAGTCGTTAGCATTAACTAGGATTCTAGGTCTAGGTGGTATTTCTCGTCATATCTGGTTTTCGTCTCTAGGGTTTGAGTTTGTGGTTTGCTTTCCATTTTTAGTAATTTCCATTTTTAGCAGTTTCCCGTTTTAGTAAGTCTCAATAATTTAGTTAATTTTAGCTTAGTTAATTGCTTCTTCAAAACACAAACCAATTTTCATCAATTAATCAGTAATTTATTTTTCTTAGTTAATTTTGTCTTTTTAGTGTCTCTAGGGTTCGACCCCGGTCTGCCGATAGCTATTCTACATCCGATAGGTTCACTTGCCTGTCGAGTCGGTCTAGTTTAGGTTAATTGGGTTTTAATTTAGTGTGTCTAGGTCTAGGATAATTTAGTTTATTTTTATAGATCGATTTTTGCACATCATGTAACAAATAAGTGTCACATGTTTTTGTAAAACAGTGGCTAAAGCCACTGCACCTGATTGTTGTTGTCACATAAACAAAAAAAATATGTGGCTAAAAGGGTCCAAAGGCTATATATTTGACCACGGGTACAAAATATGTGTGGCTAAAACTAGTGTTTCTTACCTTTAGCCACGTTTTTTTTTAAAACCGTGGCTAGGTGTTTTCGAAAAAACCGTGGCTAAAGCCACTTTTTGATGTAGTGAAAAACCTTTTTCGAATTTTATCAATAACGTTTTTAGGTGCCCTGAAAAGAGAAAAGTAATATGTACGGAGATTAGATAGTACCGCTTTGATCATTGTGAGCCTTCCACCAATTGACAGACATCTACTCTTCCATGATGATAGTCTTTTTTCGAAGATCTCCACAATTGGTTGCCAGTTCTTTGAAATGTTTATATTTGCTCCAATTGGAACCCCTAAGTATTTAAAGGGTAGTTCACCCATTTTACATCCAATTGTAGCCGCCATTTGCTCCACATGTTGACCAGAGATATTTAAACCATATAGATTGCTTTTCGAAAGGTTAGTTTTTAAGTCAGAAGCAAGTTGGAAGACTCTAAGAAGTCTAATGGTGTTTTTGATGTTTTGTTCACTCCATTGGCCCAAAATTAATACGTCATTTGCGAACAATATGTGTCATACGCATGGTCCTTCATTTGGTAATTTAAGTCCATGGAATACTATACCCATCTCAGAGGCTCTAGTCATCATACGTGTTAATCCTTCCATGGCAATAGGAAATAGAAAAGGGGAAAGCGGGTCGCCTTGTTTTATACCTTTAGAGCAAAGAATTTCTGGTATGGGGGTACCATTTATAAGGATTGATGCTCTTAGACCCTTCAAACACCCGTCTACCCAAGTGCGAGAAAACCCATTTCCATCAATATTGATTGTAAAAACCCCCAATTCAGACTATCGAAAGCCTTTTGCATGCCAATTTTGAATAACATTATCTCATTTTTGTTCCTTTTTGCCCAAGAAATTATTTCGTTAGCCATACGAGGCCCGCCGAGAATATTTCTTCCACGAATAGATGCCATCTGTGAATCAGTAAGTGCTGAGCCGATCACCAGTTTAAGACGATTTGCTAGACATTTGGATATCACCTTTTGAATAACCCCAACAAGACTGATAGGACGATAGTCTTTTAGTAAGAGTGGATCATTTGTCTTTGGGATAAGTTTACTATACAAACGTAAGTTTGCTTTGCTGTATTAAACTTTAGTGTCATGTGGCCTCAACAAATTGGTCCACGTTCATGTCACATGTAATTAAATAAAAGAAATTAAAGTTCTTTTTTAGTTTTACATCGTTACTTTTTTATGTAAATTTTTAATTGTTCACGGCTTCTTAGTTTTACACCACTGCGTTTCGATGTAAATTTTTTATTGTTCACGTGCAATTTTTCCCATTTTTTTGTTTAGTTGTATACTATTACTTTTTAATTGGTGTATAGTTTTTTTGTATACGCATTACTATCTTTATTATTTTTTTGTGTATAACTTTTTTCGTTATTTTATGTTGCGTTACGGGAGTATAGTTTATTGTGTACCCGGGCTGGCCTCATAATTAATGGTTCTTTAGTTTCTTAAACAAAACCATTTTTTTATAAAATAAGATAATATTATACTTTAATTAAAAACAACTAAACTTTGATTTTATGATGTACTTTTTTATAATAATAAGAGTAAACTTTGTTTTTGGTCCTTGACGTTTGCTCATTTTATCCCTTTTAGTCCACAGTTTCTAAAAATCTTATTTTGGTGCATCACATTTCATTTTTGTATCAATTTGGTGCAAAATCTAAAATCCGTTTAAAAGATTCGTTAGTTAACCCCACCTTAGGGGTATTTTAGTTGGATATAATCTGTTTAAAAATGAGTAAAATATCCCTCAAGTGGGGTTATTTAATGGTTATTTTAAACAGATTTTAGATTTTGGACGAAAATTGATACAAAAATGAAATGTGAGGCACCAAAATTAGATTTTTGAAAACACTGTACTCAAAGGAATAAAATGATGTGATAATTTGGAAACTTATGTGAGAATACGGAAAAAATGATTTGAGAATCTGAAAAACTTTTATCTTCTACTGTTGAGTAAACTATTAAACTTTAATCTCTACTGTTGAGTAAAACACTATAAATTGATTTCTCAATAATTTTAATGAAATCGCAACTGTTAAACTCGTGAAACTTATACTCTTAGCAACTTGGTTCCGATCTTAATTTTCGGGACGAAGTTCTATAACGAGGGAAGGATGTGACATTTTGGCCCGTCGGGTGGAACCCGAACTTTAGAAACAGATAAAATTGTTAAAACCAGCAAACCGGGAGATGTGTATATAGGCGTAGTATGTGAACTAAATTTATTAGAAGAGTCTAGTAGCCTTAAAACACTTCACAAACATCACACACAAGTTGGAGTCTCGAAACATTGGTGATAACCTGAAAACTGCTATGTGTCGTGAATTACGTGCAAACTGATACGTGAATTTAATTGCGTGATTATAAAATGTTATATGACATGTTGACACTTGATTTTATTGGATTCGATGTAATAAAAAAAATGGTAGAAGAGGAAAATCCAAATCATTGCAAATCGTGACCAAAACATCAAAAATGTGAAAAGTCAACAAAAGTCAAAGGGGTTGCCAGACAGAGGCTCTAGGCGCGCCTAGAGCATCCTAAGGCTCCAAGCGATACACTTGGGACTGTTTTTTCAGCAGAAACCCTAATTTTGCACTCTTTAATCACAATTAGCCCCCATCACCTCATTTTACAGCCCCCAAACGACTAAAAAGCTCTCAAGGTCTGGTTTTGAGTTCTTACACCAAGAATCATCATCTTGATAAAATTTCTTTGAAGATCCAAGTCTCGTTTCATCCTAGTTTCATCATAGATCATCGGTATATGTTTCTTGCTTGATTTCTTGTCAAAAAGCTCCAAGCTTTAACCTTTATGTTAGATTAAGAGATGCATGATGATGATATGATGATTCCATGAGTAGATCTAGGGTTTATATTGATAAAGGTTGCATCTTTGAAGAAAACGTATGATCTTTGTGATGATGATGATTTATGCATAGATCTAGGATTTTTGATGTTGTATGCAAGTAAAGATCCAATTTTTATGCATGAATCTTGTTATAGATACTTGATAATGGTAGATCTAGTGTTGTTATGCAATAAAGTCATGAACTTTACGTGAGATGTATGATAAAAACCCATTTTTGGTAGTCATTCATGCTAGATCTTGAATAAAGGTGCTTCTTATGTGTTAGGTCTTGTATAAAGTTGCATGATTCATGTAAATGGATGCATGAGGGAATATAAAGTTGCAAACTTGATGTTGAAATTCATGTGGAATCATTTATTGAAATTATTTGCGTGAAATTCGCATGTAAATGGCTTATTAAGGTAAGATGATGTGCATGCATGTAATTAGGAACTCATGATATGACTTGAAATGTGCTAATAGACAATCTATGTGGCTTAACATGAGATGATGATATGGTTTTATCATGAAATTTACTCACATGTAGTAAATGTATAATTACCGAAAAATAAATAACTATGTCAATGCAAGTGTATGATCATGTAATTGCTTGGCTATGCGTTCGCATACTATTAATCTAATTAATTATGAGTAATACGTATGTACAAGTCCTAAGTCTCCCGTCTTGATGGGAATGGCAAGACTTTGTGAGATCGCCCGGTCGAGCTCACATCGTATATATGGGATAATGTCGTAATAAACTATGACACTTCAATATTTGTCATGATATAACATGATATATGTAATATACGTGTTAGGATAAATATAGAAAACCTAAATTTGATCACTAATGCCTATTCGAGTCCACTTGTATATTGTTCGAGCGTTGTTCGGGACAGCCGGTCAACACAGTCAACACTCACACTAATTTGTGTCTTAGGTGAAGTCTATGGGATTCACTGTTATCTTTCGCTTGATTGTTTGGAAATACTAAATTGCACCCTAAGGTGAGTTCTCGGCCCCACTTTTTAACTTATTATGCTTTTGGGGGAGAAGACATGTGGTAATGATTTCTGTTGAGAAATACTAAAATATTTCTGTTAAGAAATACTAAACGAATTTTGTTGAGAAATACTAAACGATTTCTGTCGAGAAATACTAAACTATTTCAGTTAAGAAATGCTAAACTTTTATTTTATATACTATTTGTAACCCATAGAGGAAAACATGCCAAGAAAGTCCTTCCACAATTCGTGTACCATTAGTATCAAGTTGATAACGGAGAAATATGAAACAGATCTGTTGGGCTTGACAAACCCTGCCCTGGCTGGTCGCTCTAGCCTCACTTCCTTCAGGGGTGGAGTAGAGGCATTATATTTTCCTAACTCGGGGTCATGCTCGACATTATAGCATGGCTGGAAGGCTAAATCTTAAATCTGTCAGGAATGGGGACACGGGGCCTATGGTGTTATAAATTACGTGGTCTAGCTAACCCAAGTATATAGAATGCGAAATTATCTTTTTTGGGATGTGTGATTTCTGGGTGGGTTACTCCTCGTTAAGGATAATTGGTTAACCTACTTCTTTAAATAAATGACATTTATTTACTTGCTTAAACTCCGTGAATTCATCAACCTAGTGTTGACACTTTACATGTTTCTTCTCAGGTCCTTAGGAGAAGCTAAGGAGCACGTTAGGATCATTCATATGGTCATTTGCATATCATCTTTTGTCGTCTTGGACGAGAAGACCTCTTAAACTATTTTATTTGGTTATCGCTTCCGCTAAACCTAAATTTAAATTTAACTATGTTATAATGCTTCCGCTTTACTTTGAAACCTTACAACTTTGATAAACTATTTGATGCTTCGGTATCCAAACTTGGTTTTAAAATGTTGAGTCGAGCATGTAGAATGTTCGAAGTGTCTGACGACTCATATCCTGGTCTGACATTCATGCTTCCACTCGCGGGTATTACGCGGGTGGTTCTGGCAGGTGTGTGACAGATTGGTATCAGAGCTCCTCAGTCATAGTGAAATTAGGATTGCATTAGATCCAACTATGACTAGAGTCAGTTAGACACACACTTAGACGCACATATACGTAGTTTGCCTATCTTACTATTATATATATGAGTATATGTATAATATTATATTAACTATCTTTGTACTGTTATATCTGTCTCTATCCCTATCACATCATCGCATCTTCCTTCTGTAGTGCTTGTTTGAATTAACTGTTTAGTTATTCAAAAAGTATCAACTCGTTGTAATATACATGAGATGTATATTGCAGGTATGCCGACGATTCTATCAGACATTGGAGCTTCATCTGGAGCTAAGTGAAAAAGACCCCGCGAGACGAGTGATGACAAGGAATCATCTGATGTGCGTGATTTTGTCGAGTCATCTTACGTTCGGAATCGTCAAGACCCTGCAAACTTGAGATGGTACCGTGGACACGTGCGTCCGTTGGTCGACGAGTAGCGTGTTCCATATCCTGTATTTGCCGATCTTTCCCCTCGAAAACAAGAGAGGTATGATCATACATTGTAAATACATGATGTATATTTATAATTACAGTTTTTTTTTCTAGTTATACATTATTATTGCGCAACATAATATCATAATCGTAGACTTATAATCGCAAACTAATATAATCAATTTTATATAAGTACATAACTTTATATATAATCTTCCCTATTCTAATAAATAATTATATTCGAGGACACATGTCACCACTAGATTCGTTCTAATCACAATTTTCCTGCTTCTCTCTCCTATTAAATATCAATTTTCTCACTTATTAAATGCTAAGAATTTAAAATAATTAAATATTAAAATATAAATTTTCTTATTTCAATAATTTATCATAACTTATTAATTAATAAGAAGATTTTAATTATATCTTATATTACAATTAAATTTATAACTATAAATCTTTGTTACTTGAAGTTTAAATATGAAATATAATTTGTTTAATTCTAAAATAGTAATAATATAACTCACTTCTTTGTTAGAAATTTCATTACTAACAAATTATGAAATTGGATTTCATATTTGTTGTTGTAATTTGGTCATTGTTTGAACTTAGATATGACACAAGGATAATATAAAATAATTATATTATAAAACATAGATGATATAACATGGAAGTTTAATATTAATGTTACTTGGAGTAACATTTTTTATTTTTTATTTTTTGAAATATTTTGAATTTATGAGTTTCTGTTTTTTCCTCGTATGTGTTTTTGTCAATTTGTATACTATTTGTGGTCAATTGTATTATATTGTGTCATCTCATCTCCTTTGTTGTTGTCTATATAGCATACCTAACAATAAATTTAATAGCTTTCCATACAATTGACCAATTTTACTATTTTTCATGTCATATAATAGTAAATAGTATGTTTGATCAAATATGTAAATGACATGTTGTTTGGATGTGCATCCAAATCATATATATATATATATTTTTTTTAAAAAACGTGAATTGTTGAATTTATTTATTGTGACAATATGTTACTTTTTATCCATAACAACTTGAAAAAATTAGATAATTTTGCTTCATCGGGTATGAAACCGCAATCAACTAAAGAGTTTAAAGAACTTGTGCACATATCTCTTTTTACTCCTCGTAGTGGATGATTATTATTTACATTAAATTTATTAAAATATTATTTTTATGTACATCATTAACGTGAATTATGTATTAAATTTTTAATAATTAAACCCGTGTAGTGTAATACACGGGTTTTATCCTAGTTATGTACTATACAACTGAAGTTTGCTTTGCTACATTAAACTTTAGTGTCATGTGCATTAACTGGTTGGTCCACATGCATGTCACAAGTAATTAAATTAAATTTTTTAAAGTTTTTTTTTTTAGTTTTACATCATTACTTTTTGGTGTAATTTTTATTTGTAGTTCGTTTGTTTTATTTTATTTTACTTTTTGAAGGACGAATTCATTAAAACACGGCAAAAGACCCTAGCAAGGAGCTAGAGCCCGCCAAACAAGCAAAACATTACATCGGAAAGGAAATCCAGTCGTTCCAAGAAACAAACCGGGACATTATTACTTTTTGATGTATAGTTCTTATTATTCGCCATGCTATCTTTATTATATTTTTGTGTATGACTTTTTTATTATTTTATGTTGCGTTATAGGAATACAGTTTAATTTTGTACTTGGTTTGGCGTGCCTTTCAATCAATGGTTTTTTTTTCTTAAACAAAACCATTTTTTTTATAAAATAAGATAATATTATACCCGAATTATAATTAATGCACTTTTTTTATAAAAATAATAAACTATTTAAAAATATTTTGTTTTTAAAAGAAATAGGAAAACTAGAATCAACTAATAAAAGTTCGAAAAAATAAAACCTTTAGTTTCTCTTTCCAACCTCGCAACAATAATAACATACTTTGTATTTGACGGTCCATCGCACTACTAGAAAAAGATTTTGCGACATCAGATATTGTAGCAAACAAGATTTTGCGAAAGGTTGCAACTCATGTAGTGTTTAAGATGTTTTTACGAAAAAAAAAGTGTAGTAGTCGCTATTTTGACGCAAGTGGTTATTGTTTTTAAAATTGCTTCAACTCCGTCGAAAATGTGTAGCAATTTGCGACACAAATATATATGTGTCGTAAACTTTTGGTAGCAAAAATACTTTTTCTATTTATTAATGTTCCATGTCAACATCGCAACAATAACAAACTTCGTATTTGATCATTATACGCGTCCTTTTCAAATCTAGTAGTACTATTAGGTTAATCCTCATTGAACATAGTAATATTGTGGCTTAATTTGTGAGTTTTAGATTTTTTTTGCTACATATTTCCATTCTAGAAAAGCCTTATAACATAGCTTTATAACTTATAATGTCTCGTAACATACACTATATATTTTATAGTTAGGAGTTGATAGTTCTACTTGCTTATGGGGTAGATGGGTTGTCAATTTGTAATTTTTAACTTGTCTAAGACGCTTCTTGTTTAATGAATTAGCATTGTTCTAAAAAAATAGGCTTAGATATAACGACCATAACGATATTTTGTGTCATTTCTTATAGTATCCTGATCATGCATTGCATAAATCACCACCTTTAATCCATTAATGTATCATATATCATATCAAGAGTCACACAATATTAAAAGGGATATTATTAAAGCAAAGAAACTTGATGTTATGTAAAAACACACGTTAGATTTTAAAATATTAAAGCAACTAACTTTCAAAACTTTATTAAGTGTTGGCAAAGAATAATTCTCAAATGATAACTTTATTAAGATCGTGCATTGTCACCTTATTTAAGATATTTATAAAAAAAAGTAATAACATATATATATATATATATATATATATATATATATATATATATATATATATATATTGAAAAGTTTATTGTAGACACCCTCATAAGTGTAGACATGTAGACACCTTATTTCACCATTAGATCTCTTGATCTAATGGTTGTGATTAATTTCCTTTTTCATTTTTTTCTTCTTTCTCATTATTCAGAAAATTTCACATGTGAAAAAGAGCTATTTCACATGTGAAAGTGTCTACAATGAACCTCACCATATATATATATATATATATATATATATATATATATATATATATATATATATATATAGTGAAAAGTTCATTGTAGACACCCTCATAAGTGTAGACGTGTAGACACCTTATTTCACCATTAGATCTCTTGATCTAATGGTTGTGATTAATTTCTTTTTTCCTTTTTTTCTTTTTTCTCATTATTCAGAAAATTTCACATGTGAAAAAGAGCTATTTCACATGTGAAAGTGTCTACAATGAACCTCACCCTATATATATATATATATATATATATATATATATATATATATATATATATATATAGTGAAAAGTTCATTGTAGACACCCCATAAGTGTAGACAGGTAGACACCCTTTTTCACCATTAGATCTCTTGATCTAATGGTTGTGATTAATTTTCTTTTTTCTTTTCTTCTTTTTTCTCATTAATTAGAAACTTTCACATGTGAAAAAAAGCTATTTCACATGCGAAAGTGTCTACAATGAACCTCACCCTATATATATATATATATATATATATATATATATATATATATATATATGGGAGATGATCATTTGAGAACCAATTTGATTTGAAACTAAAAAAAACTAATTTGAGTCACAAGTTTATTTACATGTATCCCCCCACACATGAATTGTAGTGCCCCCCCCCCCCCCCCTGAAATTTGTGGTTGAGATTTAGGGTTTACTTTTTTTGCATAAAGGGGTTTTTTTAACTTAGAGAATCACCATAAAAAAATCGGAACAAAAATCGAAATTTTTAGCTTGGTTTTCACGGTTTTCAAAACTCGGAGAGGTTTTCATTTTATCCTTCCTCTATATATATATATATATGGGGTTAGGTTCGAATGATAGTTTTTTATTTTGAGACCTTGTGAGAACCAAATCTCAATCACTAATTTCAGGTAGGGACCACTATAATTCATAGGAGGGTTTTCCATATATATAAACTACTGGCTTAGAATGGTTCTCAAAAGAACCAATTAGTTTTTAGATGATCCTCTCCCTATATATATATATATATATATATATATATATATATATATATATATATATATATATATATGTATATATGTATATAGAAAGATGATCATTGGAAAAACTCTAATTATTGAAAAACCTGGAAACCTTTTTCAACCAATCACATTATATCTTTTTTTAAATTTTCTTTTATTTATAGGGCAATATGGTAACTTCACATAATCTATTTTTGTATACTATTTTTAGTAAATGATTAAACCAATTTTCTCTCTCTCTCTGTCTCTCATTTACTCTTTCCGATCTCCCTATCTCTTTCTCTCTTTATTTCAAATTTCCAGCCCAAATTTAAAAAAAAACAAACAAACTTAATTTACAAAAGAAAAAAATCGTTGATCAGCAGTTCATCACCAGCAACGATTGTTACATCGTTGTAACAATAATTTTAGCTACTTTTTCAAGAAAATAAACGATGGTTACATAGATGTAACCATTGAGAAAAGTTACCTAGAAAGAAAGAAATTGATAGGAGATTACTACTTACATTTCACTACGTCAAAATTTACCTTTGGCCACGGAAAAAAAACCGTGACCAAAGGTGTTTGGTCACGTTTTTTTTTTTTAATTTTAATCGACACCAAAGGTCCCGTCACCTTATGTATCCTACGGCCACGTTATAATATCAGTGGCTGAAGCCACCTAGAAGCGTGGCTAAAGGGTACCAATATTTATTGGTGTAATTAAGCAATTCTTTCGGAAAGCGTGGCCAAAGGGTCCCAACGGCCATATGTGTGGTTGTTTAACGTGGCCTTTGGTATTATATGGTCACATATATTTGTGTTTTAACCACATACATTATAAAAATACGTGGCCAAAGGGTTGCTGAAATCATACATTTTATCCCAATGCGCGTGGCCAAAGGGTGGAAACGGCCACGTTAAAATATCAAAAAGGTGGCATTTGGTATTATATGGTCACGTAATTATTCTCTCTCACATCTCCTCTTTCCTAAACTCTCTCTATCTCTCTTCTTTAAATTCAAATTTTTAGGCCAAATTTTAGAAGAAAAAAAACAAACCTAATTTATAAAAGAAAAATAAATCGTTGATCATCAGTTCATCACCAGTGTAACAAATTTACATCGTTGTAACAAAAATTTTAGGTTTTTTTTCAAGAAAATAAACGATGGCTACATAGGTGTAACCATTCAAAAAAATTTATAAATTGTATTCGTGGTTCTATTGTTTCTAGATCTGATTACACGCATGTAACACTTTTATTTGACATGTTGTTAATTGATGTTACACGAATGTAACACCATGTATTTTCTTTGTAGAACGCTATGAAATTGTTTCACGTGATTACGCATATGATAGTTATTACATAAACACTACGTCAAAAAGTGGCTTTAGCCACGGTTTTTCCGAAAACACCTAGCCACGGTTTAAAAAAACGTGGCTAAAGGTAAGAAACACTAGTTTTAGCCACACATATTTTGTACCTGTGGCCAAATCTATAGCCTTTGGACCTTTTAGCCACATATTTTTTTGTTTATGTGAAAACAACAATCAGGTGCAGTGGCTTTAGCCACAGTTTTACAAAAACATGTGGTACTTATTTGTCACGCTTAAAAAAGAATGGCGAAATGCACCAAACAGCCACGGAATTTTTATGATTTTTTATTCGTGTGACCAAAAAGGAATGTATGACCACGCTTAAATAATGTTGTGTGACGGAAGAGTAGATTTTATTACTTAGTAAATTAAAAAAAAACTATTAAGTTTTTATTATGCATGGCTAAATGTGAGCAATGGCCACGCTTTTTACTTAGTTATGTGGCTAAAAGCTAGTACATATGGCCATTGTTATTAGGTTGTGTGACTAAATAGTAGGTTGTGAGTGACAAAAATCTATTACCTATGGTCACATATGTTAACTGTGACTAAATGGTAGGTTGTGATGGAAAAAAATCTGTTTCATGGTCACGGTAAAATATTAAACGCGTGGCGAAAAAGTGATGATTTGTTTCCCTCTAAAACAACGTGTTTTTTTTCAATTACACCAATTCGAACATGTTAAAGTCTACTACCCTATATATCATTATCATTGCTATTTTCCTTTACCGCCATCCCTTTCTTGATCTCAAATTGTCTACACCAATTCTGATATCAAATGGCCGATAATCAACGCTCCCTTAATTACTGGTATGTGAAGAATAATCGTATTTTTTTTGGTTTATAGTAACAGGAGAAGAAGATCCTTCAAGTCCCACAAATATGTGATTATAAAAAAAACGATGAGAACATCCTGAGGCAACTCCATGCGCATAATATTCCTGATTGTTTTTCCTACTCTGTTGAGGCAACAAAATTATTCTATGTCCTTGATACAAAAATCAATGAATTTGTATCCGAAGAAGATGAAGACGATGAAGAAGATGAAGATGAAATTGTCCAATCTTGGGAGTATTTAAGTTCTACTAACCAGATTGAAGTGAAATACATGAACACAGAAGAGAGTAAATTTTATTCCTATGAATGAAATTGTGGGATCACATGATATGGACTTTCTAAAAAAATTGAGTGAAATTCCCCTGATTAACAAAGATGGGAATGATTCCGGGAATGAAATTCAACAAAAGGTGAAGGATACAGTGGCCGATTGGGTTCAAGATCCTGCAAACAGTGGTCGGAATGAAGAAGGGCGTGATGATGATGATGATGATGATGATGCAAGTTCAGGATACATATCCGAAGATTACAGTGATCCGGATTATTAATTAATTGATGTATATGTTTATGGACAAATTAAGAACAATATTTTATACTAGGTTAGTAAACCGTGTATTACACGGGCTGAATATAGATTTATAATATTAGATAAATACAAAGAAAATGATAATGATCAAAAAATTTAAAAATTTGATTGATATAAAATTTATATAATATATTAAATAATAATTTAATACATTTAAGAAGTTTATTATGTGTGAAGTTCTTGATACTTTCCACAAAAACGCTAAAATTATTGAGTAAATTAGTCAATTCCACATTAATTTTTAAAAATTTAGTTTTGATAAAATTGGTAATTAGTCTTAATTGATGATTTACTAAATTGGTAATTCAATATGAGCTTGACATGTGGCATGGTGATGTGGACCCTTTATAAAGGAGACATGTGGCACAAATTTTATTGCTTTATTAGGATTAAGATAAGATGTTTATTTTGTTATTAGTAGTTAGAATTGAATATATGATGGTTATATATGTTTATCATGTTTGATTATCTTGTGATATGGCCACTCATATTAAACATTGTTTGTGTGACAAATTGTGACAAATGGTCACTCATAATTAATTTTGGGTAGCTAAAAGAAGACCAACAGTCGACTGCGCTTGTAATCATTACTTTTTCAATTACTTATTGTTCAAATCTCCATCTACAACGCCCCTCGAATATCGATATATACTTATCTCTGTATTAGTTTTCATCATCATCATCATCTCCACCTTGCGCCTTTTCTCCCAGTCTCTCTCTCTCTCTCTGTTTTTCGTCCATCATCGCCGGCAAAAAATGTGGAATTGGTGTCATCCGTATGTGGAAAACGGTAAGCTATCATCTTCACCACTAAAGTTCGATTGAAATTTGCGTCTCAGATTTGGTATTTTTTTCTTGTGCAGGAAAGATTGCACTCTGTGTCTCCTGGGAGTAGATTTTAAGTTATCGTGGAAACCATGGAGACGAGGAGTCTCTAATGGTTCATACAAATGCTTTACTGAGAGCAGATTTTAAGTTATTGTATAATTTTATAACAGTCAGCAATAAGGGCACATGTTGAGGTTTGCAGCACTTGTATTCTTCAGGTGCTTCTCTCCCTTTTTGCCCCATGACCCTGATACTTCTTCAGCTACTTCTTCTTCCTTTTTATCAGAAGCAAGTGCTTGTGAGAAAGCAAAGAGGGATTACTTTGTCACATCTTTTGACCCTACGAACCTGATTTTTCTTTAGCCTCTTCTTCTCCCTTTTGATCAGAAGCAAGTGCTTGTGAGAAAGCAAAGATGGATTAATTTGTCACATATTTTGGCCCCACGAACCTGATTTTTCTTTAGCCAATTCTTCTCCCTTTTAAGTTAGTAGTTTTTCAGTTGTAATTTTATAGATCAATGTATTAATGGAATCATACCCTTTTGGATTATGTATGTAACTGTGTTTGTTAAAGCAGCAGTTGATTTTGTTTGTTTATTTTTGACTTTTATTGACTCTGGTTTGGTCAAACAGAGCAGACTTGCAGGCACAATAAAAAAAAGAAACACTTGACTCAAAATTAAGTTCCATAATATTCTAAAATACATAAAGAAAAAAAACAAATAATGTTGAGACTGTAATTTGCTAAAATTAAAAAACATTACAATGATTAATTAATCGTTTTTAGGTAATATCATTCCAGTACAGTCAGCTTTATGGTAAACAATGTCACATGTATCTACGGGTGGCAATACATTAGGAAAAACTACCGTACTAAATTCTTCATTGGCATCGTCTTCATAATAATCTCTGTAATTTCTGGGAGGGGTCATAAAGACAATATGCAGTTTTTTATCCAGCTGGTCTTTGACATAAAACAACTGTCGTGTGTGTGATGCAAAAATGAACGGATCCTCCTTGTGACCTAGTCTTTTAAGGTTGACCAAAGTGTAATCAATACTATCTTTTTTGACCCCACGTGTATTCTCAACCCAGTCGCACATAAATAGAGGGATGCTTTTAATATGGTATTCTAGTAGCCATATCTCTTTTAAAACCCCATAGTAAGGTTTTTGTCCATAGGTTAATACCTCGTTAGAGATGTGCATGTCATTTACCTCTACACCAACCCCGCTGTTCTGGTAAACCCTACCGTCTCGAGATTTTGTATGAAATGAATAGCCATTGATGTCATATACTTCATATCTCCTCACGCTTCTGTGTGGACCATGTGAAATCCACCGAACGGTCTCTGATATAGTTTCTGGGGACTCCGCCATCTTCTTTTCAACTTGAAATTCATAAGAGGTTCATCAGGAGAGTTCATTAGGAATAGGAAGGTTATAGTTCTTCCAAAAATAAAATAAAGTTATTCCGGACAACTCAGGTCAGTTGTTCCAGACAACTCATGTCAGTTGTTTCGGGAAGTTACAGTTCATCCGGAATTAAAACTATAAGAAAATAGATTTATTTCACCAGGAAGGTTATAGTTCATCCGGATAGAAAATAGAGTTTTTCCGGACAACTCAAATCAATTTTTCCGGAAAGTTACAGTTCATCCGGAATTAAAACTATAAGAAAATATTTTCAGTTCACCAGGAAGGTTATATAGTTCATCCGGATAGAAAATAGAGTTGTTCCGGACAACTTAGGTTAGTTGTTCCGGAAAGTTACAGTTCACCCGGAATTAAAACTATAAGAAAATAGTTTCAGTTCACCAGGAAGGTTATAGTTCATCCGGATAAAAAATAGAGTTGTTCCGGACACCTCAGGTCAGTTATTCAGGAAAGTTACAATTCACCCGGAATTAACAATTCACCCGGAATTAAAACAATAAGAAATAGTTTCAGTTCACCAGGAATGTTATAGTTCATCCGGATAGAAAATAGAGTTGTTACGGACAACTCAGGTCAGTTGTTCAGGAAAGTTACAGTTCATCCGGAATTAAAACAATAAGCAAATTTAGCTGACCTTGTTGCGTAACCATTTACCAAATGTTGTGCTCTGCTTCTTAGTCAGCTCATTTAGTCTACTACCAGGATGTTCTTTTTCCAAAATTTCATGTGTTCTCTGCAATTACATTAATTGAAGTTATCTATAAAAGTTTATATTTAATTAAACAGATCAAAAAAGGTTAATAATCTAAATTACTTACTCGATATAATGCTCAATTTCAGGCGTATTTAGAAACACAAATAAATGCGCTTTCGATAGGAGCTCTGGAGAGACTTCAGCTAATCTACCAGCTGACCCAGGACTTCCATCTGCACTGCTATGCTTTTTAGTTGGAACACCAATAGTTGTGATGTTTTTTTTGGTATTCGCTGAGAAACTCAATTGTTTCTTCTACAATGTTCTCCTCAACAATGCACCTTTCTGAAAATGCATGAGCATTGGATCGTCTACTCGATCTAGCTAATCGGACATCGAAACGTAATTAACCGATTGTTTTATTGATCACAACGAACAATTACAATCAGTAAACACTCAGAAACAGACTCAGAGAAACACACTCAGAAACACACACTCAACAGAATTCTCACACGCTCAGAACTAACTATTACAATGTCCAAATTTCTATATATACCCAGCTGACCGAGCCTCGTCCGAACCTCAGGTTTGGCCAGTCCAAACTCCAGGTTCGGACCTGGTTCGACCACTCAGACTTTGACTTGAACTTGAACATTGCTTGATACGTCACACGACGCACATATCAGGTATCAACAAACTCCCCTTCGTTGTGTGCAGTATCTTTTCAACATCATCAACTTTGTATCTTCAATCAAGCTCCCCCTCAAATGTAGAACCCGTTCGTCTAATGAAATGAATCTTCAAACAAAATCCTCCTCAACTCAATTGTAGCTTAATCTTGAAAACTGGATGACATCTGATGTATCTCTGGTCTTTTATCAACAACCTTTAGAAGACTTGAAGTTGTGATGAACTTATCACAGGTGACTGTGATGATGAACCTACACTTTGAACCTTTGAGAACATTGGAACAAAACATTTTTGTTTATGAAAGAATGTAGGTTCAACTTCATAAAAAACTATGCCTTGTTCATCAAAGAACATTTGTTTGACAGGTTTACCAAAAACTGGTTTCTTAGGAAACCGTTGTGGTGAATCAGCAGATAGTGGACAATCCTTTGCCATATGCCCTATTTGGCGGCAAACATAACAGATTCGGTTTGTTTTGTCCCACTTTTGATGGACCTGCGAAGAATTACACATAGGAATATCTCGAACATGATCAGAATGAGAATCATATACCTGATGTCTGTGATCATGGACCCATTTAGATGTTGGGCTTTCAGATAAAGAACCATCAGTAGAAACTTGAGCTTTCACAAAAACTTTAGAAATCTTTCGAGCATCAACACAATGAAGAGGAAATTCTTTATCAGAGAAAAGCTAAGCAGAACCTTTGAGCTTGTAGAATCTCTCAGGTTGAACTTTTTCAGCCTTAAACACATCCTTCTTCACTTGCTTCAGCTTCAATTTCTTCAAATCTTAAGATGATGAGTCTGGAGCCTTCTTATCTGTTAAATCTTTTGCTTTAAAGCCCAGACCCACATGCGTTCCAACAACTTTCTCCTCAGAATTAGAATGTCCATTTTTTGCTAACCGAGAAAATTCAGCATTCACTTCAGTTACATTCTTTTGATCATAAAAGAGCTTCTCATCAAACTCAGATTGAGACTGAATCTTGTCACTTGAAGTAGCTGATTTCTCATTATCAGCAGAAGATGAACCAGACACAAACTTTGGAGCTGGAAGAACCTCAGATTTCTTTCCCTTCTGCTTCTTATTCTTCTTGTTCTTCTTTTTCTTCACAACTTTGTCTTTCTTAGCAGTAGATGATGAAACATTTGAATAATCAAGTTCAGGAACTTGGTCTGTCACTTATTTGAAAGCTTCTTTGATTTGAGCAGGGGGTGATGCAATTTTATCAAACATCTTCTCAAAATTAGCATCATTAGCTAAGAAGCTTGTGAAAACTTGAGAATTTGAAACATTGTTGAGTAAGCGATTTGCATCAATTACTTGAATTTTGAGATCAGAAATCTTCTGTTGTGCTTCAGCCAACTCTTTTTCGGTAGCTATCAAACGCTTAGCAACTTTATGAGTTTCAAACTTTTGCATTCGAAGATTTTCCAATCCTTCAAACAACTCTTTCTTTAGTTTAGCTTCATTTCGCCGTTGAATCTCCAAATTTGCTGTTTGGACTTTATTCACACTAACCAACTCCCGCTTCTCATCCAACAACTTCTAAAACTTCATTCAACAATTTGATCTCAGTCATTAAACACTCATTCTTCAAAACCAACTCTTTCTCCTTTTCCTTAGAAATATTCAAACATGAATTAATCACATCAAATTCCTCAGACAGTTTTTGAACTTTATTCAACAATGAAGCATTTTCTTTCATCAGACTC
This sequence comes from Deinandra increscens subsp. villosa, assembly GCA_039602395.1. Lineage (NCBI taxonomy): Eukaryota > Viridiplantae > Streptophyta > Magnoliopsida > Asterales > Asteraceae > Deinandra > Deinandra increscens. The sequence goes on along the minus strand of JBCNJP010000010.1, from coordinate 84,804,246 downwards.
TCCAAGTTTTCAGCAGATTCATAAGAACTTGGATTTGAACTAGTATCGGAACTAGTATCTGAATAGGAATCATCTGATTGAACATGAGTGACAATCAAAGCTGATGAATCATAACCAAACCTTTGACCCCAATCATAAACATCATCTTGCTGAACTGTTAAATTTGTTGCCTTGTCTGTGTTACTAGAAGATGGCTGAGTAAAACCAGGTTTGCTTGATAAAGGAAAACCAGAGTTGCTAAGATTTGCTTGTTGACATTCTCTGGCAAAATGCCCAAGCTTTGAACACTTGTAACACTTCAATTTTGATTTATCAAAACCCAATTTCTCACCAGAAATATTTCTTCCATGTGTCTTGAAAAATCTCTTCGATCGTTGGCATAACATAGCATATTGCCAAGATATATCCAATTCAGTTAGTTGATCATCTTCAAGTGCATCAAGATCATCGCTGGTTAACTTTGCATCAGCAACATTCTTGATAATTAACCCAAAGGATGAGGAAATCAATGCAGAAATCATTTTGGCACAATTATCTGTTGATTCAATAGAAAACGCATTCTGACTTGATGAATTTGGAATTGTAAAGCTACAACCCCGTGAAGAATTGTTATCAGAATTCCCTAAACTTCCTGACAAGAAAGCAACACTTGATGCAGAACTCAAATTTGGCTTAGCTTTTGCATTCATGCTTGCACTATTCTCACCATGATACAATTCAGGATTCTGCAAAGTAGCAATTGACTTCTTTGAGTTTAACATTTCCATTTCCCAAGCATGAAGTTTTCAAGTAAGCTCGTGAAATGTCATTGTAGAATAATCCTTATCATGAGTGAGTAGCAAAACGTAGTTTTCCCATTTTTCAGGCAAAGCTTCCAAAGTCTTTTCTTACAAATCAGCACCGGCTTTCTCAATCCCAACCACCTTTAATTCACTAATCAAGTGTGACAGCCTTGAAACAAGAGCAGTAATGTTTTCATTGTCATAATTCTGAAAATTAGTAAACTCTTTGTTTAGAACTTTCTTCCGACTCTTCTTGTAGTCATCATTACCTTCACACCTTGCTGGTAAAGCATCCCACAATTGCTTAGATTTCTTACAAGTGCTAAATTGATGAAGCAACTCAGTGGGTAATGCCATTGTAAGATAACCGTATGCTTTTTGTTCAAGCTCGTATGATTTTCTTTCAGCAAGATCAAAGGTATGAACTTCTTTGAAATCTCCTGCATCTGTTGGATGTTGATAAAGCTTCTAAAGTGGGATTCACAAATCAATATCATTTGTACTTATGTAAGCGGAAAATCGTTTCTTCCAATTTTGATAATCTTCAAGTTTCAACAATTTGGGAAGTTTATGACTTGTTCCGATTTCATTGTCAAAATTTAGCATAGTTTGCATTACATTCTGCATCGTTGCAAATGCTTAAAATTCCGACATCGTTGAAAAATTTGAATTCTGTCGGCCGAACTTGCTCCGACTTGTCACAGTGCTCGGAACCTCTATCGAACTCCCTCCGAACCTAAATCTATAGGCCGAACTTTGTCCGAACTTCAGAACACCTCCAAAACTTGACCGAACTTGCTAAACTCCGAACTCTCACCGAACACTGACCGAAATCTCACCAAACTTGAACTTCGGAGCTCCGAACTTGAGCTTCGGAGCGGTTACACCGAACTCTACCAGACCTCTCCGAACTTCGACATAGTTTTTCAAAAATGCGCGGAAAATGATTAATTTTGACGAAACTTGCAACTGAAGATCAGAAAAAACTGATAAGAAGTGATTTAGGAGCAGATTTGACACCAAAAACTCGATAGAATTGATGTAAAACACGAAAACCAACTCGAGAAACTCCAAAAACGCTTCAAAAATCCGAAAAAGCAACCACAGATCAGTAGAGTGAACCAGAAAGCTCTGATACCACTTGAAAATGCATGAGCATTGGATCGTCTACTCGATCTAGCTAATCGGACATTGAAAGATAATTAACCGATTGTTTTATTGATCACAACGAACAATTACAATCAGTAAACACTCAGAAACAGACTCAGAGAAACACACTCAGAAACACACACTCAACAGAATTCTCACACGCTCAGAACTAACTATTACAA
>JBCNJP010000010.1:84703860-84801633 GCA_039602395.1 Deinandra increscens subsp. villosa | reverse complement strand
TATGTCACAATTTTTCTTGTTACATTATCAAATTTCTATTTTAGATACAACATTGCACAACTATTTGTCACAATGCTATCTTGTTACCTTGAGAAATTTTCATCTCATTTATGATCTATGAATTTGATGAATCATTTACGATCAAATACCACATGATACATGGTGGTGGCTCCCTAGAACCCTTTTTCCCCATTGTATCATGCTTAACAATTATATAGTTCTTTCAGGGCAAAAACATGATCCTAACATAGTAGGATTTAAGAATTACCTATCAAATTCAGATTCCTTTGGCCTTGGCAAGGTTTTCTAGTTTTAGTGGTCATGGCCAATAACTTTCCACAGGTTTATACGAGGTTTCTCGCCTAGGCTTTACCACATTTCTACCCGTCTTACCGACATTTGGGCTCTCAAGCCTCCCTTCCTTGTTCCTCTGTAGCATCATCGTCATCATGATCCGTCATTGATCTACAGAGTTAAATTTTCATTAGCTTACAACTATTTTTTTTTACCTTTGCCCACAGCAAGGTTTTTATAACATTATATTGGTCGTGGCCAATATCTTCCCATAGGTTTATACGAGGTTTCTAGCCTTAGCATTACCCCGTTTCTACCTGGGATACTTCACTCACGCACTTCCCAGTTCAGGTGTGAAAACACCTCCCTGTGCGTTTCCCCAAGTGATAGCTAATAACTCTGCCTTTACTGACATATAAGAACTATTATTCATATTAAACACAAATATCAATAATCAATTTATGGTTATGTACCTTACCCGGACGCTTCATCAAGCTTGAACCGATCACTTTTCCCAATTCCCTGAGCTCAAGGTTTGAGTTCAAGTACTCCCCGAATACTTAATTCTCTCAAACCATGGCTCTGATACCAAATTATAACACCCATGTACAAATTGATGCCAAACATAACCATTTCCGTCATTACAAATCGGTCCCAGAAATTTTTGTTCAAAACATGATTTTTGATAATCATATAATGCCATCATGGTGGTTTATATTTACAAAATATACCCATAATAAGTTTAATATCCAAGTGTTGTTCAATAAACTTTGCAGAAGTTCATTACACCAAAGCGGGGAATCAATTCGTTCAATCTTCATGTGATCAGTACATCTTGCACTTGATGAGCATCCCATCAAGCCTTCGCCTTACCTGCAACATACTCACTTTCAATAGTGAGTTTCTATTGCATAACAAAATATAATTAATATTAATCAATGAGAATAACAAGTAAAATCAGAATGGTACTCTTAGGCGTATCTCCTAGATTATCCTTAGTTCCAGGCAATACGCTTGGATTACTACGCGTATCGCCTTCTGATTCACATGCTCTAAGCGATACGCTTGGAGCCATATTTCAAGGGATTTGGCCAATTTCGGCCGGTTCCATACTTAGCCAAATTTTTGGCTTTTTCACCTTGCTTCCTACCAGATTTCACCAACTGGTTTTCCAGCCTATTTCAAGTCATTCAATCATCACAAAACAATTTTTAAACATGTTTTTAATCATATAAATATACCTTATCCGAATCGAATTCGGACTATGCATTTACGGGTTCATCCAACCCGTTTGACCCGTTAGGATACCCATTGCCTTTAAGCTAAGTATTTGACCCAAATGTAAGTTTAACCCACCATAACCCATTGGCATGCATGAAGGATAATTCATCTCCAAGGTCAATTACATCTTTTAACCCTGCAAAGATTCTATGCACTTCGTGTGCTCATTTCAATTGAAACTAACTCAATTTCGAAGATTATGATCCTAAATTTATGTGACTACCTATTTATGCATCAATTTCCTTTTAGGGAGTCACTACATATTTGTTCAACCATTTTTGGGATATTGCACCCGTTTGACCCGTTAAGACGGGTCCTTGGCCTTGGTATCTCCCAATGACATATTTGACCACAGTTTAGCATCTAGGATCTATGGTTCTATAAACCATTTGTGATCATTCTTTAATTTGTTACATGGCATGGGTTCTAAAACCCCATTTCCGCCCATTGCAACTTGTCGTTCATATTATGATTCCTCCGAATCTTACTTATGGTCAAATTAGTCATTGGAGAACCTTTTGGCGATTAGGCTTCATGGTTCCTAGAACCATTCTTCACCCATTTAGAATAGCTCATGGTCATTTCCATTTATATGAATACTCATTTTACATAACTACTACTTGTATCATAAACAATGTTACTTTTTACATTCTACCTGTAAGCATCATGCTCTAACGGGTTTCTTGTCATGCTTTGCATGATTGCTTTGATTCAAATTCTACTCAATGTAACACTTCCATTTATATTCTTAAGTAATACTCATTACATAACTAATGAGTTTTTATTGTTACTTAAGTAAGTGTAAGTTGTAGTTACCTTGCATCCATGTGAGCATTTCCACCTACACTTTATCCGGTTGCAAGCTTCAACTAGCTAGCTCATCAAGATCAACTAGCATATCATATCCACAAAATATTTAGGTTAGTTTCCATAACATACCTCTTCCATTTTCATGGATTTAACAACTTCATAATTCATCAATTCATAACGTAGGCTAGTTTGACCTTAAAAAGTCAAACTACCCATTTGGGCATAACTTTGACGTTACCCCTTTAGCTAAGTAATCCACTATATGTTTAACACATAGTTAAATTAATAAGAAACCAGAGTATAACATCATGCATCTTTTTCATACATTCATACAATCCTTACAAGATTCAAGATTCTAGAAAAATGAATTCTAGTACCATATTTTTCAGCAGTGCTGCTGTAACGGTCCTTTTTAACCACTCTACGAATTTTTCTAGCATTCCATGTTCAAAGATGAAAGGTAGTACACTGAAAGACCTTTCTAGGCGTATATGGTACACCTTCTAACAATTTTTCTATGATTTTATACATCATTTTCAAAAACAGGACAGCAACCATTTTTCCTTCCAAACAGCATGCTGGAAAATTAAATGGCCATATTCAAGTGTCGTTTTGACCCATTATAAATCAGATTCAGTTCCAAGTGTTCAAACATGAAACATAGTATTCACAACAAGCTTTCCGATCGTATATCATACATCCCAAACGGACATACGAGTGATCTTATACAACGCTTTCAAAACAGCCCCACAATTAGATTTTTATCATTTATACATGTCCATTTAACACATTATATAAGCATGGATTTCACATTAGTCCATATTCACATCTTTGGCACTAATTTTTTTTAATACATTAAGGCCTTATGTTTAGCATTTATAAACATCCATTTGCTAATAACTAGCTCATTTGGACATTTCATCGAGCACTTGGTGTGCATTAACATGATGTCATAATTTCAACCTACTTTGATTTAGATTTAATTTCCATCACTTGCATATATATGTTTTACAACAATGTTTCACCTTATCATGCATCAATTAACTAATATAAGTAAACAAACACATGCAATTTTAGTAATTAGCAACATGGGATCCAAAAACTTAACCCCCATGGCTTAAAATTCGTAGCCTAGAGTTCACCCCACCAAAACTTGAGGTTTTGGTCACAATTTCAAGCATTTACATGTCTAAAAATGTGTATATTATTATACAATCATCACAACATAAAATCATAGCCTTAAACATCCAATTTGCCATGGAATTTTCGAAATCTAGACATGCAAGTTTGTGAGCTTTACATACCATTTAACCTCCAATAGTTTAGCTATGGTTAGCGCTTCAAGAATCTTGTATTTGATTCAAAATTTGCAGCCTAACTCCAACTAATTGAAGATTATGATTTCAAGGGAATGGGAGGGGAGACTTGCGACTTCTGATGCTTCATACGCATCCTCCTCTTCTCTTTTATTTTCTTTTGTTTAATTTAGTTTCACTAAATTACATCATAAGTCCTTTCAGTTCAATATTTAGGTTATTTAATAACCTAAACTTTCATATTTACATTATAAGTCCCCCACTTCTACCTAAACAATAGTTGGCACATAATTTTAATGTACCCATAACTCGAATTCACGCTTAACGTGAATTTAGCGGGATTTTAACCATATTAGAATCGGGATGTTACACAAAGTGTCCATAAACAGAACACTTATAACACTTAACCTTCGATTTGTCCAATCCAATTTTACAATCCTGATTCAACCTTTTCTTGCCAGTTCTGTTGAAAAATTTCTTCGTTCGTCGAACTAACATAGCATATTACCAGTTCAAATCTATCTTTTCCAAATCATCAAAATCAATCTGATCGTAATCTTCATTTGCCAGCTCAGCATTATTAACAGCACCAGTAATAACCCCTGAATATGAAGATACTAATGCAGACATTAAAACATTATAAGCATCGGTGGTTTGAGCAGATAATGCATTTTGAGTTGACGAACTCGGAACGGAAACATTACAACCAGCAGAATAACAAGGAGTTTCATATTTACCTGAAATGAATGTTGTGGGAGTTGCAGAACTAATAATATTAGATTTCCCAACATTCATAGTAGAATCATTATCACCAAAATACACAGCAGGATTCTGAATTTGTGCAGGAAGTGATTTATTCACCATCAACCCCATATCTCTGACTTGAATTCTTTGAATTAAATCATTGAAAGATAATCCCAGATATTCTTTATCATGGGTGATCATCATCACATAATTCTCCCACTTCTCTGGCAAAGCCTCTAGAATCTTTTCTTTCATATCAGCTTCTTCCTTTGTAAGACTTACCAAACGTATTTCACTCATTAAATGAGTGAATCTGCAATCAGATTTGGAATTGATTTGTTCTGATAATGCTTGAAACTATCAAATTTCTTCTTCAAAACCTTCTGACGACTCTTCTTATATTGGTCATTGCCTTCACATCTCTTTTCTAACGCATCCCACAAACTCTTTGAAGTATAGTTACCATAAAATTGATGAAGTAACTCTTTAGGCAAAGCCATCGTCAAAGTACCATAAGCTTTCTTTTCAACTTGATAAGCTTTCTTTTGTTCAGATGACATCTTCCGTTGAAGAATGGGTTCACCAATTTCATCCTTAGGATAGACATATTGATCAGTAAACGCCAACCACATATCAATGTCATTTGTATCAGTTTCATTATCATAATTCATCATTGTTTGCATCGTTGCTTGAACCGAACTCTGAATAGCTGCGAACGCTTGAAAATCGGACATTGTGTAAAACCAATTACTGTTCACTCCGAACTTGGTCCGAACCTTGTCCAAACTATCTCCGAACTTAGAAACACCGAACTCCCTCCGAACCTAACCTTCGGAAGAATCAACCGAGCTTGGACCGAATTTGTGCCGAACTGTGACCGAACCTACACCAAACTGTGATCGAACGATGTCCGAACCCTCACTGAAACAGAAAATGACTGAACGTCATCCGAACTAGGAGTTCGGAGCGGTTATTCCGAGCTTGTCCGAACCTCAAACAAAATCTAAGTCACTCGACACCATTTTCCTAATTTTCAGTGTTTTTGAATGAATTCTTCGACGGAAACACAAGCAAAATCGATAGAAACAATCTAGGAGAAGATTTTTGATGAGAAGCACACTCGAGATGATCAAACGAACTCAAAAATGATACTCGTTTTCGTAAAACGTGAAATTTTGACTCAACACTCCGAAAAACAGAGATTTTTGACTAGTAGAACAAAGCAAAAGCTCTAATACCATTTGAAAATGCGTGAGCGGTAGATCGTTTACTTAGTCGTATAGAAATCCATGTAAAACTAGTAAACACGAAGAGTAAATACAATGGAACTTGTATTATACCACTTAGAGTTTACACGGAAAACCCATAGAAGATTTCTTGAGAAGTTTTTAAACAGAATACAAGACATTCTATTTATACATGCTGAAACTCGACTGGCCGAACCTCCAGTTCGGACAAGTTTGGACTTGTCCGAACCTGGAGTTTGCCAGGAGTTAGGACCTTAGCAAACTTGTGTAACTTCGTCTTGTACTCGATACTTCACATGACGATCAGGAACCGTGTATCAATTGAAAATTTCACATATCACTCTCGATTCCCCAATTCCCCGCTCCCCATTTCTCCATTGCTCACTAATCGACAGAATTTTCTCTCCGTCATATTACTTCTCCAATAAACAGGTTCACAGTAAAGATTATTGAAAAGGGTTTTCAGTATTAGCAAAACAATCGATTTTAATAATCTTTCTTGTTGTATCTGTTAGCAAAACAAACATGGATAAGTCTTGGATGCTAACTAGTAGAACCACGAAATCATATACCGATGGAGTTAAATCATTCTTAAAGTTTGCATTTACAAGTTTGAAAAAGACGGAAATTCCATGTCCATGTGTTAAATGTCTAAACCATTACTCTTATCTTGTTGATGATGTAGATTATCATTTGTTTTCAAAGGGATTCGATCTGACTTATACAATGTGGACTAAACAAGGAGAGAAACACGAGCCCGTGGGAGATGAGCTTCAAAAGGAATCATCTTTTGATTCCGGAATGCCATTCGATGCATCCGAAACGATAGAAATGGTCAGAGCTACTGAAGATAATTTCACTGAGGACCATGAGAAGTTTCAAGAACGACTCATGGATGCTGAGAAGCCCCTGTATGAAGGATGCCGTACCTTCACAAAGTTATATGCCTTGGTACAACTACTGAACTTGAAGACTAAGCATGGAGGATCAGATAAGTTTTTTAATGAACTTTTAGTTTTGCTGAAACAGATGCTACCTGAAGGTAATGAAATTGTGAAAAATACATATGAGGCCAAGAAGATTGTGAAGTCAATGGGTGCAGGGTATACCAAGATACATGTGTGTATCAATGATTGTATTCTTTACAGGAAGGAGAATAAGGACCTAACTGTATGTCCAACTTGTGGTGAGTCCAAATGGAAGGTGGATGAGAGGACTAAGAAACTATACGACAATAATGCTGCAAAGGTAATGTGGTATTTCCCCATCATTCCAAGATTAAAACGAATGTTTCAAGTGAAAACCACAGCGGGAGATCTAAGATGGCATGCCACCAGTTCCAAAATACCCGGTGTGTTACGACACCCATCCGATTACTCGGCATGAAAATCCATAGATGACAGATATCCCGAAATCCCTAACGATCCTAGAAGTCTTCGTGTTGGCATTTTAACTGATGGGGTCGACGTGAATAGAGGCAACAGAAATCACAGTGTGTGGCCGGTTCTATATGTCATTTACAACCTTCCACCATGGTTGTTTATGAAAAGAAAGTTCATCATGCTTTCGTTATTAATATCGGGAGCACCTGGAAACGATATTGATGTGTTTTTGGAACCATTGATTAATGACTTAGAGCTGTTATTTGAGTCGAGTGTGGAAACATATGATGCGTATGCGCAAGAATAGTTTACTATGCGTGCAGATATTTTATGACGACTAAAGATTTCCCTGCACTTAGTACACTTTGTGGTTACCCGTACAGTGGATTCCATGGTTATGTGGTATGTCAGGAACAAACTAAATGCATTAGGCTTCCTTTCTCAGCCAAGCAGTGTTATGCTGGTCACAGAAGATATCTACTATATACGCATGCCTTCCGAAAGCAAACAGAGGCCTTCGATGGTAAACAAGAGTTGAAAGATGTTGCAGTTCTTATGACCGAGGAACAGATATACAACGAAGTTCGACATATCAGGAACAAATAGGGAAAGGGATTAAGGTGTACTGATTCAGAAATTCCAGAGACCTCCACCAGAAGAGGGGGAAGATTGATAAGAGAAAAAGAAAGAACAAAGAGAAGCCACCATATTAGAAGAAATTTAATATATGGTTTCGAAGACTTAGATATTAGAGGCATAATAGTATCCAACATTGCATTGATTTCATGCATATTGAATTGAATGTGGCTGAGAGTCTTGTTGGAACTCTGCTCAACCTTCCCGGAAAGACAAAGGATGGACTGAATGCTAGAAAGGATCTGAACTTTTTGAGGTTAAGACCAGAGTTGTAGCCTAAACAGAACAAGAACAACATAGTACTTCCTGCAGCGTGTTACATGTTACAAAAAGATGAAAAGGAAAAGTTTTGTGACACGTTGTATAACTTGAAGGTTCCACAAGGCTATTGTTCTAACTTTTCTAGTTTGGTTAATCTAAAGGACAAGAAACTTGTGGGGCTCAAGTCACATGACTATCATATGCTGATGCAACAGTTTCTGCCAATTGCAATTCGGTAAGTCATGCCTGAACCGACAAGAATGCTATTATCAGGCTCTGTTTTTTTTTTCAAATCAATATGCAGCAAAGAGATCAACGTCGAAGAACTAGATAAATTGCAAGCAGATCTTTGTGTCATACTATGCCTGCTTGAGAAATATTTCCCGCCATCATTTTTTGAAGTTATGCTTCATTTGACGGTGCACCTTACTAGGGAGGTAAAATTATGTGGCCCAATATGCTTTTGATGAATGTATCCATTTGAAAGGTGTATGAAGGTAATTAAGGGCCACGTGAGAAACAAAACTTATCCAGAAAGTGTTGATACCTGATATGTGCATCGTGTGAAGTATCAAGCAATTTTCAAGTTCAAGTCAAAGTCAGAGTGGCCGAACCAGGTCCGAACCTGGAGTTCGGACTGGCCGAACCTGAGGTTCGGACGAGGCTCGGTTAGCTGGGTATATATAGAAGTTTGGACATTGTAATACTTATTGGCCATCATTGGTCCTAAACACAATATATTGGTTATGTACACACCTTATTGGGACCCATTGGTCCCAATTGACTGTTGCCCCTAGACACACCATTTTGGTCCTATTGCTAATTATATACACAATTGGTCCATCATTGGTCCTAAACACAACTTATTGGCCATCATTGGTCCTAAACACAACTTATTGGTTATATTCACACCTTATTGGGACTCATTGGTCCCATCTGACCCTTGTTGCCCCTAGACACACCTTTTTGGTCATATTGGTAATTATATACACAATTGGGCCATCATTGGTCCTAAACACAACTCATTGGCCATCATTGGTCCTAAACACAACTTATTGGTTATGTACACACCTTATTGGGACTCATTGGTCCCAACTGACCATTGTTGCCCCTAGACACACCATTTTGGTCTTATTCGTAATTATATACACAATTGGGCCCTCATTGGTCCTAAACACAACTCATTGGACGTCATTGGTCCTAAACATAACTTATTGGTTATGTACACACCTTATTGGGAATCATTGGTCCCAACTGACCCTTGTTGCCCCTAGACACACCTTTTTTGTCCTATTGGTAATTATATACACAATTGGGTCATCATTGGTCCTAAACACAACTCATTGGCCATCATTGGTCCTAAACAAAACTTATTGGCCATCATTGGTCTTAAACACAAATTATTGGTTATGTACACACCTTATTGGTACTCATTGGTCCCAACTGACCCTTGTTGCCCCTAGACACACCATTTTGGTCCTATTGGTAATTATATACACAATTGGGCCATCATTGGTCCTAAACACATCTTATTGGCCATCATTGGTCCTAAACACAATATATTGGTTATGTACACACCTTATTGAGACTCATTGGTCCCAACTGACCCTTGTTGCCCCTAGACACACCTTTTTGGTCCTATTGGTAATTATATACACAATTGGGTCATCATTGGTCCTAAACACAACTCATTGGCCATCATTGGTCCTAAACAAAACTTATTGGTTATATACACACCTTATTGGGACTCATTGGTCCCAACTGACCCTTGTTGCCCCTAGACACACCTTTTTGGTCCTATTGGTAATTATATTCACAATTGGGCCATCATTGGTCCTAAACACAACTCATTGGGCCATCATTGGTCCCAGACACACTTATTATAAGTCCTAAACACAACTTATTGGTTATGTACACCCCTTATTGGGACTCATTGTTCCCAACTGACCCTTGTTGCCCTTAGACACACCATTTTGGTCTTATTGGTAATTATATACACAATTGGGCCATCATTGGTCCTAAACACAACTTATTGGTTATGTACACACCTTATTTGGACTCATTGGTCCCAACTGACCCTTGTTGCCCCTAGACACACCTTTTTGGTCCTATTGGTAATTATATACACTATTGGGCCATCATTGGTCCTAAACACAACTTATTGGACATCATTGGTTCTAAACACAACTTATTGGCCATGTACACACCTTATTGGGACTCATTGGCCCCAACTGACCCTTGTTGCCCCTATACACAATTGGGCCATCATTAGTCCCAAACACAACTTATTATTAGTCTTAAACACAACTTATTGGTTATGTACACCCCTTATTGGAACTCATTGTTCCCAACTGACCCTTGTTGCCGCTAAACACACCTTTTTGGTCCTATTGGTAATTATACACAGAATTGGGCCATCATTGGTCCTAAAGACAACTTATTGGCCATCATTGGTCCTAAACACAATATATTGGTTATGTACACACCTTATTGGGACTCATTGGTCCCAACTGACTGTTGCCCCTAGACACACCTTTTTGGTCCTATTGGTAATTATATACACAATTGGGCCATCATTGGTCCTAAACAAAACTTATTGGCCATCATTGGTCCTAAACACAACTTATTGGTTATATACACACCTTATTGGGACTCATTGGTCCCAACTGACCCTTGTTGCCCCTAGACACACCTTTTTGGTCCTATTGGTAATTATATTCACAATTGGGCCATCATTGGTCCTAAACACAACTCATTGGGCCATCATTGGTCCCAGACACACTTATTATAAGTCCTAAACACAACTTATTGGTTATGTACACCCCTTATTGGGACTCATTGTTCCCAACTGACCCTTATTGCCCCTAAACACACCTTTTTGGTCCTATTGGTAATTATATACACAATTGGGCCATCATTGGTCCTAAACACAACTTATTGGCCATCATTGGTCCTAAACACAATATATTGGTTATGTACACACCTTATTGGGACTCATTGGTCCCAACTGACCCTTGTTGCCCCTAGACACACCATTTTGGTCCTACTAGTAATTATATACACAATTGGGCCATCATTGGTCACAAACACAACTTATTATTAGTCCTAAACACAACTTATTGGTTATGTACACCCCTTATTGGAACTCATTGTTCCCAACTGACCCTTGTTGCCCCTAAACATACCATTTTGGTCCTATTAGTAATTATACACACAATTGGGCCATCATTGGTCCTAAACACAACTTATTGGCCATCATTGGTCCTAAACACAATATATTGGTTATGTACACCCCTTATTGGGACTCATTGGTCCCAACTGACTGTTGCCCCTAGACACACCATTTTGGTCCTCTTGGTAATTATACACACAATTGGGCCATCATTGGTCCTAAACACAACTTATTAGCCATTATTGGTTCTAAACACAATTTATTGGTTATATACACACCTTAATGGGACTCATTAGTCCCAACTAACCCTTGTTGCCCCTAGACACACAATTTTGGTCCAATTGGTAATTATATACACAATTGGGCCATCATTGGTCCTAAACAAAACTTATTAGCCATCATTGGTCCTAAACACAACTTATTGGCTATGTACACACCTTATTGGTACTCATTGGTCCCAACGGACCCTTGTTGCCCCTAGACACAACTTTTTGGTCCTATGGGTAATTATATACACAATTTGGCCATCATTGGTCCTAAACAAAACTTATTGGCCATCATTGGTCCTAAACACAACTTATTGGTTATGTACACACCTTATTGATACTCATTGGTCCCAACTGACCCTTGTTGCCCCTAGACACACCTTTTTGGTCCTATTGGTAATTATATACACAATTGGGCCATCATTGGTCCTATACACAACTCATTGACCATCATTGGTCCTAAACATAACTCATTGGCCATCATTGGTCCTAAACACAACTTATTGGTAATGTACACACCTTATTGGGACTCATTGGTCCCAACAGACCCTTGTTACCCCAAGACACACCATTTTAGTCTTATTGGTAGTTATATACACAATTGGGCCATCATTGGTCCTAAACACAACTTATTGGTTATTTACACACCTTATTTGGACTCATTGGTCCCAACTGACCCTTGTTGCCCCTAGACACACCTTTTTGGTCCTGTTGGTAATTATATACACAATTGGGCCATCATTGGTCCTAAACACTACTTATTGGACATCATTGGTTCTAAACACAACTTATTGGTTATGTACACCCCTTATTGGAACTCATTGTTCCCAACTGACCCTTGTTGCCCCTAAACACACCTTTTTGGTCCTATTGGTAATTATACACACAATTGGGCCATCATTGGTCCTAAAGACAACTTATTGGCCATCATTGGTCCTAAACACAATATATTGGTTATGTACACACCTTATTGGGACTCATTGGTCCCAACTGACTGTTGCCCCTAGACACACCTTTTTGGTCCTATTGGTAATTATATACACAATTGGGCCATCATTGGTCCTAAACAAAACTTATTGGCCATCATTGGTCCTAAACACAACTTATTGGTTATATACACACCTTTTTGGGACTCATTGGTCCCAACTGACCCTTGTTGCCCCTAGACACACCTTTTTGGTCCTATTGGTAATTATATTCGCAATTGGGCCATCATTGGTCCTAAACACAACTCATTGGGCCATCATTGGTCCCAGACACACTTATTATAAGTCCTAAACACAACTTATTGGCCATCATTGGTCCTAAACTCAACTTATTGGCCATCATTGGTCCTAAACACAATATATTGGTTATGTACACACCTTATTGGGACTCATTGGTCCTAACTGACCCTTGTTGCCCCTAGACACACCATTTTGGTCCTACTAGTAATTATATACACAATTGGGCCATCATTGGTCACAAACACAACTTATTATTAGTCCTAAACACAACTTATTGGTTATGTACACCCCTTATTGGAACTCATTGTTCCCAACTGACCCTTGTTGTCCCTAAACATACCATTTTGGTCCTATTAGTAATTATACACACAATTGGGCCATCATTGGTCCTAAACACAACTTATTGGCCATCATTGGTCCTAAACACAATATATTGGTTATGTACACACCTTAATGGGACTCATTAGTCCCAACTAACCCTTGTTGCCCCTAGACACACAATTTTGGTCCAATTGGTAATTATATACACAATTGGGCCATCATTGGTCCTAAACAAAACTTATTAGCCATTATTGGTCCTAAACACAACTTATTGTTTATGTACACACCTTATTGGTACTCATTGGTCCCAACGGACCCTTGTTGCCCCTAGACACAACTTTTTGGTCCTATTGGTAATTATATACACAATTGGGCCATCATTGGTCCTAAACAAAACTTATTGGCCATCATTGGTCCTAAACACAACTTATTGGTTATGTACACACCTTATTGATACTCATTGGTCCCAACTGACCCTTGTTGCCCCTAGACACACCTTTTTGGTCCTATTGGTAATTATATACACAATTGGGCCATCGTTGGTCCTAAACACAACTCATTGACCATCATTGGTCCTAAACATAACTCATTGGCCATCATTGGTCCTAAACACAACTTATTGGTAATGTACACACCTTATTGGTACTCATTGGTCCCAACGGACCCTTGTTGCCCCTAGACACACCTTTTTGGTCCTATTGGTAATTATATACACAATTGGGCCATCATTGGTCCTAAACAAAACTTATTGGCCATCATTGGTCCTAAACACAACTTATTGGTTATGTACACACCTTATTGGTACTCATTGGTCCCAACTGACCCTTGTTGCCCCTAGACACACCTTTTTAGTCCTATTGGTAATTATATACACAATTGGGCCATCATTGGTCCTAAACACAACTTATTGGTCATCATTGGTTCATAAACACAACTTGTTGGTTATATACACACCTTATTGGGACTCATTGGTCCCAACTGACCCTTGTTGCCCCTAGACACGCCTTTTTGGTCCTATTGGTAATTATATACACAATTGGGCCATCATTGGTCCTAAACACAACTCATTGGCCATCATTGGTCCTAAACACAACGTATTGCTTATGTACACACCTTATTGGGACTCATTGGTCCTAACGGACCCTTGTTGCCCCTAGACACTCCTTTTTGGTCCTATTGGTAATTATATACACAATTGGGCCATCATTGGTCCTAAACAAAACTTATTGGCCATTATTGGTCCTAAACACAACTTATTGGTTATGTACACACCTTATTGGTACTCATTGGTCCCAACTGACCCTTGTTGCCCCTAGACACACCTTTTTGGTCCTATTGGTAATTATATACACAATTAGGCCATCATTGGTCCTAAACACAACTTATTGGTCATCATTGGTTCATAAACACAACTTATTGGTTATATACACACCTTATTGTGACTCATTGGTCCCAACTGACCCTTGTTGCCCCTAGACACGCCTTTTTGGTCTTATTGGTAATTATATACACAATTGGGACATCATTGGTTCTAAGCACAACTCATTGGCCATCATTGGTCCTAAACACAACGTATTGGTTATGTACACACCTTATTGGGACTCATTGGTCCCGACTGACCCTTGTTGCCCTTAGACACACCATTTTGGTCTTATTGGTAATTATATACACAATTGGGCCATCATTGGTCCTAAACACAACTTATTGGTTATGTACACACCTTATTTAGACTCATTGGTCCCAACTGACCCTTGTTGCCCCTAGACACACCTTTTTGGTCCTATTGGTAATTATATACACAATTGGGCCATCATTGGTCCTAAACACAACTTATTGGACATCATTGGTTCTAAACACAACTTATTGGTTATGTACACACCTTATTGGGACTCATTGGCCCCAACTGACCCTTGTTGCCCCTAGACACACCATTTTTGTCCTACTAGTAATTATATACACAATTGGGCCATCATTAGTCCCAAACACAACTTATTCTTAGTCCTAAACACAACTTATTGGTTATGTACACCCCTTATTGGAACTCATTGTTCCCAACTGACCCTTGTTGCCCCTAGACACACCTTTTTGGTCCTATTGGTAATTATATACACAATTGGGCCATCATTGGTCCTAAACACAACTCATTGACCATCATTGGTCCTATACATAACTCATTGGCCATCATTGGTCCTAAACAGAACTTATTGGTAATGTACACACCTTATTGGTACTCATTGGTCCCAACGGACCCTTGTTGCCCCTAGACACACCTTTTTGGTCCTATTGGTAATTATATACACAATTGGGCCATCATTGGTCCTAAACAAAACTTATTGGCCATCATTGTTCCTAAACACAACTTATTGATTATGTACACACCTTATTGGTACTCATTAGTCCCAACTGACCCTTGTTGCCCCTAGACACACCTTTTTGGTCCTATTGGTAATTATATACACAATTAGGCCATCATTGGTCCTAAACACAACTTATTGGTCATCATTGGTTCATAAACACAACTTATTGGTTATATACACACCTTATTGGGACTCATTGGTCCCAACTGACCCTTGTTGCCCCTAGACACGCCTTTTTGGTCCTATTGGTAATTATATACACAATTGGGCCATCATTGGTCCTAAACACAACTCATTGGCCATCATTGGTCCTAAACACAACGTATTGGTTATGTACACACCTTATTGGGACTCATTGGTCCCAACGGACCCTTGTTGCCCCTAGACACACCTTTTTGGTCCTATTGGTAATTATATACACAATTGGGCCATCATTGGTCCTAAACAAAACTTATTGGCCATCATTGGTCCTAAACACAACTTATTGGTTATGTACACACCTTATTGGTACTCATTGTTCCCAACTGACCCTTGTTGCCCCTAGACACACCTTTTTGGTCCTATTGGTAATTATATACACAATTGGGCCATCATTGGTCCTAAACACAACTTATTGGTCATCATTGGTTCATAAACACAACTTATTGGTTATATACACACCTTATTGGGACTCATTGGTCCCAACTGACCCTTGTTGCCCCTAGACACGCCTTTTTGGTCCTATTGGTAATTATATACACAATTGGGCCATCATTGGTCCTAAACAAAACTTATTGGCCATCATTGGTCCTAAACACAACTTATTGGTTATGTACACACCTTATTGGTACTCATTGGTCCCAACTGACCCTTGTTGCCCCTAGACACACCTTTTTGGTCCTATTGGTAATTATATACACAATTGGGCCATCATTGGTCCTAAACACAACTTATTGGTCATCATTGGTTCATAAAGACAACTTATTGGTTATATACACACCTTATTGGGACTCATTGGTCCCAACTGACCCTTGTTGCCCCTAGACACGCCTTTTTGGTCCTATTGGTAATTATATACACAATTGGGCCATCATTGGTCCTAAACACAACTCATTGGCCATCATTGGTCCTAAACACAACGTATTGGTTATGTACACACCTTATTGGGACTCATTGGTCCCGACTGACCCTTGTTGCCCTTAGACACACCATTTTGGTCTTATTGGTAATTATATACACAATTGGGCCATCATTGGTCCTAAACACAACTTATTGGACATCATTGGTTCTAAACACAACTTATTGGTTATGTACACACCTTATTGGGACTCATTGGCCCCAACTGACCCTTGTTGCCCCTAGACACACCATTTTTGTCCTACTAGTAATTATATACACAATTGGGCCATCATTAGTCCCAAACACAACTTATTATTAGTCCTAAACACAACTTATTGGTTATGTACACCCCTTATTGGAACTCATTGTTCCCAACTGACCCTTGTTGCCCCTAAACACACCTTTTTGGTCCTATTGGGAATTATACTCACAATTGGGCCATAATTGGTCCTAAACACAACTTATTGGCCATCATTGGTCCTAAACACAATATATTGGTTATGTACACACCTTATTGGGACTCATTGGTCCCAACTGACTGTTGCCCCTAGACACACCATTTTGGTCCTATTGCTAATTAAATACACAATTGGGCCATCATTGGTCCTAAACACAACTTATTGGCCATCATTGGTACTAAACACAACTTATTGGTTATATACACACCTTATTGGGACTCATTGGTCCCAACTGACCCTTGTTGCCTTTAGACACACCATTTTAGTCTTATTGGTAATTATATACACAATTGGGCCATCATTGGTCCTAAACACAACTTATTGGCCATCATTGGTTCTAAACACACTTATTGGTTATGTACACACCTTATTGGGACTCATTAGTCCTAACTGACCCTTGTTGCCGCTAAACACACCATTTTGGTCCTATTGGTAATTATATACACAATTGGGCCATCATTGGTCCTAAACACAACTTATTGGTTATGTACACACCTTATTGGAACTCAGTGGTCCCAACTAACCCTTGTTGCCCCTAGACACACAATTTTGGTCCTATTAGTAATTATATACACAATTGGGCCATCATTGGTCCTAAACACAACTTATTGGCCATCATAGGTCCTAAACACAACTTATTGGTTATGTACACACCTTATTGGGACTCATTGGCCCCAACTGACTCTTGTTGCCCCTAGACACACCATTTTGGTCCTACTGGTAATTATATACACAATTGGGCCATCATTGACACAACTTATTATTAGTCCTAAACACAACTTATTGGTTATGTACACCCCTTATTGGAACTCATTGTTCCCAACTGACCCTTGTTGCCCCTAGACACACCTTTTTGGTCCTATTGGTAATTATATACACAATTGGGCCATCATTGGTCCTAAACACAACTCATTGACCATCATTGGTCCTATACATAACTCATTGGCCATCATTGGTCCTAAACAGAACTTATTGGTAATGTACACACCTTATTGGTACTCATTGGTCCCAACGGACCCTTGTTGCCCCTAGACACACCTTTTTGGTCCTATTGGTAATTATATACACAATTGGGCCATCATTGGTCCTAAACAAAACTTATTGGCCATCATTGGTCCTAAACACAACTTATTGATTATGTACACACCTTATTGGTACTCATTGGTCCCAACTGACCCTTGTTGCCCCTAGACACACCTTTTTGGTCCTATTGGTAATTATATACACAATTAGGCCATCATTGGTCCTAAACACAACTTATTGGTCATCATTGGTTCATAAACACAACTTATTGGTTATATACACACCTTATTGGGACTCATTGGTCCCAACTGACCCTTGTTGCCCCTAGACACGCCTTTTTGGTCCTATTGGTAATTATATACACAATTGGGCCATCATTGGTCCTAAACACAACTCATTGGCCATCATTGGTCCTAAACACAACGTATTGGTTATGTACACACCTTATTGGGACTCATTGGTCCCAACGGACCCTTGTTGCCCCTAGACACACCTTTTTGGTCCTATTGGTAATTATATACACAATTGGGCCATCATTGGTCCTAAACACAACTTATTGGCCATCATTGGTCCTAAACACAACTATATTGGTTATGTACACACCTTATTGGGACTCATTGGTCCCAACTGACCCTTGTTGCCCCTAGACACACCTTTTTGGTCCTATTGGTAATTATATACACAATTGGGCCATCATTGGTCCTAAACACAACTTATTGGTCATTATTGGTTCATAAACACAACTTATTGGTTATATACACACCTTATTGGGACTCATTGGTCCCAACTGACCCTTAGTTGCCCCTAGACACGCCTTTTTGGTCCTATTGGTAATTATATACACAATTGGGCCATCATTGGTCCTAAACAAAACTTATTGGCCATCATTGGTCCTAAACACAACTTAATTGGTTATGTACACACCTTATTGGGACTCATTGGTCCCAACTGACCCTTGTTGCCCCTAGACACACCTTTTTGGTCCTATTGGTAATTATATACACAATTGGGCCATCATTGGTCCTAAACACAACTTATTGGCCATCATTGGTTCATAAACACAACTTATTGGTTATATACACACCTTATTGGGACTCATTGGTCCCAACTGACCCTTGTTGCCCCTAGACACACCTTTTTGGTCCTATTGGTAATTATATACACAATTGGGCCATCATTGGTCCTAAACACAACTTATTGGCCATCATTGGTCCTAAACACAACTTATTGGTTATGTACACACCTTATTGGGACTCATTGGTCCCAACGGACCCTTGTTGCCCCTAGACACACCTTTTTGGTCCTATTGGTAATTATATACACAATTGGGCCATCATTGGTCCTAAACAAAACTTATTGGCCATCATTGGTCCTAAACACAACTTATTGGTTATGTACACACCTTATTGGTACTCATTGGTCCCAACTGACCCTTGTTGCCCCTAGACACACCTTTTTGGTCCTATTGGTAATTATATACACAATTGGGCCATCATTGGTCCTAAACACAATAAATTGGTTATGTACACACCTTATTGGGACTCATTGGCCCCAACTGACCCTTGTTGCCCCTAAACACACCATTTTGGTCCTATTGGTAATTATATACACAATTGGGCCATCAATGGTCCTAAACACAACTTATTATTAGTCCTAAACACAACTTATTGGTTATATACACACCTTATTGGGACTCATTGGTCCCAACTGACCCTTGTTGCCCCTAGACACGCCTTTTTGGTCCTATTGGTAATTATATACACAATTGGGCCATCATTGGTCCTAAACAAAACTTATTGGCCATCATTGGTCCTAAACACAACTTATTGGTTATGTACACACCTTATTGGTACTCATTGGTCCCAACTGACCCTTGTTGCCCCTAGACACACCTTTTTGGTCCTATTGGTAATTATATACACAATTGGGCCATCATTGGTCCTAAACACAACTTATTGGTCATCATTGGTTCATAAAGACAACTTATTGGTTATATACACACCTTATTGGGACTCATTGGTCCCAACTGACCCTTGTTGCCCCTAGACACGCCTTTTTGGTCCTATTGGTAATTATATACACAATTGGGCCATCATTGGTCCTAAACACAACTCATTGGCCATCATTGGTCCTAAACACAACGTATTGGTTATGTACACACCTTATTGGGACTCATTGGTCCCGACTGACCCTTGTTGCCCTTAGACACACCATTTTGGTCTTATTGGTAATTATATACACAATTGGGCCATCATTGGTCCTAAACACAACTTATTGGACATCATTGGTTCTAAACACAACTTATTGGTTATGTACACACCTTATTGGGACTCATTGGCCCCAACTGACCCTTGTTGCCCCTAGACACACCATTTTTGTCCTACTAGTAATTATATACACAATTGGGCCATCATTAGTCCCAAACACAACTTATTATTAGTCCTAAACACAACTTATTGGTTATGTACACCCCTTATTGGAACTCATTGTTCCCAACTGACCCTTGTTGCCCCTAAACACACCTTTTTGGTCCTATTGGGAATTATACTCACAATTGGGCCATAATTGGTCCTAAACACAACTTATTGGTCATCATTGGTCCTAAACACAATATATTGGTTATGTACACACCTTATTGGGACTCATTGGTCCCAACTGACTGTTGCCCCTAGACACACCATTTTGGTCCTATTGCTAATTAAATACACAATTGGGCCATCATTGGTCCTAAACACAACTTATTGGCCATCATTGGTACTAAACACAACTTATTGGTTATATACACACCTTATTGGGACTCATTGGTCCCAACTGACCCTTGTTGCCTCTAGACACACCATTTTAGTCTTATTGGTAATTATATACACAATTGGGCCATCATTGGTCCTAAACACAACTTATTGGCCATCATTGGTTCTAAACACAACTTATTGGTTATGTACACACCTTATTGGGACTCATTAGTCCTAACTGACCCTTGTTGCCGCTAGACACACCATTTTGGTCCTATTGGTAATTATATACACAATTGGGCCATCATTGGTCCCAAACACAACTTATTGGTTATGTACACACCTTATTGGAACTCAGTGGTCCCAACTAACCCTTGTTGCCCCTAGACACACAATTTTGGTCCTATTAGTAATTATATACACAATTGGGCCATCATTGGTCCTAAACACAACTTATTGGCCATCATAGGTCCTAAACACAACTTATTGGTTATGTACACACCTTATTGGGACTCATTGGCCCCAACTGACTCTTGTTTCCCCTAGACACACCATTTTGGTCCTACTGGTAATTATATACACAATTGGGCCATCATTGGTCCCAGACACAACTTATTATTAGTCCTAAACACAACTTATTGGTTATGTACTCCCCTTATTGGGACTCATTGTTCCCAACTGACCTTTAGTGCCCCTAAACACACCTTTTTGGTCCTATTGGTAATTATATACACAATTGGGCCATCACTGGTCCAAAACACAACTTATTGGCTATCATTGGTCCTAAACACAATAAATTGGTTATGTACACACCTTATTGGGACTCATTGGCCCCAACTGACCCTTGTTGCCCCTAGACACACCATTTTGGTCCTACTGGTAATTATATACACAATTGGGCCATCATTGGTCCCAGACACAACTTATTATTAGTCCTAAACAGAACTTATTGGTTATGTACTCCCCTTATTGGGACTCATTGTTCCCAACTGACCCTTAGTGCCCCTAAACACACCTTTTTGGTCCTATTGGTAATTATATACACAATTGGGCCATCATTGGTCCAAAACACAACTTATTGGCCATCATTTGTCCTAAACACAATAAATTGGTTATGTACACACCTTATTGGGACTCATTGGTCCCAACTGACTGTTGCCCCTAGACACACCATTTTGGTCCTATTGGTAATTATACACACAATTGGGCCATCATTGGTCCTAAACACAACTTATTAGCCATCATTGGTTCAAAACACAATTTATTGGTTATGTACACACCTTAATGGGACTCATTAGTCCCAACTAACCCTTGTTGCCCCTAGACACACAATTTTGGTCCAATTGGTAATTATATACACAATTGGGCCATCATTGGTCCTAAACACAACTTATTGGTCATCATTGGTTCATAAACACAACTTATTGGTTATATACACACCTTATTGGGACTCATTGGTCCCAACTGACCCTTGTTGCCCCTAGACACGCCTTTTTGGTCCTATTGGTAATTATATACACAATTGGGCCATCATTGGTCCTAAACAAAACTTATTGGCCATCATTGGTCCTAAACACAACTTATTGGTTATGTACACACCTTATTGGTACTCATTGGTCCCAACTGACCCTTGTTGCCCCTAGACACACCTTTTTGGTCATATTGGTAATTATATACACAATTGGGCCATCATTGGTCCTAAACACAACTTATTGGTCATCATTGGTTCATAAAGACAACTTATTGGTTATATACACACCTTATTGGGACTCATTGGTCCCAACTGACCCTTGTTGCCCCTAGACACGCCTTTTTGGTCCTATTGGTAATTATATACACAATTGGGCCATCATTGGTCCTAAACACAACTCATTGGCCATCATTGGTCCTAAACACAACGTATTGGTTATGTACACACCTTATTGGGACTCATTGGTCCCGACTGACCCTTGTTGCCCTTAGACACACCATTTTGGTCTTATTGGTAATTATATACACAATTGGGCCATCGATTCGGTTCTAAACACAACTTATTGGTTATGTACACACCTTATTGGGACTCATTGGCCCCAACTGACCCTTGTTGCCCCTAGACACACCATTTTTGTCCTACTAGTAATTATATACACAATTGGGCCATCATTAGTCCCAAACACAACTTATTATTAGTCCTAAACACAACTTATTGGTTATGTACACCCCTTATTGGAACTCATTGTTCCCAACTGACCCTTGTTGCCCCTAAACACACCTTTTTGGTCCTATTGGGAATTATACTCACAATTGGGCCATAATTGGTCCTAAACACAACTTATTGGCCATCATTGGTCCTAAACACAATATATTGGTTATGTACACACCTTATTGGGACTCATTGGTCCCAACTGACTGTTGCCCCTAGACACACCATTTTGGTCCTATTGCTAATTAAATACACAATTGGGCCATCATTGGTCCTAAACACAACTTATTGGCCATCATTGGTACTAAACACAACTTATTGGTTATATACACACCTTATTGGGACTCATTGGTCCCAACTGACCCTTGTTGCCTCTAGACACACCATTTTAGTCTTATTGGTAATTATATACACAATTGGGCCATCATTGGTCCTAAACACAACTTATTGGCCATCATTGGTTCTAAACACAACTTATTGGTTATGTACACACCTTATTGGGACTCATTAGTCCTAACTGACCCTTGTTGCCGCTAGACACACCATTTTGGTCCTATTGGTAATTATATACACAATTGGGCCATCATTGGTCCCAAACACAACTTATTGGTTATGTACACACCTTATTGGAACTCAGTGGTCCCAACTAACCCTTGTTGCCCCTAGACACACAATTTTGGTCCTATTAGTAATTATATACACAATTGGGCCATCATTGGTCCTAAACACAACTTATTGGCCATCATAGGTCCTAAACACAACTTATTGGTTATGTACACACCTTATTGGGACTCATTGGCCCCAACTGACTCTTGTTTCCCCTAGACACACCATTTTGGTCCTACTGGTAATTATATACACAATTGGGCCATCATTGGTCCCAGACACAACTTATTATTAGTCCTAAACACAACTTATTGGTTATGTACTCCCCTTATTGGGACTCATTGTTCCCAACTGACCTTTAGTGCCCCTAAACACACCTTTTTGGTCCTATTGGTAATTATATACACAATTGGGCCATCACTGGTCCAAAACACAACTTATTGGCTATCATTGGTCCTAAACACAATAAATTGGTTATGTACACACCTTATTGGGACTCATTGGCCCCAACTGACCCTTGTTGCCCCTAGACACACCATTTTGGTCCTACTGGTAATTATATACACAATTGGGCCATCATTGGTCCCAGACACAACTTATTATTAGTCCTAAACAGAACTTATTGGTTATGTACTCCCCTTATTGGGACTCATTGTTCCCAACTGACCCTTAGTGCCCCTAAACACACCTTTTTGGTCCTATTGGTAATTATATACACAATTGGGCCATCATTGGTCCAAAACACAACTTATTGGCCATCATTTGTCCTAAACACAATAAATTGGTTATGTACACACCTTATTGGGACTCATTGGTCCCAACTGACTGTTGCCCCTAGACACACCATTTTGGTCCTATTGGTAATTATACACACAATTGGGCCATCATTGGTCCTAAACACAACTTATTAGCCATCATTGGTTCAAAACACAATTTATTGGTTATGTACACACCTTAATGGGACTCATTAGTCCCAACTAACCCTTGTTGCCCCTAGACACACAATTTTGGTCCAATTGGTAATTATATACACAATTGGGCCATCATTGGTCCTAAACAAAACTTATTAGCCATCATTGGTCCTAAACACAACTTATTGGTTATGTACACACCTTATTGGTACTCATTGGTCCCAACGGACCCTTGTTGCCCCTAGACACAACTTTTTGGTCCTATTGGTAATTATATACACAATTGGGCCATCATTGGTCCTAAACAAAACTTATTGGCCATCATTGGTCCTAAACACAACTTATTGGTTATGTACACACCTTATTGATACTCATTGGTCCCAACTGACCCTTGTTGCCCCTAGACACACCTTTTTGGTCCTATTGGTAAATATATACACAATTGGGCCATCATTGGTCCTAAACACAATAAATTGGTTATGTACACACCTTATTGGGACTCATTGGCCCCAACTGACCCTTGTTGCCCCTAAACACACCATTTTGGTCCTATTGGTAGTTATATACACAATTGGGCCATCAATGGTCCTAAACACAACTTATTATTAGTCCTAAACACAACTTATTGGTTATATACACCCCTTATTGGAACTCATTGTTCCCAACTGACCCTTGTTTCCCCTAAACACACCTTTTTAGTCCTATTGGTAATTATACACACAATTGGGCCATCATTGGTCCTAAATACAACTTATTGGCCATCATTGGTTCTAAACACAATATATTGGTTATGTACACACCTTATTGGGACTCATTGGTCCCAACTGACTGTTGCCCCTAGACACACCATTTTGGTCCTATTGGTAATTATACACACAATTGGGCCATCATTGGTCCTAAACACAACTTATTAGCCATCATTGGTTCTAAACACAATTTATTGGTTATGTACACACCTTAATGGGACTCATTAGTCCCAACTAACCCTTGTTGCCCCTAGACACACAATTTTGGTCCAATTGGTAATTATATACACAATTGGGCCATCATTGGTCCTAAACAAAACTTATTAGCCATCATTGGTCCTAAACACAACTTATTGGTTATGTACACACCTTATTGGTACTCATTGGTCCCAACGGACCCTTGTTGCCCCTAGACACAACTTTTTGGTCCTATTGGTAATTATATACACAATTGGGCCATCATTGGTCCTAAACAAAACTTATTGGCCATCATTGGTCCTAAACACAACTTATTGGTTATGTACACACCTTATTGATACTCATGGGTCCCAACTGACCCTTGTTGCCCCTAGACACACCATTTTGGTCCTACTGGTAATTATATACACAATTGGGCCATCATTGGTCCCAGACACAACTTATTATTAGTCTTAAACACAACTTATTGGTTATGTACTCCCCTTATTGGGACTCATTGTTCCCAACTGACCCATAGTGCCCCTAAACACACCTTTTTGGTCCTATTGGTAATTATATACACAATTGGGCCATCATTGGTCCAAAACACAACTTATTGGCCATCATTGGTCCTAAACACAATAAATTGGTTATGTACACACCTTATTGGGACTCATTGGTCCCAACTGACCCTTGTTGCCCCTAAACACACCATTTTGGTCCTATTGGTAATTATATACACAATTGGGCCATCAATGGTCCTAAACACAACTTATTATTAGTCCTAAACACAACTTATTGGTTATATACACCCCTTATTGGAACTCATTGTTCCCAACTGACCCTTGTTTCCCCTAAACACACCTTTTTAGTCCTATTGGTAATTATACACACAATTGGGCCATCATTGGTCCTAAACACAACTTATTGGCCATCATTGGTTCTAAACACAATATATTGGTTATGTACACACCTTATTGGGACTCATTGGTCCCAACTGACTGTTGCCCCTAGACACACCATTTTGGTCCTATTGGTAATTATACACACAATTGGGCCATCATTGGTCCTAAACACAACTTATTAGCCATCATTGGTTCTAAACACAATTTATTGGTTATGTACACACCTTAATGGGACTCATTAGTCCCAACTAACCCTTGTTGCCCCTAGACACACAATTTTGGTCCAATTGGTAATTATATACACAATTGGGCCATCATTGGTCCTAAACAAAACTTATTAGCCATCATTGGTCCTAAACACAACTTATTGGTTATGTACACACCTTATTGGTACTCATTGGTCCCAACGGACCCTTGTTGCCCC
Source organism: Deinandra increscens subsp. villosa (assembly GCA_039602395.1). Classification (NCBI taxonomy): domain Eukaryota; kingdom Viridiplantae; phylum Streptophyta; class Magnoliopsida; order Asterales; family Asteraceae; genus Deinandra; species Deinandra increscens. The sequence goes on along the minus strand of JBCNJP010000010.1, from coordinate 84,775,058 downwards.
TAGACACAACTTTTTGGTCCTATTGGTAATTATATACACAATTGGGCCATCATTGGTCCTAAACAAAACTTATTGGCCATCATTGGTCCTAAACACAACTTATTGGTTATGTACACACCTTATTGATACTCATTGGTCCCAACTGACCCTTGTTGCCCCTAGACACACCATTTTGGTCCTACTGGTAATTATATACACAATTGGGCCATCATTGGTCCCAGACACAACTTATTGATTAGTCCTAAACACAACTTATTGGTTATGTACTCCCCTTATTGGGACTCATTATTCCCAACTGACCCATAGTGCCCCTAAACACACCTTTTTGGTCCTATTGGTAATTATATACACAATTGGGCCATCATTGGTCCAAAACACAACTTATTGGCCATCATTGGTCCTTAACACAATAAATTGGTTATGTACACACCTTATTGGGACTCATTGGTCCCAACTGACCCTTGTTGCCCCTAAACACACCATTTTGGTCCTATTGGTAATTATATACACAATTGGGCCATCAATGGTCCTAAACACAACTTATTATTAGTCCTAAACACAACTTATTGGTTATGTACACCCCTTATTGGAACTCATTGTTCCCAACTGACCCTTGTTGCCCCTAAACACACCTTTTTGGTCCTATTGGTAATTATACACACAATTGGGCCATCATTGGTCCTAAACACAACTTATTGGCCATCATTGGTTCTAAACACAATATATTGGTTATGTACACACCTTATTGGGACTCATTGGTCCCAACTGACTGTTGCCCCTAGACACACCATTTTGGTCCTATTGGTAATTATACACACAATTGGGCCATCATTGGTCCTAAACACAACTTATTAGCCATCATTGGTTCTAAACATAATTTATTGGTTATGTACACACCTTAATGGGACTCATTAGTCCCAACTAACCCTTGTTGCCCCTAGACACACAATTTTGGTCCAATTGGTAATTATATACACAATTGGGCCATCATTGGTCCTAAACAAAACTTATTAGCCATCATTGGTCCTAAACACAACTTATTGGTTATGTACACACCTTATTGGTACTCATTGGTCCCAACGGACCCTTGTTGCCCCTAGACATAACTTTTTGGTCCTATTGGTAATTATATACACAATTGGGCCATCATTGGTCTAAACAAAACTTATTGGCCATCATTGGTCCTAAACACAACTTATTGGTTATGTACACACCTTATTGATACTCATTGGTCCCAACTGACCCTTGTTGCCCCTAGACACACCTTTTTGGTCCTATTGGTAATTATATACACAATTGGGCCATCATTGGTCCTAAACACAATTCATTGACCATCATTGGTCCTAAACACAACTTATTGGCCATCATTGCTTCTAAACACAACTTATTGGTTATGTACACACCTTATTGGGACTCATTAGTCCCAACTGACCCTTGTTGCCGCTAGACACACCATTTTGGTCCTATTGGTAATTATATACACAATTGGGCCATCATTGGTCCTAAACACAACTTATTGGTTATGTACACACCTTATTAGGACTCAGTGGTCCCAACTAACCCTTGTTGCCTCTAGACACACCATTTTGGTCCTATTAGTAATTATATACACAATTGGGCCATCATTGGTCCTAAACACAACTTATTGGCCATCATATGGTCCTAAACACAACTTATTGGTTATGTACACACCTTATTGGGACTCATTGGCCCCAACTGACCCTTGTTGCCCCTAGACACACCATTTTGGTCCTACTAGTAATTATATACACAGTTGGGCCATCATTGGTCTCAGACACAACTTATTATTAGTCCTAAACACAACTTATTGGTTATGTACTCCCCTTATTGGGACTCATTGTTCCCAACTGACCCTTAGTGCCCCTAAACACACCTTTTTGGTCCTATTGGTAATTATATACACAATTGGGCCATCATTGATCCAAAACACAACTTATTGGCCATCATTGGTCCTAAACACAATAAATTGGTTATGTACACACCTTATTGGGACTCATTGGTCCCAACTGACCCTTGTTGCCCCTAAACACACCATTTTGGTCCTATTGGTAATTATATACACAATTGGGCCATCAATGGTCCTAAACACAACTTATTATTAGTCCTAAACACAAGTTATTGGTTATGTACACCCCTTATTGGAACTCATTGTTCCCAACTGACCCTTGTTGCCCCTAAACACACCTTTTTGGTCCTATTGGTAATTATACACACAATTGGGCCATCATTGGTCCTAAACACAACTTATTGGCCATCATTGGTCCTAAACACAACTATATTGGTTATGTACACACCTTATTGGGACTCATTGGTCCCAACTGACCCTTGTTGCCCCTAGACACACCATTTTGGTCTTATTGGTAATTATATACACAATTGGGCCATCATTGGTCCTAAACACAACTTATTAGCCATCATTGGTTCTAAACACAATTTATTGGTTATGTACACACCTTACTGGGACTCATTAGTCCCAACTGACCCTTGTTGCCCCTAGACACACCATTTTGGTCCTATTGGTAATTATATACACAATTGGGCCATCATTGCTCCTAAACAAAACTTATTAGCCATCATTGGTCCTAAACACAACTTATTGGTTATGTACACACCTTATTGGTACTCATTGGTCCCAACGGACCCTTGTTGCCCCTAGACACACCTTTTTGGTCCTATTGGTAATTATATACACAATTGGGCCATCATTGGTCCTAAACACAACTTATTGGCCATCATAGGTCCTAAACACAACTTATTGGTTATGTACACACCTTATTGGGACTCATTGGCCCCAACACAACTTATTATTAGTCCTAAACACAACTTATTATTAGTCCTAAACACAACTTATTGGTTATGTACTCCCCTTATTGGGACTCATTGTTCCCAACTGACCTTTAGTGCCCCTAAACACACCTTTTTGGTCCTATTGGTAATTATATACACAATTGGGCCATCATTGGTCCAAAACGCAACTTATTGGCTATCATTGGTCCTAAACACAATAAATTGGTTATGTACACACCTTATTGGGACTCATTGGCCCCAACTGACCCTTGTTGCCCCTAGACACACCATTTTGGTCCTACTGGTAATTATATACACAATTGGGCCATCATTGGTCCCAGACACAACTTATTATTAGTCCTAAACACAACTTATTGGTTATGTACTCCCCTTATTGGGACTCATTGTTCCCAACTGACCCTTAGTGCCCCTAAACACACCTTTTTGGTCCTATTGGTAATTATATACACAATTGGGCCATCATTGGTCCAAAACATAACTTATTGGCCATCATTTGTCCTAAACACAATAAATTGGTTATGTACACACCTTATTGGGACTCATTGGTCCCAACTGACTGTTGCCCCTAGACACACCATTTTGGTCCTATTGGTAATTATACACACAATTGGGCCATCATTGGTCCTAAACACAACTTATTAGCCATCATTGGTTCAAAACACAATTTATTGGTTATGTACACACCTTAATGGGACTCATTAGTCCCAACTAACCCTTGTTGCCCCTAGACACACAATTTTGGTCCAATTGGTAATTATATACACAATTGGACCATCATTGGTCCTAAACAAAACTTATTAGCCATCATTGGTCCTAAACACAACTTATTGGTTATGTACACACCTTATTGGTACTCATTGGTCCCAACGGACCCTTGTTGCCCCTAGACACAACTTTTTGGTCCTATTGGTAATTATATACACAATTGGGCCATCATTGGTCCTAAACAAAACTTATTGGCCATCATTGGTCCTAAACACAACTTATTGGTTATGTACACACCTTATTGATACTCATTGGTCCCAACTGACCCTTGTTGCCCCTAGACACACCTTTTTGGTCCTATTGGTAATTATATACACAATTGGGCCATCATTGGTCCTAAACACAATAAATTGGTTATGTACACACCTTATTGGGACTCATTGGCCCCAACTGACCCTTGTTGCCCCTAAACACACCATTTTGGTCCTATTGGTAATTATATACACAATTGGGCCATCATTAATCCCAGACACAACTTATTATTAGTCTTAAACACAACTTATTGGTTATGTACTCCCCTTATTGGGACTCATTGTTCCCAACTGACCCATAGTGCCCCTAAACACACCTTTTTGGTCCTATTGGTAATTATATACACAATTGGGCCATCATTGGTCCAAAACACAACTTATTGGCCATCATTGGTCCTAAACACAATAAATTGGTTATGTACACACCTTATTGGGACTCATTGGTCCCAACTGACCCTTGTTGCCCCTAAACACACCATTTTGGTCCTATTGGTAATTATATACACAATTGGGCCATCAATGGTCCTAAACACAACTTATTATTAGTCCTAAACACAACTTATTGGTTATATACACCCCTTATTGGAACTCATTGTTCCCAACTGACCCTTGTTTCCCCTAAACACACCTTTTTAGTCCTATTGGTAATTATACACACAATTGGGCCATCATTGGTCCTAAACACAACTTATTGGCCATCATTGGTTCTAAACACAATATATTGGTTATGTACACACCTTATTGGGACTCATTGGTCCCAACTGACTGTTGCCCCTAGACACACCATTTTGGTCCTATTGGTAATTATACACACAATTGGGCCATCATTGGTCCTAAACACAACTTATTAGCCATCATTGGTTCTAAACACAATTTATTGGTTATGTACACACCTTAATGGGACTCATTAGTCCCAACTAACCCTTGTTGCCCCTAGACACACAATTTTGGTCCAATTGGTAATTATATACACAATTGGGCCATCATTGGTCCTAAACAAAACTTATTAGCCATCATTGGTCCTAAACACAACTTATTGGTTATGTACACACCTTATTGGTACTCATTGGTCCCAACGGACCCTTGTTGCCCCTAGACACAACTTTTTGGTCCTATTGGTAATTATATACACAATTGGGCCATCATTGGTCCTAAACAAAACTTATTGGTTATGTACACACCTTATTGATACTCATTAGTCCCAACTGACCCTTGTTGCCCCTAGACACACCATTTTGGTCCTACTGGTAATTATATACACAATTGGGCCATCATTAGTCCCAGACACAACTTATTATTAGTCTTAAACACAACTTATTGGTTATGTACTCCCCTTATTGGGACTCATTGTTCCCAACTGACCCATAGTGCCCCTAAACACACCTTTTTGGTCCTATTGGTAATTATATACACAACTGGGCCATCATTGGTTCAAAACACAACTTATTGGCCATCATTGGTCCTAAACACAATAAATTGGTTATGTACACACCTTATTGGGACTCATTGGTCCCAACTGACCCTTGTTGCCCCTAAACACACCATTTTGGTCCTATTGGTAATTATATACACAATTGGGCCATCAATGGTCCTAAACACAACTTATTATTAGTCCTAAACACAACTTATTGGTTATATACACCCCTTATTGGAACTCATTGTTCCCAACTGACCCTTGTTTCCCCTAAACACACCTTTTTAGTCCTATTGGTAATTATACACACAATTGGGCCATCATTGGTCCTAAACACAACTTATTGGCCATCATTGGTTCTAAACACAATATATTGGTTATGTAAACACCTTATTGGGACTCATTGGTCCCAACTGACTGTTGCCCCTAGACACACCATTTTGGTCCTATTGGTAATTATACACACAATTGGGCCATCATTGGTCCTAAACACAACTTATTAGCCATCATTGGTTCTAAACACAATTTATTGGTTATGTACACACCTTAATGGGACTCATTAGTCCCAACTAACCCTTGTTGCCCCTAGACACACAATTTTGGTCCAATTGGTAATTATATACACAATTGGGCCATCATTGGTCCTAAACAAAACTTATTAGCCATCATTGGTCCTAAACACAACTTATTGGTTATGTACACACCTTATTGGTACTCATTGGTCCCAACGGACCCTTGTTGCCCCTAGACACAACTTTTTGGTCCTATTGGTAATTATATACACAATTGGGCCATCATTGGTCCTAAACAAAACTTATTGGCCATCATTGGTCCTAAACACAACTTATTGGTTATGTACACACCTTATTGATACTCATTGGTCCCAACTGACCCTTGTTGCCCCTAGACACACCATTTTGGTCCTACTGGTAATTATATACACAATTGGGCCATCATTGGTACCAGACACAACTTATTATTAGTCCTAAACACAACTTATTGGTTATGTACTCCCCTTATTGGGACTCATTATTCCCAACTGACCCATAGTGCCCCTAAACACACCTTTTTGGTCCTATTGGTAATTATATACACAATTGGGCCATCATTGGTCCAAAACACAACTTATTGGGCATCATTGGTCCTTAACACAATAAATTGGTTATGTACACACCTTATTGGGACTCATTGGTCCCAACTGACCCTTGTTGCCCCTAAACACACCATTTTGGTCCTATTGGTAATTATATACACAATTGGGCCATCAATGGTCCTAAACACAACTTATTATTAGTCCTAAACACAACTTATTGGTTATGTACACCCCTTATTGGAACTCATTGTTCCCAACTGACCCTTGTTGCCCCTAAACACACCTTTTTGGTCCTATTGGTAATTATACACACAATTGGGCCATCATTGGTCCTAAACACAACTTATTGGCCATCATTGGTTCTAAACACAATATATTGGTTATGTACACACCTTATTGGGACTCATTGGTCCCAACTGACTGTTGCCCCTAGACACACCATTTTGGTCCTATTGGTAATTATACACACAATTGGGCCATCATTGGTCCTAAACACAACTTATTAGCCATCATTGGTTCTAAACACAATTTATTGGTTATGTACACACCTTAATGGGACTCATTAGTCCCAACTAACCCTTGTTGCCCCACACACAATTTTGGTCCAATTGGTAATTATATACACAATTGGGCCATCATTGGTCCTAAACAAAACTTATTAGCCATCATTGGTCCTAAACACAACTTATTGGTTATGTACACACCTTATTGGTACTCATTGGTCCCAACGGACCCTTGTTGCCCCTAGACATAACTTTTTGGTCCTATTGGTAATTATATACACAATTGGGCCATCATTGGTCTAAACAAAACTTATTGGCCATCATTGGTCCTAAACACAACTTATTGGTTATGTACACACCTTATTGATACTCATTGGTCCCAACTGACCCTTGTTGCCCCTAGACACACCTTTTTGGTCCTATTGGTAATTATATACACAATTGGGCCATCATTGGTCCTAAACACAATTCATTGACCATCATTGGTCCTAAACATAACTCATTGGCCATCATTGGTCCTAAACACAACTTATTGGTAATGTACACACCTTATTGGGACTCATTGGTCCCAACTGACCCTTGTTGCCCCAAGACACACCATTTTAGTCTTATTGGTAATTATATACACAATTGGGCCATCATTGGTCCTAAACACAACTTATTGGCCATCATTGCTTCTAAACACAACTTATTGGTTATGTACACACCTTATTGGGACTCATTAGTCCCAACTGACCCTTGTTGCCGCTAGACACACCATTTTGGTCCTATTGGTAATTATATACACAATTGGGCCATCATTGGTCCTAAACACAACTTATTGGTTATGTACACACCTTATTAGGACTCAGTGGTCCCAACTAACCCTTGTTGCCTCTAGACACACCATTTTGGTCCTATTAGTAATTATATACACAATTGGGCCATCATTGGTCCTAAACACAACTTATTGGCCATCATAGGTCCTAAACACAACTTATTGGTTATGTACACACCTTATTGGGACTCATTGGCCCCAACTGACCCTTGTTGCCGCTAGACACACCATTTTGGTCCTACTAGTAATTATATACACAGTTGGGCCATCATTGGTCCCAGACACAACTTATTATTAGTCCTAAACACAACTTATTGGTTATGTACTCCCCTTATTGGGACTCATTGTTCCCAACTGACCCTTAGTGCCCCTAAACACACCTTTTTGGTCCTATTGGTAATTATATACACAATTGGGCCATCATTGATCCAAAACACAACTTATTGGCCATCATTGGTCCTAAACACAATAAATTGGTTATGTACACACCTTATTGGGACTCATTGGTCCCAACTGACCCTTGTTGCCCCTAAACACACCATTTTGGTCCTATTGGTAATTATATACACAATTGGGCCATCAATGGTCCTAAACACAACTTATTATTAGTCCTAAACACAAGTTATTGGTTATGTACACCCCTTATTGGAACTCATTGTTCCCAACTGACCCTTGTTGCCCCTAAACACACCTTTTTGGTCCTATTGGTAATTATACACACAAATGGGCCATCATTGGTCCTAAACACAACTTATTGGCCATCATTGGTCCTAAACACAATATATTGGTTATGTACACACCTTATTAGGACTCATTGGTCCCAACTGACTGTTGCCCCTAGATACACCATTTTGGTCTTATTGGTAATTATATACACAATTGGGCCATCATTGGTCCTAAACACAACTTATTAGCCATCATTGGTTCGAAACACAATTTATTGGTTATGTACACACCTTACTGGGACTCATTAGTCCCAACTGACCCTTGTTGCCCCTAGACACACCATTTTGGTCCTATTGGTAATTATATACACAATTGGGCCATCATTGCTCCTAAACAAAACTTATTAGCCATCATTGGTCCTAAACACAACTTATTGGTTATGTACACACCTTATTGGTACTCATTGGTCCCAACGGACCCTTGTTGCCCCTAGACACACCTTTTTGGTCCTATTGGTAATTATATACACAATTGGGCCATCATTGGTCCTAAACAAAACTTATTGGCCATCATTGGTCCTAAACACAACTTATTGGTTATGTACACACCTTATTGGTACTCATTGGTCCCAACTGACCCTTGTTGCCCCTAGACACACCTTTTTGGTCCTATTGGTAATTATATACACAATTGGTCCATCATTGGTCTTAAACACAACTCATTGGCCATCATTGGTCCTAAACACAACTAATTGGCCATCATTGGTCCTAAACACAACTTATTGGTTATGTACACACCTTATTGGGACTCATTGGTCCCAAGTGACCCTTGTTGCCCCAAGACACACCATTTTAGTCTTATTGGTAATTATATACACAATTGGGCCATCATTGGTCCTAAACACAACTTATTGGCCATCATTGGTTCTAAACACAACTTATTGGTTATGTACACACCTTATTGGGACTCATTAGTCCCAACTGACCCTTGTTGCCCCTAGACACACCATTTTGTTCCTATTGGTAATTATATACACAATTGGGCCATCATTGGTCTAAACAAAACTTATTGGCCATCATTGGTCCTAAACACAACTTATTGGTTATGTACACACCTTATTGATACTCATTGGTCCCAACTGACCCTTGTTGCCCCTAGACACACCTTTTTGGTCCTATTGGTAATTATATACACAATTGGGCCATCATTGGTCCTAAACACAATTCATTGACCATCATTGGTCCTAAACATAACTCATTGGCCATCACTGGTCCTAAACACAACTTTTTGGTAATGTACACACCTTATTGGGATTCATTGGTCCCAACTGACCCTTGTTGCCCCAAGACACACCATTTTAGTCTTATTGGTAATTATATACACAATTGGGCCATCATTAGTCCTAAACACAACTTATTGGCCATCATTGGTTCTAAACACAACTTATTGGTTATATACACACCTTATTGGGACTCATTAGTCCCAACTGACCCTTGTTGCTGCTAGACACACCATTTTGGTCCTATTGGTAATTATATACACAATTGGGCCATCATTGGTCCTAAACACAACTTATTGGTTATGTACACACCTTATTGGGACTCAGTGGTCCCAACTAACCCTTGTTGCCCCTAGACACACCATTTTGGTCCTATTAGTAATTATATACACAATCGAGCCATCATTGGTCGTAAACACAACTTATTGGCCATCATAGGTCCTAAACACAACTTATTGGTTATGTACACACCTTATTGGGACTCATTGGCCCCAACTGACCCTTATTGCCCCTAGACACACCATTTTGGTCCTACTGGTAATTATATACACGATTGGGCCATCAATGGTCCTAAACACAACTTATTATTAGTCCTAAACACAACTTATTGGTTATGTACACCCCTTATTGGAACTCATTGTTCCCAACTGACCCTTGTTGCCCCTAAACACACCTTTTTGGTCCTATTGGTAATTATACACACAATTGGGCCATCATTGGTCCTAAACACAACTTCTTGGCCATCATTGGTCCTAAACACAATATATTGGTTATGTACACACCTTATTGAGACTCATTGGTCCCAACTGACTGTTGCCCCTAGATACACCATTTTGGTCTTATTGGTAATTATATACACAATTGGGCCATCATTGGTCCTAAACACAACTTATTAGCCATCATTGGTTCTAAACACAATTTATTGGTTATGTACACACCTTATTGGGACTCATTAGTCCCAACTGACCCTTGTTGCCCCTAGACACACCATTTTGGTCCTATTGGTAATTATATACACAATTGGGCCATCATTGCTCCTAAACAAAACTTATTAGCCATCATTGGTCCTAAACACAACTTATTGGTTATGTACACACCTTATTGGTACTCATTGGTCCCAACGGACCCTTGTTGCCCCTAGACACACCTTTTTGGTCCTATTGGTAATTATATACACAATTGGGCCATCATTGGTCCTAAACAAAACTTATTGGCCATCATTGGTCCTAAACACAACTTATTGGTTATGTACACACCTTATTGGTACTCATTGGTCCCAACTGACCCTTGTTGCCCCTAGACACACCTTTTTGGTCCTATTGGTAATTATATACACAATTGGTCCATCATTGGTCCTAAACACAACTCATTGGCCATCATTGGTCCTAAACACAACTCATTGGCCATCATTGGTCCTAAACACAACTTATTGGTTATGTACACACCTTATTGGGACTCATTGGTCCCAACTGACCCTTGTTGCCCCAAGACACACCATTTTAGTCTTATTGGTAATTATATACACAATTGGGCCATCATTGGTCCTAAACACAACTTATTGGCCATCATTGGTTCTAAACACAACTTATTGGTTATGTACACACCTTATTGGGACTCATTAGTCCCAACTGACCCTTGTTGCCCCTAGACACACCATTTTGGTCCTATTGGTAATTATATACACAATTGGGCCATCATTGGTCCTAAACACAACTTATTGGTTATGTACACACCTTATTGGGACTCATTGGTCCTAACTGACCCTTGTTGCCCCTATACACACCTTTTTGGTCCTATTGGTAATTATATACACAATTGGGCCATTATTGGTCCTAAACACAACTTATTGGCCATCATTGGTCCTAGACACAACTTATTGGTTATGTACACACCTTATTGGGACTCATTGGCCCCAACTGACCCTTGTTGCCCCTAGACACACCATTTTGGTCCTACTGGTAATTATATACACAATTGGGCCATCATTGGTCCCAGACACACTTATTATTAGTCCTAAACATAACTTATTGGTTATGTACACCCCTTATTGGGACTCATTGTTCCCAACTGACCCTTATTGCCCCTAAACACACCTTTTTGGTCCTATTGGTAATTATATACACAATTGGGCCATCATTGGTCCTAAACACAAGTTATTGGCCATCATTGGTCCTAAACACAATATATTGGTTATGTACACACCTTATTGGGACTCATTGGTCCCAACTGACCCTTGTTGCCCCTAGACACACCATTTTGGTCCTACTAGTAATTATATACACAATTGGGCCATCATTGGACCCAAACACAACTTATTAATAGTCCTAAACACAACTTATTGGTTATGTACACCCCTTATTGGAACTCATTGTTCCCAACTGACCCTTGTTGCCCCTAAACACACCTTTTTGGTCCTATTGGTAATTATACACACAATTGGGCCATCATTGGTCCTAAACACAACTTATTGGCCATCATTGGTCCTAAACACAATATATTGGTTATGTACACACCTTATTGGGACTCATTGGTCCCAACTGATTGTTGCCCCTAGATACACCATTTTGGTCTTATTGGTAATTATATACACAATTGGGCCATCATTGGTCCTAAACACAACTTATTAGCCATCATTGGTTCTAAACACAATTTATTGGTTATGTACACACCTTATTGGGACTCATTAGTCCCAACTGACCCTTGTTGCCCCTAGACACACCATTTTGGTCCTATTGGTAATTATATACACAATTGGGCCATCATTGGTCCTAAACAAAACTTATTAGCCATCATTGGTCCTAAACACAACTTATTGGTTATGTACACACCTTATTGGTACTCATTGGTCCCAACGGACCCTTGTTGCCCCTAGACACACCTTTTTGGTCCTATTGGTAATTATATACACAAGTGGGCCATCATTGGTCCTAAACAAAACTTATTGGCCATCATTGGTCCTAAACACAACTTATTGGTTATGTACACACCTTATTGATACTCATTGGTCCCAACTGACCCTTGTTGCCCCTAGACACACCATTTTGGTCCTACTGGTAATTATATACACAATTGGGCCATCATTGGTCCCAGACACAACTTATTATTAGTCCTAAACACAACTTATTGGTTATGTACTCCCCTTATTGGGACTCATTGTTCCCAACTGACCCATAGTGCCCCTAAACACACCTTTTTGGTCCTATTGGTAATTATATACACAATTTGGGCCATCATTGGTCCAAAACACAACTTATTGACCATCATTGGTCCTAAACACAATAAATTGGTTATGTACACACCTTATTAGGACTCATTGGTCCCAACTGACCCTTGTTGCCCCTAAACACACCATTTTGGTCCTATTGGTAATTATATACACAATTGGGCCATCAATGGTCCTAAACACAACTTATTATTAGTCCTAAACACAACTTATTGGTTATGTACACCCCTTATTGGAACTCATTGTTCCCAACTGACCCTTGTTGCCCCTAAACACACCTTTTTGGTCCTATTGGTAATTATACACACAATTGGGCCATCATTGGTCCTAAACACAACTTATTGGCCATAATTGGTTCTAAACACAATATATTGGTTATGTACACACCTTATTGGGACTCATTGGTCCCAACTGACTGTTGCCCCTAGACATACCATTTTGGTCCTATTGGTAATTATACACACAATTGGGCCATCATTGGTCCTAAACACAACTTATTAGCCATCATTGGTTCTAAACACAATTTATTGGTTATGTACACACCTTAATGGGACTCATTAGTCCCAACTAACCCTTGTTGCCCCTAGACACACAATTTTGGTCCAATTGGTAATTATATACATAATTGGGCCATCATTGGTCCTAAACAAAACTTATTAGCCATCATTGGTCCCAAACACAACTTATTGGTTATGTACACACCTTATTGGTACTCATTGGTCCCAACGGACCCTTGTTGCCCCTAGACACAACTTTTTGGTCCTATTGGTAATTATATACACAATTGGGCCATCATTGGTCTAAACAAAACTTATTGGCCATCATTGGTCCTAAACACAACTTATTGGTTATGTACACACCTTATTGATACTCATTGGTCCCAACTGACCCTTGTTGCCCCTAGACACACCTTTTTGGTCCTATTGGTAATTATATACACAATTGGGCCATCATTGGTCCTAAACACAACTCATTGACCATCATTGGTCCTAAACATAAGTCATTGGCCATCATTGGTCCTAAACACAACTTATTGGTAATGTACACACCTTATTGGGACTCATTGGTACCAACTGACCCTTGTTGCCCCAAGACACACCATTTTAGTCTTATTGGTAATTATATACACAATTGGGCCATCATTGGTCCTGAACACAACTTATTGGCCATCATTGGTTCTAAACACAACTTATTGGTTATGTACACACCTTATTGGGACTCATTAGTCCCAACTGACCATTGTTGCCGCTAGACACACCATTTTGGTCCTATTGGTAATTATTGCACAATTGGGCCATCATTGGTCCTAAACACAACTTATTGGTTATGTACACACCTTATTGGGACTCAGTGGTCCCAACTAACCCTTGTTGCCCCTAGACACACCATTTTGGTCCTATTAGTAATTATATACACAATTGGGCCATCATTGGTCCTAAACACAACTTATTGGCCATCATAGGTCATAAACACAACTTATTGGTTATGTACACACCTTATTGGGACTCATTGGCCCAAACTGACCCTTGTTGCCCCTAGACACACCATTTTGGTCCTACTAGTAATTATATACACAATTGGGCCATCATTGGTCCCAGACACAACTTATTATTAGTCCTAAACACAACTTATTGGTTATGTACTCCCCTTATTGGGACTCATTGTTCCCAACTGACCCTTAGTGCCCCTAAACACACCTTTTTGGTCCTATTGGTAACTATACACACAATTGGGCCATCATTGGTCCTAAACACAACTTATTGGCCATCATTGGTTCTAAACACAATAAATTGGTTATGTACACACCTTATTGGGACTCATTGGTCCCAACTGACCCTTGTTGCCCCTAAACACACCATTTTGGTCCTATTGGTAATTATATACACAATTGGGCCATCAATGGTCCTAAACACAACTTATTATTAGTCCTAAACACAACTTATTGGTTATGTACACCCCATATTGGAACTCATTGTTCCCAACTGACCCTTGTTGCCCCTAAACACACCTTTTTGGTCCTATTGGTAATTATACACACAATTGGGCCATCATTGGTCCTAAACACAACTTATTGGCCATTATTGGTCCTAAACACAATATATTGGTTATGTACACACCTTATTGGGACTCATTGGTCCCAACTGACTGTTGCCCCTAGACATACCATTTTGGTCCTATTGGTAATTATACACACAATTGGGCCATCATTGGTCCTAAACACAACTTATTAGCCATCATTGGTTCTAAACACAATTTATTGGTTATGTACACACCTTAATGGGACTCATTAGTCCCAACTAACCCTTGTTGCCCCTAGACACACAATTTTGGTCCAATTGGTAATTATATACATAATTGGGCCATCATTGGTCCTAAACAAAACTTATTAGCCATCATTGGTCCCAAACACAACTTATTGGTTATGTACACACCTTATTGGTACTCATTGGTCCCAACGGACCCTTGTTGCCCCTAGACACAACTTTTTGGTCCTATTGGTAATTATATACACAATTGGGCCATCATTGGTCTAAACAAAACTTATTGGCCATCATTGGTCCTAAACACAACTTATTGGTTATGTACACACCTTATTGATACTCATTGGTCCCAACTGACCCTTGTTGCCCCTAGACACACCTTTTTGGTCCTATTGGTAATTATATACACAATTGGGCCATCATTGGTCCTAAACACAACTCATTGACCATCATTGGTCCTAAACATAAGTCATTGGCCATCATTGGTCCTAAACACAACTTATTGGTAATGTACACACCTTATTGGGACTCATTGGTACCAACTGACCCTTGTTGCCCCAAGACACACCATTTTAGTCTTATTGGTAATTATATACACAATTGGGCCATCATTGGTCCTAAACACAACTTATTGGCCATCATTGGTTCTAAACACAACTTATTGGTTATGTACACACCTTATTGGGACTCATTAGTCCCAACTGACCATTGTTGCCGCTAGACACACCATTTTGGTCCTATTGGTAATTATTGCACAATTGGGCCATCATTGGTCCTAAACACAACTTATTGGTTATGTACACACCTTATTGGGACTCAGTGGTCCCAACTAACCCTTGTTGCCCCTAGACACACCATTTTGGTCCTATTAGTAATTATATACACAATTGGGCCATCATTGGTCCTAAACACAACTTATTGGCCATCATAGGTCATAAACACAACTTATTGGTTATGTACACACCTTATTGGGACTCATTGGCCCAAACTGACCCTTGTTGCCCCTAGACACACCATTTTGGTCCTACTAGTAATTATATACACAATTGGGCCATCATTGGTCCCAGACACAACTTATTATTAGTCCTAAACACAACTTATTGGTTATGTACTCCCCTTATTGGGACTCATTGTTCCCAACTGACCCTTAGTGCCCCTAAACACACCTTTTTGGTCCTATTGGTAACTATACACACAATTGGGCCATCATTGGTCCTAAACACAACTTATTGGCCATCATTGGTTCTAAACACAATAAATTGGTTATGTACACACCTTATTGGGACTCATTGGTCCCAACTGACCCTTGTTGCCCCTAAACACACCATTTTGGTCCTATTGGTAATTATATACACAATTGGGCCATCAATGGTCCTAAACACAACTTATTATTAGTCCTAAACACAACTTATTGGTTATGTACACCCCATATTGGAACTCATTGTTCCCAACTGACCCTTGTTGCCCCTAAACACACCTTTTTGGTCCTATTGGTAATTATACACACAATTGGGCCATCATTGGTCCTAAACACAACTTATTGGCCATTATTGGTCCTAAACACAATATATTGGTTATGTACACACCTTATTGGGACTCATTGGTCCCAACTGACTGTTGCCCCTAGATACACCATTTTGGTCTTATTGGTAATTATATACACAATTGGGCCATCATTGGTCCTAAACACAACTTATTAGCCATCATTGGTTCTAAACACAATTTATTGGTTATGTACACCCCTTATTGGGACTCATTGTTCCCAACTGACCCTTATTGCCCCTAAACACACCTTTTTGGTCCTATTGGTAATTATATACACAATTGGGCCATCATTGCTCCTAAACAAAACTTATTAGCCATCATTGGTCCTAAACACAACTTATTGGTTATGTACACACCTTATTGGTACTCATTGGTCCCAACGGACCCTTGTTGCCCCTAGACACACCTTTTTGGTCCTATTGGTAATTATATACACAATTGGGCCATCATTGGTCCTAAACAAAACTTATTGGCCATCATTGGTCCTAAACACAACTTATTGGTTATGTACACACCTTATTGGTACTCATTGGTCCCAACTGACACTTGTTGCCCCTAGACACACCTTTTTGGTCCTATTGGTAATTATATACACAATTGGGCCATCATTGGTCCTAAACACAACTCATTGACCATCATTGGTCCTAAACATAACTCATTGGCCATCATTGGTCCTAAACACAACTTATTGGTAATGTACACACCTTATTGGGACTCATTGGTACCAACTGACCCTTGTTGCCCCAAGACACACCATTTTAGTCTTATTGGTAATTATATACACAATTGGGCCATCATTGGTCCTAAACACAACTTATTGGCCATCATTGGTTCTAAACACAACTTATTGGTTATGTACACACCTTATTGGGACTCATTAGTCCCAACTGACCATTGTTGCCGCTAGACACACCATTTTGGTCCTATTGGTAATTATATACACAATTGGGCCATCATTGGTCCTAAACACAAATTATTGGTTATGTACACACCTTATTGGGACTCAGTGGTCCCAACTAACCCTTGTTGCCCCTAGACACACCATTTTGGTCCTATTAGTAATTATATACACAATTGGGCCATCATTGGTCCTAAACACAACTTATTGGCCATCATAGGTCCTAAACACAACTTATTGGTTATGTACACACCTTATTGGGACTCATTGGCCCAAACTGACCCTTGTTGCCCCTAGACACACCATTTTGGTCCTACTAGTAATTATATACACAATTGGGCCATCATTGGTCCCAGACACAACTTATTATTAGTCCTAAACACAACTTATTGGTTATGTACTCCCCTTATTGGGACTCATTGTTCCCAACTGACCCTTGTTGCCCCTAAACACACCTTTTTGGTCCTATTGGTAATTATACACACAATTGGGCCATCATTGGTCCTAAACACAACTTATTGGCCATCATTGGTCCTAAACACAAAATATTGGTTATGTACACACCTTATTGGGACTCATTGGTCCCAACTGATTGTTGCCCCTAGATACACCATTTTGGTCTTATTGGTAATTATATACACAATTGGGCCATCATTGGTCCTAAACACAACTTATTAGCCATCATTGGTTCTAAACACAATTTATTGGTTATGTACACACCTTATTGGGACTCATTAGTCCCAACTGACCCTTGTTGCCCCTAAACACACCTTTTTGGTCCTATTGGTAACTATACACACAATTGGGCCATCATTGGTCCTAAACACAACTTATTGGCCATCATTGGTTCTAAACACAATAAATTGGTTATGTACACACCTTATTGGGACTCATTGATCCCAACTGACCCTTGTTGCCCCTAAACACACCATTTTGGTCCTATTGGTAATTATATACACAATTGGGCCATCAATGGTCCTAAACACAACTTATTATTAGTCCTAAACACAACTTATTGGTTATGTACACCCCATATTGGAACTCATTGTTCCCAACTGACCCTTGTTGCCCCTAAACACACCTTTTTGGTCCTATTGGTAATTATACACACAATTGGGCCATCATTGGTCCTAAACACAACTTATTGGCCATTATTGGTCCTAAACACAATATATTGGTTATGTACACACCTTATTGGGACTCATTGGTCCCAACTGACTGTTGCCCCTAGATACACCATTTTGGTCTTATTGGTAATTATATACACAATTGGGCCATCATTGGTCCTAAACACAACTTATTAGCCATCATTGGTTCTAAACACAATTTATTGGTTATGTACACCCCTTATTGGGACTCATTGTTCCCAACTGACCCTTATTGCCCCTAAACACACCTTTTTGGTCCTATTGGTAATTATATACACAATTGGGCCATCATTGCTCCTAAACAAAACTTATTAGCCATCATTGGTCCTAAACACAACTTATTGGTTATGTACACACCTTATTGGTACTCATTGGTCCCAACGGACCCTTGTTGCCCCTAGACACACCTTTTTGGTCCTATTGGTAATTATATACACAATTGGGCCATCATTGGTCCTAAACAAAACTTATTGGCCATCATTGGTCCTAAACACAACTTATTGGTTATGTACACACCTTATTGGTACTCATTGGTCCCAACTGACACTTGTTGCCCCTAGACACACCTTTTTGGTCCTATTGGTAATTATATACACAATTGGTCCATCATTGGTCCTAAACACAACTCATTGGCCATCATTGGTCCTAAACACAACTCATTGGCCATCATTGGTCCTAAACATAACTTATTGGTTATGTACACACCTTATTGGGACTCATTGGTCCCAACTGACCCTTGTTGCCCCAAGACACACTATTTTAGTCTTATTGGTAATTATATACACAATTGGGCCATCATTGGTCCTAAACATAACTTATTGGCCATCATTGGTTCTAAACACAACTTATTGGTTATGTACACACCTTATTGGGACTCATTAGTCCCAACTGACCCTTGTTGCCCCTAGACACACCATTTTGGTCCTATTGGTTATTATATACACAATTGGGCCATCATTGGTCCTAAACACAACTTATTGGTTATGTA
Organism: Deinandra increscens subsp. villosa; assembly: GCA_039602395.1. NCBI lineage: Eukaryota > Viridiplantae > Streptophyta > Magnoliopsida > Asterales > Asteraceae > Deinandra > Deinandra increscens. The sequence continues at coordinate 84,755,378 of JBCNJP010000010.1, read as the reverse complement.
CACAACTTATTGGGACTCAGTGGTCCCAACTAACCCTTGTTGCCCCTAGACACACCATTTTGGTCCTATTAGTAATTATATACACAATTGGGCCATCATTGGTCCTAAACACAACTTATTGGCCATCATAGGTCCTAAACACAACTTATTGGTTATGTACACACCTTATTGGGACTCATTGGCCCAAACTGACCCTTGTTGCCCCTAGACACACCATTTTGGTCCTACTAGTAATTATATACACAATTGGGCCATCATTGGTCCCAGACACAACTTATTATTAGTCCTAAACACAACTTATTGGTTATGTACTCCCCTTATTGGGACTCATTGTTCCCAACTGACCCTTAGTGCCCCTAAACACACCTTTTTGGTCCTATTGGTAACTATACACACAATTGGGCCATCATTGGTCCTAAACACAACTTATTGGCCATCATTGGTTCTAAACACAATAAATTGGTTATGTACACACCTTATTGGGACTCATTGGCCCCAACTGACCCTTTTTACCCCTAGACACACCATTTTGTTCCTACTGGTAATTATATACACAATTGGGCCATCATTGGTCCAAAACACAACTTATTATTAGTCCTAAACACAACTTATTGGTTATGTACACCCCATATTGGAACTCATTGTTCCCAACTGACCCTTGTTGCCCCTAAACACACCTTTTTGGTCCTATTGGTAATTATACACACAATTGGGCCATCATTGGTCCTAAACACAACTTATTGGCCATTATTGGTCCTAAACACAATATATTGGTTATGTACACACCTTATTGGGACTCATTGGTCCCAACTGACTGTTGCCCCTAGATACACCATTTTGGTCTTATTGGTAATTATATACACAATTGGGCCATCATTGGTCCTAAACACAACTTATTAGCCATCATTGGTTCTAAACACAATTTATTGGTTATGTACACCCCTTATTGGGACTCATTGTTCTCAACTGACCCTTATTGCCCCTAAACACACCTTTTTGGTCCTATTGGTAATTATATACACAATTGGGCCATCATTGCTCCTAAACAAAACTTATTAGCCATCATTGGTCCTAAACACAACTTATTGGTTATGTACACACCTTATTGGTACTCATTGGTCCCAACGGACCCTTGTTGCCCCTAGACACACCTTTTTGGTCCTATTGGTAATTATATACACAATTGGGCCATCATTGGTCCTAAACAAAACTTATTGGCCATCATTGGTCCTAAACACAACTTATTGGTTATGTACACACCTTATTGGTACTCATTGGTCCCAACTGACCCTTGTTGCCCCTAGACACACCTTTTTGGTCCTATTGGTAATTATATACACAATTGGTCCATCATTGGTCCTAAACACAACTCATTGGCCATCATTGGTCCTAAACACAACTCATTGGCCATCATTGGTCCTAAACATAACTTATTGGTTATGTACACACCTTATTGGGACTCATTGGTCCCAACTGACCCTTGTTGCCCCAAGACACACCATTTTAGTCTTATTGGTAATTATATACACAATTGGGCCATCATTGGTCCTAAACATAACTTATTGGCCATCATTGGTTCTAAACACAACTTATTGGTTATGTACACACCTTATTGGGACTCATTAGTCCCAACTGACCCTTGTTGCCCCTAGACACACCATTTTGGTCCTATTGGTTATTATATACACAATTGGGCCATCATTGGTCCTAAACACAACTTATTGGTTATGTACACAACTTATTGGGACTCAGTGGTCCCAACTAACCCTTGTTGCCCCTAGACACACCATTTTGGTCCTATTAGTAATTATATACACAATTGGGCCATCATTGGTCCTAAACACAACTTATTGGCCATCATAGGTCCTAAACACAACTTATTGGTTATGTACACACCTTATTGGGACTCATTGTCCCCAACTGACCCTTGTTGCCCCTAGACACACCATTTTGGTCCTACTGGTAATTATATACACAATTGGGCCATCATTGGTCCCAGACACAACTTATTATTAGTCCTAAACACAACTTATTGGTTATGTACACCCCTTATTGGGACTCATTGTTCCCAACTGACCCTTAGTGCCCCTAAACACACCTTTTTGGTCCTATTGGTAATTATATACACAATTGGGCCATTATTGGTCCTAAACACAACTTATTGGCCATCATTGGTCCTAAACACAACTTATTGGTTATGTACACACCTTATTGGGACTCATTGGCCCCAACTGACCCTTTTTACCCCTAGACACACCATTTTGTTCCTACTGGTAATTATATACACAATTGGGCCATCATTGGTCCAAAACACAACTTATTGGCCATCATTGGTCCTAAACAAATAAATTGGTTATGTACACACCTTATTGGGACTCATTGGTCCCAACTGACCCTTGTTGCCCCTAAACACACCATTTTGGTCCTATTGGTAATTATATACACAATTTGGCCATCATTGGTACTAAACACAACTTATTGGCCATCATTGGTCCTAAACACAATTTATTGGTTATACACACACCTTATTGGGACTCATTGGTCCCAACTGACCCTTGTTGCCCCTAGACACGCCTTTTTGGTCCTATTGGTAATTATATACACAATTGGGCCATCATTGGTCCTAAACACAACTCATTGGCCATCATTGGTCCTAAACACAACTTATTGGTTATGTACACACCTTATTGGGACTTATTGGTCCCAACTGACCCTTGTAGCCCTTAGACACACCATTTTGGTCTTATTGGTAATTATATACACAATTGGGCCATCATTGGTCCTAAACACAACTTATTGGTTATGTACACACCTTATTGGGACTCATTGGTCCTAACTGACCCTTTTTGCCCCTATACACACCTTTTTGGTCCTATTGGTAATTATATACACAATTGGGCCATTATTGGTCCTAAACACAACTTATTGGCCATCATTGGTCCTAAACACAACTTATTGGTTATGTACACACATTATTGGGACTCATTGGCCCCAACTGACCCTTGTTGCCCCTAGACACACCATTTTGGTCCTACTGGTAATTATATACACAATTGGGCCATCATTGGTCCTAGACACACTTATTATTAGTCCTAAACATAACTTATTGGTTATGTACACCCCTTATTGGGACTCATTGTTCCCAAATGACCCTTATTGCCCCTAAACACACCTTTTTGGTCCTATTGGTAATTATATACACAATTGGGCCATCATTGGTCCTAAACACAAGTTATTGGCCATCATTGGTCCTAAACACAATATATTGGTTATGTACACACCTTATTGGGACTCATTGGTCCCAACTGACCCTTATTGCCCCTAGACACACCATTTTGGTCCTACTAGTAATTATATACACAATTGGGCCATCATTAGTCCCAAACACAACTTATTAATAGTCCTAAACACAACTTATTGGTTATGTACACCCCTTATTGGAACTCATTGTTCCCAACTGACCCTTGTTGCCCCTAAACACACCTTTTTGGTCCTATTGGTAATTATACACACAATTGGGCCATCATTGGTCCTAAACACAACTTATTGGCCATCATTGGTCCTAAACACAAAATATTGGTTATGTCCACACCTTATTGGGACTCATTGGTCCCAACTGATTGTTGCCCCTAGATACACCATTTTGGTCTTATTGGTAATTATATACACAATTGGGCCATCATTGGTCCTAAACACAACTTATTAGCCATCATTGGTTCTAAACACAATTTATTGGTTATGTACACACCTTATTGGGACTCATTAGTCCCAACTGACCCTTGTTGCCCCTAAACACACCTTTTTGGTCCTATTGGTAACTATACACACAATTGGGCCATCATTGGTCCTAAACACAACTTATTGGCCATCATTGGTTCTAAACACAATAAATTGGTTATGTACACACCTTATTGGGACTCATTGATCCCAACTGACCCTTGTTGCCCCTAAACACACCATTTTGGTCCTATTGGTAATTATATACACAATTGGGCCATCAATGGTCCTAAACACAACTTATTATTAGTCCTAAACACAACTTATTGGTTATGTACACCCCATATTGGAACTCATTGTTCCCAACTGACCCTTGTTGCCCCTAAACACACCTTTTTGGTCCTATTGGTAATTATACACACAATTGGGCCATCATTGGTCCTAAACACAACTTATTGGCCATTATTGGTCCTAAACACAATATATTGGTTATGTACACACCTTATTGGGACTCATTGGTCCCAACTGACTGTTGCCCCTAGATACACCATTTTGGTCTTATTGGTAATTATATACACAATTGGGCCATCATTGGTCCTAAACACAACTTATTAGCCATCATTGGTTCTAAACACAATTTATTGGTTATGTACACCCCTTATTGGGACTCATTGTTCCCAACTGACCCTTATTGCCCCTAAACACACCTTTTTGGTCCTATTGGTAATTATATACACAATTGGGCCATCATTGCTCCTAAACAAAACTTATTAGCCATCATTGGTCCTAAACACAACTTATTGGTTATGTACACACCTTATTGGTACTCATTGGTCCCAACGGACCCTTGTTGCCCCTAGACACACCTTTTTGGTCCTATTGGTAATTATATACACAATTGGGCCATCATTGGTCCTAAACAAAACTTATTGGCCATCATTGGTCCTAAACACAACTTATTGGTTATGTACACACCTTATTGGTACTCATTGGTCCCAACTGACACTTGTTGCCCCTAGACACACCTTTTTGGTCCTATTGGTAATTATATACACAATTGGTCCATCATTGGTCCTAAACACAACTCATTGGCCATCATTGGTCCTAAACACAACTCATTGGCCATCATTGGTCCTAAACATAACTTATTGGTTATGTACACACCTTATTGGGACTCATTGGTCCCAACTGACCCTTGTTGCCCCAAGACACACCATTTTAGTCTTATTGGTAATTATATACACAATTGGGCCATCATTGGTCCTAAACATAACTTATTGGCCATCATTGGTTCTAAACACAACTTATTGGTTATGTACACACCTTATTGGGACTCATTAGTCCCAACTGACCCTTGTTGCCCCTAGACACACCATTTTGGTCCTATTGGTTATTATATACACAATTGGGCCATCATTGGTCCTAAACACAACTTATTGGTTATGTACACAACTTATTGGGACTCAGTGGTCCCAACTAACCCTTGTTGCCCCTAGACACACCATTTTGGTCCTATTAGTAATTATATACACAATTGGGCCATCATTGGTCCTAAACACAACTTATTGGCCATCATAGGTCCTAAACACAACTTATTGGTTATGTACACACCTTATTGAGACTCATTGGCCCAAACTGACCCTTGTTGCCCCTAGACACACCATTTTGGTCCTACTAGTAATTATATACACAATTGGGCCATCATTGGTCCCAGACACAACTTATTATTAGTCCTAAACACAACTTATTGGTTATGTACTCCCCTTATTGGGACTCATTGTTCCCAACTGACCCTTAGTGCCCCTAAACACACCTTTTTGGTCCTATTGGTAACTATACACACAATTGGGCCATCATTGGTCCTAAACACAACTTATTGGCCATCATTGGTTCTAAACACAATAAATTGGTTATGTACACACCTTATTGGGACTCATTGGCCCCAACTGACCCTTTTTACCCCTAGACACACCATTTTGTTCCTACTGGTAATTATATACACAATTGGGCCATCATTGGTCCAAAACACAACTTATTATTAGTCCTAAACACAACTTATTGGTTATGTACACCCCATATTGGAACTCATTGTTCCCAACTGACCCTTGTTGCCCCTAAACACACCTTTTTGGTCCTATTGGTAATTATACACACAATTGGGCCATCATTGGTCCTAAACACAACTTATTGGCCATTATTGGTCCTAAACACAATATATTGGTTATGTATACACCTTATTGGGACTCATTGGTCCCAACTGACTGTTGCCCCTAGATACACCATTTTGGTCTTATTGGTAATTATATACACAATTGGGCCATCATTGGTCCTAAACACAACTTATTAGCCATCATTGGTTCTAAACACAATTTATTGGTTATGTACACCCCTTATTGGGACTCATTGTTCCCAACTGACCCTTATTGCCCCTAAACACACCTTTTTGGTCCTATTGGTAATTATATACACAATTGGGCCATCATTGCTCCTAAACAAAACTTATTAGCCATCATTGGTCCTAAACACAACTTATTGGTTATGTACACACCTTATTGGTACTCATTGGTCCCAACGGACCCTTGTTGCCCCTAGACACACCTTTTTGGTCCTATTGGTAATTATATACACAATTGGGCCATCATTGGTCCTAAACAAAACTTATTGGCCATCATTGGTCCTAAACACAACTTATTGGTTATGTACACACCTTATTGGTACTCATTGGTCCCAACTGACCCTTGTTGCCCCTAGACACACCTTTTTGGTCCTATTGGTAATTATATACACAATTGGTCCATCATTGGTCCTAAACACAACTCATTGGCCATCATTGGTCCTAAACACAACTCATTGGCCATCATTGGTCCTAAACATAACTTATTGGTTATGTACACACCTTATTGGGACTCATTGGTCCCAACTGACCCTTGTTGCCCCAAGACACACCATTTTAGTCTTATTGGTAATTATATACACAATTGGACCATCATTGGTCCTAAACATAACTTATTGGCCATCATTGGTTCTAAACACAACTTATTGGTTATGTACACACCTTATTGGGACTCATTAGTCCCAACTGACCCTTGTTGCCCCTAGACACACCATTTTGGTCCTATTGGTTATTATATACACAATTGGGCCATCATTGGTCCTAAACACAACTTATTGGTTATGTACACAACTTATTGGGACTCAGTGGTCCCAACTAACCCTTGTTGCCCCTAGACACACCATTTTGGTCCTATTAGTAATTATATACACAATTGGGCCATCATTGGTCCTAAACACAACTTATTGGCCATCATAGGTCCTAAACACAACTTATTGGTTATGTACACACCTTATTGGGACTCAGTGGTCCCAACTAACCCTTGTTGCCCCTAGACACACCATTTTGGTCCTATTAGTAATTATATACACAATTGGGCCATCATTGGTCCTAAACACAACTTATTGGCCATCATTGGTCCTAAACACAACTTATTGGTTATGTACACACCTTATTGGTACTCATTGGTCCCAACGGACCCTTGTTGCCCCTAGACACACCTTTTTGGTCCTATTGGTAATTATATACACAATTGGGCCATTATTGGTCCTAAACACAACTTATTGGCCATCATTGGTCCTAAACACAACTTATTGGTTATGTACACACCTTATTGGGACTCATTGGCCCCAACTGACCCTTTTTACCCCTAGACACACCATTTTGTTCCTACTGGTAATTATATACACAATTGGGCCATCATTGGTCCAAAACACAACTTATTGGCCATCATTGGTCCTAAACAAATAAATTGGTTATGTACACACCTTATTGGGACTCATTGGTCCCAACTGACCCTTGTTGCCCCTAAACACACCATTTTGGTCCTATTGGTAATTATATACACAATTTGGCCATCATTGGTACTAAACACAACTTATTGGCCATCATTGGTCCTAAACACAATTTATTGGTTATACACACACCTTATTGGGACTCATTGGTCCCAACTGACCCTTGTTGCCCCTAGACACGCCTTTTTGGTCCTATTGGTAATTATATACACAATTGGGCCATCATTGGTCCTAAACACAACTCATTGGCCATCATTGGTCCTAAACACAACTTATTGGTTATGTACACACCTTATTGGGACTTATTGGTCCCAACTGACCCTTGTAGCCCTTAGACACACCATTTTGGTCTTATTGGTAATTATATACACAATTTGGCCATCATTGGTCCTAAACACAACTTATTGGTTATGTACACACCTTATTGGGACTCATTGGTCCTAACTGACCCTTTTTGCCCCTATACACACCTTTTTGGTCCTATTGGTAATTATATACACAATTGGGCCATTATTGGTCCTAAACACAACTTATTGGCCATCATTGGTCCTAAACACAACTTATTGGTTATGTACACACCTTATTGGGACTCATTGGCCCCAACTGACCCTTGTTGCCCCTAGACACACCATTTTGGTCCTACTGGTAATTATATACACAATTGGGCCATCATTGGTCCCAGACACACTTATTATTAGTCCTAAACATAACTTATTGGTTATGTACACCCCTTATTGGGACTCATTGTTCCCAACTGACCCTTATTGCCCCTAAACACACCTTTTTGGTCCTATTGGTAATTATATACACAATTGGGCCATCATTGGTCCTAAACACAAGTTATTGGCCATTATTGGTCCTAAACACAATATATTGGTTATGTACACACCTTATTGGGACTCATTGGTCCCAACTGACCCTTGTTGCCCCTAGACACACCATTTTGGTCCTACTAGTAATTATATACACAATTGGGCCATCATTGGTCCCAAACACAACTTATTAATAGTCCTAAACACAACTTATTGGTTATGTACACCCCTTATTGGAACTCATTGTTCCCAACTGACCCTTGTTGCCCCTAAACACACCTTTTTGGTCCTATTGGTAATTATACACACAATTGGGCCATCATTGGTCCTAAACACAACTTATTGGCCATCATTGGTCCTAAACACAAAATATTGGTTATGTACACACCTTATTGGGACTCATTGGTCCCAACTGATTGTTGCCCCTAGATACACCATTTTGGTCTTATTGGTAATTATATACACAATTGGGCCATCATTGGTCCTAAACACAACTTATTAGCCATCATTGGTTCTAAACACAATTTATTGGTTATGTACACACCTTATTGGGACTCATTAGTCCCAACTGACCCTTGTTGCCCCTAGACACACCATTTTGGTCCTATTGGTAATTATATACACAGTTGGGCCATCATTGGTCCTAAACAAAACTTATTAGCCATCATTGGTCCTAAACTGACCCTTTTTGCCCCTATACACACCTTTTTGGTCCTATTGGTAATTATATACACAATTGGGCCATTATTGGTCCTAAACACAAATTATTGGCCATCATTGGTCCTAAACACAACTTATTGGTTATGTACACACCTTATTGGGACTCATTGGCCCCAACTGACCCTTGTTGCCCCTAGACACACCATTTTGGTCCTACTGGTAATTATATACACAATTGGGCCATCATTGGTCCCAGACACACTTATTATTAGTCCTAAACATAACTTATTGGTTATGTACACCCCTTATTGGGACTCATTGTTCCCAACTGACCCTTATTGCCCCTAAACACACCTTTTTGGTCCTACTGGTAATTATATACACAATTGGGCCATCATTGGTCCCAGACACACTTATTATTAGTCCTAAACATAACTTATTGGTTATGTACACCCCTTATTGGGACTCATTGTTCCCAACTGACCCTTATTGCCCCTAAACACACCTTTTTGGTCCTATTGGTAATTATATACACAATTGGGCCATCATTGGTCCTAAACACAAGTTATTGGCCATTATTGGTCCTAAACACAATATATTGGTTATGTACACACCTTATTGGGACTCATTGGTCCCAACTGACCCTTGTTGCCCCTAGACACACCATTTTGGTCCTACTAGTAATTATATACACAATTGGGCCATCATTGGTCCCAAACACAACTTATTAATAGTCCTAAACACAACTTATTGGTTATGTACACCCCTTATTGGAACTCATTGTTCCCAACTGACCCTTGTTGCCCCTAAACACACCTTTTTGGTCCTATTGGTAATTATACACACAATTGGGCCATCATTGGTCCTAAACACAAGTTATTGGCCATCATTGGTCCTAAACACAAAATATTGGTTATGTACACACCTTATTGGGACTCATTGGTCCCAACTGATTGTTGCCCCTAGATACACCATTTTGGTCTTATTGGTAATTATATACACAATTGGGCCATCATTGGTCCTAAACACAACTTATTAGCCATCATTGGTTCTAAACACAATTTATTGGTTATGTACACACCTTATTGGGACTCATTAGTCCCAACTGACCCTTGTTGCCCCTAGACACACCATTTTGGTCCTATTGGTAATTATATACACAGTTGGGCCATCATTGGTCCTAAACAAAACTTATTAGCCATCATTGGTCCTAAACTGACCCTTTTTGCCCCTATACACACCTTTTTGGTCCTATTGGTAATTATATACACAATTGGGCCATTATTGGTCCTAAACACAACTTATTGGCCATCATTGGTCCTAAACACAACTTATTGGTTATGTACACACCTTATTGGGACTCATTGGCCCCAACTGACCCTTGTTGCCCCTAGACACACCATTTTGGTCCTACTGGTAATTATATACACAATTGGGCCATCATTGGTCCCAGACACACTTATTATTAGTCCTAAACATAACTTATTGGTTATGTACACCCCTTATTGGGACTCATTGTTCCCAACTGACCCTTATTGCCCCTAAACACACCTTTTTGGTCCTATTGGTAATTATATACACAATTGGGCCATCATTGGTCCTAAACACAAGTTATTGGCCATCATTGGTCCTAAACACAATATATTGGTTATGTACACACCTTATTGGGACTCATTGGTCCCAACTGACCCTTGTTGCCCCTAGACACACCATTTTGGTCCTACTAGTAATTATATACACAATTGGGCCATCATTGGTCCCAAACACAACTTATTAATAGTCCTAAACACAACTTATTGGTTATGTACACCCCTTATTGGAACTCATTGTTCCCAACTGACCCTTGTTGCCCCTAAACACACCTTTTTGGTCCTATTGGTAATTATACACACAATTGGGCCATCATTGGTCCTAAACACAACTTATTGGCCATCATTGGTCCTAAACACAATATATTGGTTATGTACACACCTTATTGGGACTCATTGGTCCCAACTGATTGTTGCCCCTAGATACACCATTTTGGTCTTATTGGTAATTATATACACAATTGGGCCATCATTGGTCCTAAACACAACTTATTAGCCATCATTGGTTCTAAACACAATTTATTGGTTATGTACACACCTTATTGGGACTCATTAGTCCCAACTGACCCTTGTTGCCCCTAGACACACCATTTTGGTCCTATTGGTAATTATATACACAATTGGGCCATCATTGGTCCTAAACAAAACTTATTAGCTATCATTGGTCCTAAACACAACTTATTGGTTATGTACACACCTTATTGGTACTCATTGGTCCCAACGGACCCTTGTTGCCCCTAGACACACCTTTTTGGTCCTATTGGTAATTATATACACAATTGGGCCATCATTGGTCCTAAACAAAACTTATTGGCCATCATTGGTCCTAAACACAACTTATTGTTATGTACACACCTTATTGGTACTCATTGGTCCCAACTGACCCTTGTTGCCCCTAGACACACCTTTTTGGTCCTATTGGTAATTATATACACAATTGGTCCATCATTGGTCCTAAACACAACTCATTGGCCATCATTGGTCCTAAACACAACTCATTGGCCATCTTTGGTCCTAAACACAACTTATTGGTTATGTACACACCTTATTGGGACTCATTGGTCCCAATTGATCCTTGTTGCCCCAAGACACACCATTTTAGTCTTATCGGTAATTGTATACACAATTGGGCCATCATTGGTCCTAAACACAACTTATTGGCCATCATTGGTTCTAAACACAACTTATTGGTTATGTACACACCTTATTGGGACTCATTAGTCCCAACTAACCCTTGTTGCCCCTAGACACACCATTTTGGTCCTATTGGTAATTATATACACAATTGGGCCATCATTGGTCCTAAACACAACTTATTGGTTATGTACACACCTTATTGGGACTCAGTGGTCCCAACTAACCTTTGTTGCCCCTAGACACACCATTTTGGTCCTATTAGTAATTATATACACAATTGGGACATCATTGGTCCTAAACACAACTTATTGGCCATCATAGGTCTTAAACACAACTTATTGGTTATGTACACACCTTATTGGGACTCATTGGCCCCAACTGACCCTTGTTGCCCCTATACACACCATTTTGGTCCTACTGGTAATTATATACATAATTGGGCCATTATTGGTCCCAGACACAACCTATTATTAGTCCTAAACATAACTTATTGGTTATGTACACCCCTTATTGGGACTCATTGTTCCCAACTGACCCTTATTGCCCCTAAACACACCTTTTTGGTCCTATTGGTAATTATATACACAATTGGGCCATCATTGGTCTAAACACAACTTATTGGCCATCATTGGTCCTAAACACAATATATTGGTTATGTACACACCTTATTGGGACTCATTGGTCCCAACTGACCCTTGTTGCCCCTAGACACACCTTTTTGGTCCTATTGGTAATTATATACACAATTGGTCCATCATTGGTCCTAAACACAAGTTATTGGCCATTATTGGTCCTAAACACAATATATTGGTTATGTACACACCTTATTGGGACTCATTGGTCCCAACTGACCCTTGTTGCCCCTAGACACACCATTTTGGTCCTACTAGTAATTATATACACAATTGGGCCATCATTGGTCCCAAACACAACTTATTAATAGTCCTAAACACAACTTATTGGTTATGTACACCCCTTATTGGAACTCATTGTTCCCAACTGACCCTTGTTGCCCCTAAACACACCTTTTTGGTCCTATTGGTAATTATACACACAATTGGGCCATCATTGGTCCTAAACACAACTTATTGGCCATCATTGGTCCTAAACACAAAATATTGGTTATGTACACACCTTATTGGGACTCATTGGTCCCAACTGATTGTTGCCCCTAGATACACCATTTTGGTCTTATTGGTAATTAATACACAATTGGGCCATCATTGGTCCTAAACACAACTTATTAGCCATCATTGGTTCTAAACACAATTTATTGGTTATGTACACACCTTATTGGGACTCATTAGTCCCAACTGACCCTTGTTGCCCCTAGACACACCATTTTGGTCCTATTGGTAATTATATACACAGTTGGGCCATCATTGGTCCTAAACAAAACTTATTAGCCATCATTGGTCCTAAACTGACCCTTTTTGCCCCTATACACACCTTTTTGGTCCTATTGGTAATTATATACACAATTGGGCCATTATTGGTCCTAAACACAACTTATTGGCCATCATTGGTCCTAAACACAACTTATTGGTTATGTACACACCTTATTGGGACTCATTGGCCCCAACTGACCCTTGTTGCCCCTAGACACACCATTTTGGTCCTACTGGTAATTATATACACAATTGGGCCATCATTGGTCCCAGACACACTTATTATTAGTCCTAAACATAACTTATTGGTTATGTACACCCCTTATTGGGACTCATTGTTCCCAACTGACCCTTATTGCCCCTAAACACACCTTTTTGGTCCTATTGGTAATTATATACACAATTGGGCCATCATTGGTCCTAAACACAAGTTATTGGCCATCATTGGTCCTAAACACAATATATTGGTTATGTACACACCTTATTGGGACTCATTGGTCCCAACTGACCCTTGTTGCCCCTAGACACACCATTTTGGTCCTACTAGTAATTATATACACAATTGGGCCATCATTGGTCCCAAACACAACTTATTAATAGTCCTAAACACAACTTATTGGTTATGTACACCCCTTATTGGAACTCATTGTTCCCAACTGACCCTTGTTGCCCCTAAACACACCTTTTTGGTCCTATTGGTAATTATACACACAATTGGGCCATCATTGGTCCTAAACACAACTTATTGGCCATCATTGGTCCTAAACACAATATATTGGTTATGTACACACCTTATTGGGACTCATTGGTCCCAACTGATTGTTGCCCCTAGATACACCATTTTGGTCTTATTGGTAATTATATACACAATTGGGCCATCATTGGTCCTAAACACAACTTATTAGCCATCATTGGTTCTAAACACAATTTATTGGTTATGTACACACCTTATTGGGACTCATTAGTCCCAACTGACCCTTGTTGCCCCTAGACACACCATTTTGGTCCTATTGGTAATTATATACACAATTGGGCCATCATTGGTCCTAAACAAAACTTATTAGCCATCATTGGTCCTAAACACAACTTATTGGTTATGTACACACCTTATTGGTACTCATTGGTCCCAACGGACCCTTGTTGCCCCTAGACACACCTTTTTGGTCCTATTGGTAATTATATACACAATTGGGCCATCATTGGTCCTAAACAAAACTTATTGGCCATCATTGGTCCTAAACACAACTTATTGTTATGTACACACCTTATTGGTACTCATTGGTCCCAACTGACCCTTGTTGCCCCTAGACACACCTTTTTGGTCCTATTGGTAATTATATACACAATTGGTCCATCATTGGTCCTAAACACAACTCATTGGCCATCATTGGTCCTAAACACAACTCATTGGCCATCTTTGGTCCTAAACACAACTTATTGGTTATGTACACACCTTATTGGGACTCATTGGTCCCAATTGATCCTTGTTGCCCCAAGACACACCATTTTAGTCTTATCGGTAATTGTATACACAATTGGGCCATCATTGGTCCTAAACACAACTTATTGGCCATCATTGGTTCTAAACACAACTTATTGGTTATGTACACACCTTATTGGGACTCATTAGTCCCAACTAACCCTTGTTGCCCCTAGACACACCATTTTGGTCCTATTGGTAATTATATACACAATTGGGCCATCATTGGTCCTAAACACAACTTATTGGTTATGTACACACCTTATTGGGACTCAGTGGTCCCAACTAACCCTTGTTGCCCCTAGACACACCATTTTGGTCCTATTAGTAATTATATACACAATTGGGACATCATTGGTCCTAAACACAACTTATTGGCCATCATAGGTCTTAAACACAACTTATTGGTTATGTACACACCTTATTGGGACTCATTGGCCCCAACTGACCCTTTTTGCCCCTATACACACCATTTTGGTCCTACTGGTAATTATATACATAATTGGGCCATTATTGGTCCCAGACACAACCTATTATTAGTCCTAAACATAACTTATTGGTTATGTACACCCCTTATTGGGACTCATTGTTCCCAACTGACCCTTATTGCCCCTAAACACACCTTTTTGGTCCTATTGGTAATTATATACACAATTGGGCCATCATTGGTCTAAACACAACTTATTGGCCATCATTGGTCCTAAACACAATATATTGGTTATGTACACACCTTATTGGGACTCATTGGTCCCAACTGACCCTTGTTGCCCCTAGACACACCTTTTTGGTCCTATTGGTAATTATATACACAATTGGTCCATCATTGGTCCTAAACACAACTCATTGGCCATCATTGGTCCTAAACACAACTCATTGGCCATCATTGGTCCTAAACACAACTTATTGGTTAGGTACACACCTTATTGGGACTCATTGGTCCCAACTGACCCTTGTTGCCCCAAGACACACCATTTTAGTCTTATTGGTAATTATATACACAATTGGGCCATCATTGATCCTAAACACAACTTATTGGCCATCATTGGTTCTAAACAAAACTTATTGGTTATGTACACACCTTATTGGGACTCATTAGTCCCAACTGACCCTTGTTGCCCCTAGACACACCATTTTGGTCCTATTGGTAATTATATACACAATTGGGCCATCATTGTCCTAAACACAACTTATTGGTTATGTACACACCTTATTGGGACTCAGTGGTCCCAACTAACCCTTGTTGCCCCTAGACACACCATTTTGGTCCTATTAGTAATTATATACACAATTGGGCCATCATTGGTCCTAAACACAACTTATTGGCCATCATAGGTCCTAAACACAATTTATTGGTTATGTACACACCTTATTGGGACTCATTGTCCCCAACTGACCCTTGTTGCCCCTAGACACACCATTTTGGTCCTACTGGTAATTATATACACAATTGGGCCATCATTGGTCCCAGACACAACTTATTATTAGTCCTAAACACAACTTATTGGTTATGTACACCCCTTATTGGGACTCATTGTTCCCAACTGACCCTTAGTGCCCCTAAACACACCTTTTTGGTCCTATTGGTAATTATATACACAATTGGGCCATCATTGGTCCAAAACACAACTTATTGGCCATCATTGGTCCTAAACACAATAAATTGGTTATGTACACACCTTATTGGGACTCATTGGTCCCAACTGACCCTTGTTGCCCCTAAACACACCATTTTGGTCCTATTGGTAATTATATACACAATTGGGCCATCATTGGTCCTAAACACAACTTATTGGCCATCATTGGTCCTAAACACAACTTATTGGTTATACACACACCTTATTGGGACTCATTGGTCCCAACTGACCCTTGTTGCCCCTAGACACGCCTTTTTGGTCCTATTGGTAATTATATACACAATTGGGCCATCATTGGTCCTAAACACAACTCATTGGCCATCATTGGTCCTAAACACAACTTATTGGTTATGTACACACCTTATTGGGACTCATTGGTCCTAACTGATCCTTGTTGCCCCTAGACACACATTTTTGGTCCTATTGGTAATTATATTCACAATTGGGCCATTATTGGTCCTAAACACAACTTATTGGCCATCATTGGTCCTAAACACAAATTATTGGTTATGTACACACCTTATTGGGACTCATTGGCCCCAACTGACCCTTGTTGCCCCTAGACACACCATTTTGGTCCTACTGGTAATTATATACACAATTGGGCCATCATTGGTCCCAGACACACTTATTATTAGTCCTAAACATAACTTATTGGTTATGTACACCCCTTATTGGGACTCATTGTTCCCAACTGACCCTTATTGCCCCTAAACACACCTTTTTGGTCTTATTGGTAATTATATACACAATTGGGGCATCATTGGTCCTAAACACAACTTATTGGCCATCATTGGTCCTAAACACAATATATTGGTTATGTACACACCTTATTGGGACTCATTAGTCCAAACTGACTGTTGCCCCTAGATACACCATTTTGGTCTTATTGGTAATTATATACACAATTGGGCCATCATTGGTCCTAAACACAACTTATTAGCCATCATTGGTTCTAAACACAATTTATTGGTTATGTACACACCTTATTGGGACTCAGTGGTCCCAACTAACCCTTGTTGCCCCTAGACACACCATTTTGGTCCTATTAGTAATTATATACACAATTGGGACATCATTGGTCCTAAACACAACTTATTGGCCATCATAGGTCCTAAACACAACTTATTGGTTATGTACACACCTTATTGGGACTCATTGGCCCCAACTGACCCTTGTTGCCCCTATACACACCATTTTGGTCCTACTGGTAATTATATACATAATTGGGCCATTATTGGTCCCAGACACAACTTATTATTAGTCCTAAACATAACTTATTGGTTATGTACACCCCTTATTGGGACTCATTGTTCCCAACTGACCCTTATTGCCCCTAAACACACCTTTTTGGTCCTATTGGTAATTATATACACAATTGGGCCATCATTGGTCCTAAACACAACTTATTGGCCATCATTGGTACTAAACACAACTTATTGTTATGTACACACCTTATTGGTACTCATTGGTCCCAACTGACCCTTGTTGCCCCTAGACACACCTTTTTGGTCCTCTTGGTAATTATATACACAATTGGTCCATCATTGGTCCTAAACACAACTCATTGGCCATCATTGGTCCTAAACACAACTCATTGGCCATCTTTGGTCCTAAACACAACTTATTGGTTATGTACACACCTTATTGGGACTCATTGGTCCCAACTGACCCTTGTTGCCCCAAGACACACCATTTTAGTCTTATTGGTAATTATATACACAATTGGGCCATCATTGGTCCTAAACACAACTTATTGGCCATCATTGGTTCTAAACACAACTTATTGGTTATGTACACACCTTATTGGGACTCATTAGTCCCAACTAACCCTTGTTGCCCCTAGACACACCATTTTGGTCCTATTGGTAATTATATACACAATTGGGCCATCATTGGTCCTAAACACAACTTATTGGTTATGTACACACCTTATTGGGACTCAGTGGTCCCAACTAACCCTTGTTGCCCCTAGACACACCATTTTGGTCCTATTAGTAATTATATACACAATTGGGACATCATTGGTCCTAAACACAACTTATTGGCCATCATAGGTCTTAAACACAACTTATTGGTTATGTAGACACCTTATTGGGACTCATTGGCCCCAACTGACCCTTGTTGCCCCTATACACACCATTTTGGTCCTACTGGAATTTATATACATAATTGGGCCATTATTGGTCCCAGACACAACCTATTATTAGTCCTAAACATAACTTATTGGTTATGTACACTCCTTATTGGGACTCATTGTTCCCAACTGACCCTTATTGCCCCTAAACACACCTTTTTGGTCCTATTGGTAATTATATTCACAATTGGGCCATCATTGGTCCTAAACACAACTTATTGGCCATCATTGGTCCTAAACACAATATATTGGTTATGTACACACCTTATTAGGACTCATTGGTCCCAACTGACCCTTGTTGCCCCTAGACACACCTTTTTGGTCCTATTGGTAATTATATACACAATTGGTCCATCATTGGTCCTAAACACAACTCATTGGCCATCATTGGTCCTAAACACAACTCATTGGCCATCATTTGTCCTAAACACAACTTATTGGTTAGGTACACACCTTATTGGGACTCATTGGTCCCAACTGACCCTTGTTGCCCCAAGACACACCATTTTAGTCTTATTGGTAATTATATACACAATTGGGCCATCATTGGTCCTAAACACAACTTATTGGCCATCATTGGTTCTAAACAAAACTTATTGGTTATGTACACACCTTATTGGGACTCATTAGTCCCAACTGACCCTTGTTGCCCCTAGACACACCATTTTGGTCCTATTGGTAATTATATACACAATTGGGCCATCATTGGTCCTAAACACAACTTATTGGTTATGTACACACCTTATTGGGATTCAGTGGTCCCAACTAACCCTTATTGCCCCTAGACACACCATTTTGGTCCTATTAGTAATTATATACACAATTGGGCCATCATTGGTCCTAAACACAACTTATTGGCCATCATAGGTCCTAAACACAACTTATTGGTTATGTACACACCTTATTGGGACTCATTGTCCCCAACTGACCCTTGTTGCCCCTAGACACACCATTTTGGTCCTACTGGTAATTATATACACAATTGGGCCATCATTGGTCCCAGACACAACTTATTATTAGTCCTAAACACAACTTATTGGTTATGTACACCCCTTATTGGGACTCATTGTTCCCAACTGACCCTTAGTGCCCCTAAACACACCTTTTTGGTCCTATTGGTAATTATATACACAATTGGGCCATCATTGGTCCAAAACACAACTTATTGGCCATCATTGGTCCAAAACACAATAAATTGGTTATGTACACACCTTATTGGGACTCATTGGTCCCAACTGACCCTTGTTGCCCCTAAACACACCATTTTGGTCCTATTGGTAATTATATACACAATTGGGCCATCATTGAACCTAAACACAACTTATTGGCCATCATTGGTCCTAAACACAACTTATTGGTTATACACACACCTTATTGGGACTCATTGGTCCCAACTGACCCTTGTTGCCCCTAGACACGCCTTTTTGGTCCTATTGGTAATTATATACACAATTGGGCCATCATTGGTCCTAAACACAACTCATTGGCCATCATTGGTCCTAAACACAACTTATTGGTTATGTACACACCTTATTGGGACTCATTGGTCCCAACTGACCCTTGTAGCTCTTAGACACACCATTTTGGTCTTATTGGTAATTATATACACAATTGGGCCATCATTGGTCCTAAACACAACTTATTGGTTATGTACACACCTTATTGGGACTCATTGGTCCTAACTGATCCTTGTTGCCCCTAGACACACCTTTTTGGTCCTATTGGTAATTATATACACAATTGGGCCATTATTGGTCCTAAACACAACTTATTGGCCATCATTGGTCCTAAACACAACTTATTGGTTATGTACACACCTTATTGGGACTCATTGGCCCCAACTGACCCTTGTTGCCCCTAGACACACCATTTTGGTCCTACTGGTAATTATATACACAATTGGGCCATCATTGGTCCCAGACACACTTATTATTAGTCCTAAACATAACTTATTGGTTATGTACACCCCTTATTGGGACTCATTGTTCCCAACTGACCCTTAGTGCCCCTAAACACACCTTTTTGGTCTTATTGGTAATTATATACACAATTGGGGCATCATTGGTCCTAAACACAACTTATTGGCCATCATTGGTCCTAAACACAATATATTGGTTATGTACACACCTTATTGGGACTCATTGGTCCCAACTGACCCTTGTTACCCCTAGACACACCATTTTGGTCCTACTAGTAATTATATACACAATTGGGCCATCATTGGTCCCAAACACAACTTATTAATAGTCCTAAACACAACTTATTGGTTATGTACACCCCTTATTGGAACTCATTGTTCCCAACTGACCCTTGTTGCCCCTAAACACACCTTTTTGGTCCTATTGGTAATTATACACACAATTGGGCCATCATTGGTCCTAAACACAACTTATTGGCCATCATTGGTCCTAAACACAATATATTGGTTATGTACACACCTTATTGGGACTCATTGGTCCCAACTGACTGTTGCCCCTAGATACACCATTTTTGTCTTATTGGTAATTAAATACACAATTGGGCCATCATTGGTCATAAACACAACTTATTAGCCATCATTGGTTCTAAACACAATTTATTGGTTATGTACACACCTTATTGGGACTCATTAGTCCCAACTGACCCTTGTTGCCCCTAGACACACCATTTTGGTCCTATTGGGAATTATATACACAATTGGGCCATCATTGGTCCTAAACAAAACTTATTAGCCATCATTGGTCCTAAACACAACTTATTGGTTATGTACACACCTTATTGGTACTCATTGGTCCCAACGGACCCTTGTTGCCCCTAGACACACCTTTTTGGTCCTATTGGTAATTATATACACAATTGGGCCATCATTGGTCCTAAACAAAACTTATTGGCCATCATTGGTCCTAAACACAACTTATAGGTTATGTACACACCTTATTGGTACTCATTGGTCCCAACTGACCCTTGTTGCCCCTAGACACACCTTTTTGGTCCTCTTGGTAATTATATACACATTTGGTCCATCATTGGTCCTAAACACAACTCATTGGCCATCATTGGTCCTAAACACAACTCATTGGCCATCATTGGTCTTAAACACAACTTATTGGTTATGTACACACCTTATTGGGACTCATTGGTCCCAACTGACCCTTGTTGCCCCAAGACACACCATTTTAGTCTTATTGGTAATTATATACACAATTGGGCCATCATTGGTCCTAAACACAACTTATTGGCTATCATTGGTTCTAAACACAACTTATTGGTTATGTACACACCTTATTGGGACTCATGAGTCCCAACTAACCCTTGTTGCCCCTAGACACACCATTTTGGTCCTATTGGTAATTATATACACAATTAGGCCATCATTGGTCCTAAACACAACTTATTGGCCATCATAGGTCCTAAACACAACTTATTGGTTATGTACACACCTTATTGGGACTCATTGGCCCCAACTGACCCTTGTTGCCCCTATACACACCATTTTGGTCCTACTGGTAATTATATACATAATTGGGCCATTATTGGTCCCAGACACAACTTATTATTAGTCCTAAACATAACTTATTGGTTATGTACACCCCTTATTGGGACTCATTGTTCCCAACTGACCCTTATTGCCCCTAAACACACCTTTTTGGTCCTATTGGTAATTATATACACAATTGGGCCATCATTGGTCCTAAACACAATATATTGGTTATGTACACACCTTATTGGGACTCATTGGTCCCAACTGACCCTTGTTGCCCCTAAACACACCATTTTGGTCCTATTGGTAATTATATACACAATTGGGCCATCATCGGTCCTAAACACAACTTATTGGCCATCATTGGTCCTAAACATAACTTATTGGTTATACACACACCTTATTGGGACTCATTGGTCCCAACTGACCCTTGTTGCCCCTAGACACGCCTTTTTGGTCCTATTGGTAATTATATACACAATTGGGCCATCATTGGTCCTAAACACAACTCATTGGCCATCATGGGTCCTAAACACAACTTATTGGTTATGTACACACCTTATTGGGACTCATTGGTCCCAACTGACCCTTGTTGCCCTTAGACACACCATTTTTGTCTTATTGGTAATTATATACACAATTGGGCCATCATTTGTCCTAAACATAACTTATTGGTTATACACACACCTTATTGGGACTCATTGGTCCTAAGTGACCCTTGTTGCCCCTAGACACACCTTTTTGGTCATATTGGTAATTATATACACAATTGGGCCATCATTTGTCCTAAACACAACTCATTGGCCATCATTGGTTCTAAACACAATTTATTGGTTATGTACACACCTTATTGGGACTCATTATTCCCAACTGACCCTTGTTGCCCCTAGACACACTATTTTGGTCCTATTGGTAATTATTAACACAATTGGGCCATCATTGGTCCTAAACAAAACTTATTGGCCATCATTGGTCCTAAACACAACTTATTGGTAATGTACACACCTTATTGGTACTCATTGGTCCCAACTGACCCTTGTTACCCCTAAACACACCATTTTGGTTCTATTGGTAATTATATACACAATTGGGCCATCATTGGTCCTAAACACAACTTATTGGCCATCATTGGTCTTAAACACAAGTTATTGGTTATATACACACCTTATTGGGACTCATTGGTCCCAACTGACCCTTGTTGCCCCTAGACACGCCTTTTTGGTCCTATTGGTAATTATATACACAATTGGGCCATCAATGGTCCTAAACACAACTCATTGGCCATCATTGGTCCTAAACACAACTTATTGGTTATGTACACACCTTATTAGGACTCATTGGTCCCAACTGACCCTTGTTGCCCCTAGACACACCTTTTTGGTCCTATTGGTAATTATATACACAATTGGGCCATCATTGGTCCTAAACACAACTTATTGGCCATCATTGGTCCTAAACACAACTTATTGGTTATGTACACACCGTATTGGGACTCATTGGTCCCAACTGACCCTTGTTTCCCTTAGACACACCATTTTGGTCTTATTGGTAATTATATACACAATTGGGCCATCATTGGTCCTAAACACAACTTATTGGTTATGTACACACCTTATTGGGACTCATTGGTCCTAACTAACCCTTGTTGCCCCTAGACACACCTGTTTGGTCCTATTGGTAATTATATACACAATTGGGCCATTATTGGTCCTAAACACAACTTATTGGCCATCATTGGTCCTAAACACAACTGATTGGTTATGTACACACCTTATTGGGACTCATTGGCCCCAACTGACCCTTGTTGCCTTTAGACACACCATTTTGGTCCTACTGGTTATTATATACACAATTGGGCCATCATTGGTCCCAAACACAACTTATTATTAGTCCTAAACACAACTTATTGGTTATATACACCCCTTATTGAAACTCATTGTTCCCAACTGACCCTTGTTGCCCCTAAACACACCTTTTTGGTCCTATTGGTAATTATACACACAATTGGGCCATCATTGGTCCTAAACATAACTTATTTGCCATCATTGGTCCTAAACACAATATATTGGTTATGTACACACCTTATTGGGACTCATTGGTCCCAACTGACTGTTGCCCCTAGACACACCATTTTGGTCCTATTGCTAATTATATACACAATTGGGCCATCATTGGTCCTAAACACAACTTATTGGCCATCATTGGTCCTAAACAAAACTTATTGGTTATATATAAACCTTATTGGGACTCATTGGTCCTAAGTGACCCTTGTTGCCCCTATACACACCTTTTTGGTCATATTGGTAATTATATACACAATTGGGCCATCATTTGTCCTAAACACAATTATTGGTTATGTACACACCTTATTGGGACTTATTGGTCCCAACTGACCCTTGTTGCCCCTAGACACACCATTCTGGTCTTATTGGTAATTATATACACAATTGGGCTATCATTGGTCCTAAACACAACTTATTGGCCATCATTGGTTCTAAACACAAATTATTGGTTATGTACACACCTTATTGGGACTCATTATTCCCAACTGACCCTTGTTGCCCCTAGACACACTATTTTGGTCCTATTGGTAATTATTAACACAATTGGGCCATCATTGGTCCTAAACAAAACTTATTGGCCATCATTGGTCCTAAACACAACTTATTGGTAATGTACACACCTTATTGGTACTCATTGGTCCCAACTGACCCTTGTTACCCCTAAACACACCATTTTGGTCCTATTGGTAATTATATAAACAATTGGGCCATCATTGGTCCTAAACACAACTTATTGCCATCATTGGTCCTAAACACAACTTATTGGTTATATACACACCTTATTGGGACTCATTGGTCCTAACTGACCCTTGTTGCCCCTAGACACACCTTTTTGGTCCTATTGGTAATTATATACACAATTGGGCCATCATTGGTC
The DNA here is from genome assembly GCA_039602395.1 of Deinandra increscens subsp. villosa. Lineage (NCBI taxonomy): Eukaryota > Viridiplantae > Streptophyta > Magnoliopsida > Asterales > Asteraceae > Deinandra > Deinandra increscens. The sequence continues at coordinate 84,730,578 of JBCNJP010000010.1, read as the reverse complement.
CTAAACACAACTCATTGGCCATCATTGGTCCTAAACACAACTTATTGGTTATGTACACACCTTATTGGGACTCATTGGTCCCAACTGATCCTTGTTGCCCCTAGACACACCTTTTTGGTCCTATTGGTAATTATATACACAATTTGGCCATCATTGGTCCTAAACACAACTTATTGGCCATCATTGGTCCTAAACACAACTTATTGGTTATGTACACACCTTATTGGGACTCATTGGTCCCAACTGACCCTTGTTGCCCTTAGACACACCATTTTGGTCTTATTGGTAATTATATACACAATTGGGCCATCATTGGTCCTAAACACAACTTATTGGTTATGTACACACCTTATTGGGACTCATTGGTCCTAACTAACCCTTGTTGCCCCTAGACACAGCTTTTTGGTCCTATTGGTAATTATATACACAATTGGGCCATTATTGGTCCTAAGCACAACTTATTGGCCATCATTGGTCCTAAACACAACTTATTGGTTATGTACACACCTTATTGGGACTCATTGGCCCTAACTGACCCTTGTTGCCTTTAGACACACCATTTTGGTCCTACTGGTTATTATATACACAATTAGGCCATCATTGGTCCCAAACACAACTTATTATTAGTCCTAAACACAACTTATTGGTTATGTACACCCCTTATTGAAACTCATTGTTCCCAACTGACCCTTGTTGCCCCTAAACACACCTTTTTGGTCCTATTGGTAATTATACACACAATTGGGCCATCATTGGTCCTAAACACAACTTATTTGCCATCATTGGTCCTAAACACAGTATATTGGTTATGTACACACCTTATTGGGACTCATTGGTCCCAACTGACTATTGCCCCTAGACACACCATTTTGGTCCTATTGCTAATTATATAAACCTTATTGGGACTCATTGGTCCTAAGTGACCCTTGTTGCCCCTAGACACACCTTTTTGGTCATATTGGTAATTATATACACAATTGGGCCATCATTTGTCCTAAACAAAACTCATTGGCCATCATTGGTCCTAAACATAACTTATTGGTTATGTACACACCTTATTGGGACTTATTGGGACTTATTGGTCCCAACTGACCCTTGTTGCCCCTAGACACACCATTTTGGTCTTATTGGTAATTATATACACAATTGGGCTATCATTGGTCCTAAAGACAACTTATTGGCCATCATTGGTTCTAAACACATTTTATTGGTTATGTACACACCTTATTGGGACTCATTAGTCCCAACTGACCCTTGTTGCCCCTAGACACACTATTTTGGTCCTATTAGTATTTATTAACATAATTGGGCCATCATTGGTCCTAAACAAAACTTATTGGCCATCATTGGTCCTAAACACAACTTATTGGTAATGTACACACCTTATTGGTACTCATTGGTCCCAACTGACCCTTGTTACCCTAGACACACCTTTTTGTTCATATTGGTAATTATATACACAATTGGGCCATCATTGGTCCTAAACACAACTTATTGGCAATCATTGGTCCTAAACAAAACTTATTGGTTATGTACACACCTTATTGGGACTCATTGGTCCCAACTGACCCTTGTTGCCCCTAGACACACCTTTTTGGTCCTATTGGTAATTATATACACAATTGGGCCATCATTGGTCCTAAACACAACTTATTGGCCATCATTGGTCCTAAACACAACTTATTGGTTATGTACACACCTTATTGGGACTCATTGGCCCCAACTGACCCTTGTTGCCCCTAGACACACCATTTTGTTCCTACTGGTAATTAAATACACAATTGGGCCATCATTGGTCCCAAACACAACTTATTATTAGTCCTAAACACAACTTATTGGTTATGTACACCCCTTATTGAAACTCCTTGTTCCCAACTGACCCTTGTTGCCCCTAAACACACCTTTTTGGTCCTATTGGTAATTATACACACAATTGGGCCATCATTGGTCCTAAACACAACTTATTTGCCATCATTGGTCCTAAACACAATATATTGGTTATGTACACACCTTATTGGGACTCATTGGTCCCAACTGACTGTTGACCCTAGACACACCATTTTGGTCTTATTGTTAATTATATACACAATTGGGCCATCATTGGTCCTAAACACAACTTATTGGCAATCATTGGTCCTAAACAAAACTTATTGGTTATATACACACCTTATTGGGACTCATTGGTCCTAACTGACCCTTGTTGCCCCTAGACACACCTTTTTGGTCATATTGGTAATTATATACATAATTGGGCCATCATTGGTCCTAAACACAACTCATTGGCCATCATTGGTCCTAAACACAACTTATTGGTTATGTACACACCTTATTGGGACTCATTGGTCCCAACTGACCCTTGTTGCCCCTAGACACACCATTTTGGTCTTATTGGTAATTATATACACAATTGGGCTATCATTGGTCCTAAACACAACTTATTGGCCATCATTGGTTCTAAACACAATTTATTGGTTATGTACAAACCTTATTGGGACTCATTAGTCCCAACTGACCCTTGTTACCCCTAGACACACCATTTTGGTCCTATTGGTAATTATATACACAATTGGGCCATCATTGGTCCTAAACACAACTTATTGGCCATTATTGGTCCTAAACACAACTTATTGGTTATGTGCACACCTTATTGGGACTCATTGGTCCCACCTGACCCTTGTTGCCCCTAGACACACCATTTTGGTCCTATTGGTAATTATATACACAATTGGGCCATCATTGGTCCTAAACACAACTTATTGGCCATTATTGGTCCTAAACACAACTTATTGGTTATGTGCACACCTTATTGGGACTCATTGGTCCCACCTGACCCTTGTTGCCCCTAGACACACCTTTTTGGTCCTATTGGTAATTATATACACAATTGGGCCATCATTGATCCTAAACACAACTTATTGACCATCATTGGTCCTAAACACAACTTATTGGTTATGTACACACCTTATTGGGACTCATTGGTCCCAACTGACCCTTGTTGCCCCTAGACACACCTTTTTGGTCCTATTGGTAATTATATACACAATTGGGCCATCATTGGTCCTAAACACAACTTATTGGCCATCATTGGTCCTAAACACAACTTATTGGTTATGTACACACCTTATTGGGACTCATTGGTCCTAACTGACCCTTGTTGCCCTTAGACACACCATTTTGGTCTTATTGGTAATTATATACACAATTGGGCCATCATTGGTCCTAAACACAACTTATTGGTTATGTACACACCTTATTGGGACTCATTGGTCCTAACTAACCCTTGTTGCCCCTATACACACCTTTTTGGTCCTATTGGTAATTATATACACAATTGGGCCATTATTGGTCCTAAACACAAATTATTGGCCATCATTGGTCCTAAACACAACTTATTGGTTATGTACACACCTTATTGGGACTCATTGGCCCCAACTGACCCTTGTTGCCTTTAGACACACCATTTTGGTCCTACTGGTTATTATATACACAATTGGGCCATCATTGGTCCCAAACACAACTTATTATTAGTCCTAAACACAACTTATTGGTTATGTACACCCCTTATTGAAACTCATTGTTCCCAACTGACCCTTGTTGCCCCTAGACACACCTTTTTGGTCCTATTGGTAATTATACACACAATTGGGCCATCATTTGTCCTAAACACAACTTATTTTCCATCATTAGTTCTAAACACAATATATTGGTTATGTACACACCTTATTGGGACTCATTGGTCCCAACTGACTGTTGCCCCTAGACACACCATTTTGGTCGTATTGCTAATTATATACACAATTGGGCCATCATTGGTCCTAAACACAACTTATTGGCCATCATTGGTCCAAAACAAAATTATTGGTTATATATAAACCTTATTGGGACTCATTGGTCCTAAGTGACCCTTGTTGCCCCTAGACACACCTTTTTGGTCATATTGGTAATTATATACACAATTGGGCCATCATTGGTCCTAAACACAACTCATTGGCCATCATTGGTCCTAAACACAACTTATTGGTTATGTACACACCTTATTGGGACTCATTGGTCCCAACTGACCCTTGTTGCCCCTAGACACACCTTTTTGGTCCTATTGGTAATTATACACACAATTGGGCCATCATTGGTCCTAAACACAACTTGTTTGCCATCATTGGTCCTAAACACAATATATTGGTTATGTACACACCTTATTGGGACTCAGTGGTCCCAACTGACTGTTGCCCCTAGACACACCATTTTGGTCTTATTGTTAATTATATACACAATTGGGCCATCATTGGTCGTAAACACAACTTATTGGCAATCATTGGTCCTAAACAAAACTTATTGGTTATATACACACGTTATTGGGACTCATTGGTCCTAACTGACCCTTGTTGCCCCTAGACACACCTTTTTGGTCATATTAGTAATTATATACATAATTGGGCCATCATTGGTCCTAAACACAACTCATTGGCCATCATTGGTCCTAAACACAACTTATTGGTTATGTACACACCTTTTTGGGACTCATTGGCCCCAACTGACCCTTGTTGCCCCTAGACACACCATTTTGGTCCTACTGGTAATTATATACACAATTGGGCCATCATTGGTCCCAAACACAACTTATTATTAGTCCTAAACACAACTTATTGGTTATGTACACCCCTTATTGAAACTCCTTGTTCCCAACTAACCCTTGTTGCCCCTAAACACACCTTTTTGGTCCTATTGGTAATTATACACACAATTGGGCCATCATTAGTCCTAAACACAACTTATTTGCCATCATTGGTCCTAAACACAATATATTGGTTATGTACACACCTTATTGGGACTCATTGGTCCCAACTGACTGTTGCCCCTAGACACACCATTTTGGTCCTGTTGTTAATTATATACACAATTGGGCCATCATTGGTCCTAAACACAACTTATTGGCCATCATTGGTCCTAAACAAAACTTATTGGTTATATACACACCTTATTGGGACTCATTGGTCCTAACTGACCCTTGTTGCACCTAGACACACCTTTTTGTTCATATTGTTAATTATATACACAATTGGGCCATCATTGGTCCTAAACACAACTTATTGGCAATCATTGGTCCTAAACAAAACTTATTGGTTATGTACACACCTTATTGGGACTCTTTGGTCCCAACTGACCCTTGTTGCCCCTAGACACACCTTTTTGGTCCTATTGGTAATTATATACACAATTGGGCCATCATTGGTCCTAAACACAACTTATTGGCCATCATTGGTCCTAAACCCAACTTATTGGTTATGTACACACCTTATTGGGACTCATTGGCCCCAACTGACCCTTTTTGCCCCTAGACACACCATTTTGTTCCTACTGGTAATTATGTACACAATTGGGCCATCATTGGTCCCAAACACAACTTATTATTAGTCCTAAACACAACTTAATGGTTATGTACACCCCTTATTGAAACTCCTTGTTCCCAACTGACCCTTGTTGCCCCTAGACACACCTTTTTGTTCATATTGGTAATTATATACACAATTGGGCCATCATTGGTCCTAAACACAACTTATTGGCAATCATTGGTCCTAAACAAAACTTATTGGTTATGTACACACCTTATTGGGACTCATTGGTCCCAACTGACCCTTGTTGCCCCTAGACACACCTTTTTGGTCCTATTGGTAATTATATACACAATTGGGCCATCATTGGTCCTAAACACAACTTATTGGCCATCATTGGTCCTAAACACAACTTATTGGTTATGTACACACCTTATTGGGACTCATTGGCCCCAACTGACCCTTTTTGCCCCTAGACACACCATTTTGTTCCTACTGGTAATTATGTACACAATTGGGCCATCATTGGTCCCAAACACAACTTATTATTAGTCCTAAACACAACTTATTGGTTATGTACACCCCTTATTGAAACTCCTTGTTCCCAACTGACCCTTGTTGCCCCTAAACATACCTTTTTGGTCCTATTGGTAATTATACACACAATTGGGCCATCATTGGTCCTAAACACAACTTATTTGCCATCATTGGTCCTAAACACAATATATTGGTTATGTACACACCTTATTGGGTCTCATTGGTCCCAACTGACTGTTGCCCCTAGACACACCATTTTGGTCTTATTGTTAATTATATACACAATTGGGCCATCATTGGTCCTAAACACAACTTATTGGCAATCATTGGTCCTAAACAAAACTTATTGGTTATATACACACCTTATTGGGACTCATTGGTCCTAACTGACCCTTGTTGGCCCTAGACACACCTTTTTGGTCATATTGGTAATTATATACATAATTGGGCCATCATTGGTCCTAAACACAACTCATTGGCCATCATTGGTCCTAAACACAACTTATTGGTTATGTACACACCTTATTGGGACTCATTGGTCCCAACTGACCCTTGTTGCCCCTAGACACACCATTTTGGTCTTATTGGTAATTATATACACAATTGGGCTATCATTGGTCCTAAACAGAGCTTATTGGCCATCATTGGTTCTAAACATAATTTATTGGTTATGTACAAACCTTATTGGGACTCATTAGTCCCAACTGACCCTTGTTGCCCCTAGACACACCATTTTGGTCCTATTGGTAATTATATACACAATTGGGTCATCATTGGTCCTAAACACAACTTATTGGCCATCATTGGTCCTAAACACAACTTATTGGTTATGTGCACACCTTATTGGGACTCATTGGTCCCACCTGACCCTTGTTTCCCCTAGACACACCTTTTTGGTCCTATTGGTAATTATATACACAATTGGGCCATCATTGGTCCTAAACACAACTTATTGGCCATCATTGGTCCTAAACACAACTTATTGGCCATCATTGGTCCTAAACACAACTTATTGGTTATGTACACACCTTATTGGGACTCATTGGCCCCAACTGACCCTTGTTGCCGCTAGACACACCATTTTGGTCCTACTGGTAATTATATACACAATTGGGCCATCATTGGTCCCAAACATAACTTATTATTAGTCCTAAACACAACTTATTGGTTATGTACACCCCTTATTGAAACTCCTTGTTCCCAACTAACCCTTGTTGCCCCTAAACACACCTTTTGGTCCTATTGGTAATTATACACACAAATGGGCCATCATTAGTCCTAAACACAACTTATTTGCCATCATTGGTCCTAAACACAATATATTGGTTATGTACACACTTTATTGGGACTCATTGGTCCCAACTGACTATTGCCCCTAGACACACCATTTTGATCCTATTGTTAATTATATACCACTACGTCAAAAAGTGGCTTTGGCCACGGTTTTTTTGATAACGCATAGCCACTGTTTTGAAAAAAGCGTGGCCAAAGGTAAGAAATTCTCGTTTTAGCCACACATATTTTGTACCCGTGGCCAAATATATAGCCTTTGGACCCTTTTAGCCACGTATTTTTTTGTTTATGTGACAACAACAATCAGTTGCAGTGGCTTTAGCCACTGTTTTACAAAAACACGTGGCACTTATTTGTCACACTTAAAAAAGAGTGGCGAAATGCACCAAACGGCGACGGAATTTTTATGATTTTTTATTCGTGTGACCAAAAAGGAATGTATGGCCACGCTTAAATAATGTTGTGTGACGAAAGAGTAGATTTTATTACTTAGTAAATTAAAAGAAAACAAAACTATTAAGTATATATTATGTGTGGCTAAATGTGAGCAATGGCCACGCTTTTTACTTAGTTATGTGGCTAAAAGCTAATACATAAGGCCACTGTTATTAGGTTGTGTGATTAAATATTAGATGACTAATGGTCATGGTAGGTTGTGAGTGACAAAAATCTATTACCTATGACCACATATATTAACCGTGACTAAATGGTAGGTTGTGAGTGACAAAAATCTATTTTATGGTCACGGTAATATTAAACGCGTGGCGAAAAAGAGAAGATTTGTGTTTATATGTTTATCATTTTTTATTATCTTGTGATATGGCCACTCATATTAAACATTGGTTGCGTGACAAATTATGACAAATGGTCACGGTATATTAATTTTAGGTGGCTAAAAGAAGACAAACAGTCGACGGCGCTTGTAATCATGATTATTTCATTTACTTTATCGGTCTAATCTCCATCTACCACGCCCCTCGATTATCGATATATACTTATCTCTGTATCAGTTTTCATCATCGTCTCCACCATGCCCCTTTTCTCCCAGTCTCTCTCTCTCTGTTTTTCGTCCATCATCGCCGGAAAAAAATGTGGAATTGGTGTCATCCGTATGTGGAAAACGGTAAGTTATCATCTTCACCACTGAAGTTCGATTGAAATTTTCGTCTCAGATTTGGTAATTTTTTCTTATGCAGGGAAAGATTGTACTCTGTATCTCCTGGGAGCAGATTTTAAGTTATTGTGGAAACCATGGAGACGAGGAGTCTCTAATGATTCATACAAATGCTTTACTGAGAGCAGATTTTAAGTTATTATATAATTTTATAACAATAAGCAGTAAGGGCCCATATGAGGTTTGCATGCCCTATTTGTTGCAACCCTAAACTTGAACAAGGTAGTTGATCTCACTACCCTCCTTTCTTTCTTTTACTCATTCCTTGATTAATTTATAATGTGCTTGATAAATTATGATTTATTATTGTTATTAATAATAGATCTAACTTTAGTTGCAACATTGGGTGGTACCAATCACTCAAATGGCCCAGATAACGATGTTGGATTGTGGAAGGGGAACGATGTAGGAGATGTAGCAAAAGAGATGCTTCTTCACCATTTTCAGTTCCCTCAGCCCCAGACAATCTGAAAACGAAAATGGCGGACGAAGGCGGTAGGAAATCAGGTACCGTGAAGTGGTTCAACGACACCAAGGGTTTCGGCTTCATAACTCCTGGGAGCAGATTTTAAGTTATTATATAATTTTGTAAAGTCAGCGGCAAGGGCCGGCACATGTTGTGGTTTGCAGCACCTGTATTGTCCAGGTGCTTCTCTCGCTTCTGGCCCCATGAACCTGATTTCTTCCAGCCACTTCTTCACCATTTTCAGTTGATCAGAAGCAAGTGCATGTGAGAAAGCAGCAAGTAGCCGTTATATGATGATTCTCAGACAATCTCTCTAGAGCACCATGTGAGAAGCAAAGAGGGATTTGTCTTCAGCCGCGTCTTTTCCCTTTAAGTTAGTACTTTTAAAGTTGTAATTTTATAGATCAATGTATTAATGGAATCATACCCCCTTTGGATTATGTGTATGTAATTATGAGAAAGCAAAGAGGGATTTGTCTTCAGCCGCTTCTTTTCCCTTTTATGTAATGAATTGATTTTTAATTTAATATAATGTATTTTCATCCGTTTCTGTTCATCTTCTCTCAATCCGGATGAAATCTTCTCCCTAAGGTCATAGTCTTCTACATATATATATTAGGTTGTGTGACTAAATATTAGTGTATAGAGAATTGTATTCAACCAGAATGATTTTAATTCACTAGATAATGGGTTTAAATACATGGGAATATCCAACAGACTACGAACAGAAATAACAACTATAGTATATATAGTTCATCCTGAAGAACTCTAGTTTATCCGGTTCATCCTGAATAACTGTAGTTCATCCTGTTCTATTACTGAATAATTACTCTTGATCCTGAAGAACTCTAGTTCATCCGGTTCTATTCTTCCTGTTCTTCCTGAGGAATTATAGTTCATACGGTTCTGTTCTTGTTAGTTCATATAGTGTTGTTCTTGTTCCAATTTTTTGAAGAATTAAAATCTAGCCAGTTTATAAACCCTGTCATCCACTATTAGACAATCAAAAATTATAAATTGTAGCAAACAAGGCTTGAACCTGGGTCAGTCAAAAGAAAGGAACTCACTACAAGATTAAGAAGAACCATTGAGACAGAAGTGTTAATTGGTTATATTTTAACCAGAACTTATTTAATTACTCCCATCACATAAGAAATAATTGATAAACAAAATTTGCGTTGCTAAAGGTAATAAATAGACACGGTAAAAACAGGATTTGCGTGGTAAAGGTAATAAATATACACGGTTATCTTGGCCTGACCTTTCCACTTCTTCCCACCATAGCTGGTAGCGTGCCCTGTCTGCCTTTAAATTTCCACTTTTTCACCACCAAAATCATCTGTACGAACGTATTTCCTGATCACTCAAATGGCCCAGATAACGATGTTGGATTGTGGAAGGGGAACGATGTAGGAGATGTAGCAAAAGAGATGCTTCTTCACCATTTTCAGTTCCCTCAGCCCCAGACAATCTGAAAACGAAAATGGCGGACGAAGGCGGTAGGAAATCAGGTACCGTGAAGTGGTTCAACGACACCAAGGGTTTCGGCTTCATAACTCCTGGGAGCAGATTTTAAGTTATTATATAATTTTGTAAAGTCAGCGGCAAGGGCCGGCACATGTTGTGGTTTGCAGCACCTGTATTGTCCAGGTGCTTCTCTCGCTTCTGGCCCCATGAACCTGATTTCTTCCAGCCACTTCTTCACCATTTTCAGTTGATCAGAAGCAAGTGCATGTGAGAAAGCAGCAAGTAGCCGTTATATGATGATTCTCAGACAATCTCTCTAGAGCACCATGTGAGAAGCAAAGAGGGATTTGTCTTCAGCCGCGTCTTTTCCCTTTAAGTTAGTACTTTTAAAGTTGTAATTTTATAGATCAATGTATTAATGGAATCATACCCCCTTTGGATTATGTGTATGTAATTATGAGAAAGCAAAGAGGGATTTGTCTTCAGCCGCTTCTTTTCCCTTTTATGTAATGAATTGATTTTTAATTTAATATAATGTATTTTCATCCGTTTCTGTTCATCTTCTCTCAATCCGGATGAAATCTTCTCCCTAAGGTCATAGTCTTCTACATATATATATTAGGTTGTGTGACTAAATATTAGTGTATAGAGAATTGTATTCAACCAGAATGATTTTAATTCACTAGATAATGGGTTTAAATACATGGGAATATCCAATAGACTACGAACATAAATAACAACTATAGTATATATAGTTCATCCTGAAGAACTCTAGTTTATCCGGTTCATCCTGAATAACTGTAGTTCATCCTGTTCTATTACTGAATAATTACTCTTGATCCTGAAGAACTCTAGTTCATCCGGTTCTATTCTTCCTGTTCTTCCTGAGGAATTATAGTTCATACGGTTCTGTTCTTGTTAGTTCATACAGTGTTGTTCTTGTTCCAATTTTTTGAAGAATTAAAATCTAGCCAGTTTATAAACCCTGTCATCCACTATTAGACAATCAAAAATTATAAATTGTAGCAAACAAGGCTTGAACCTGGGTCAGTCAAAAGAAAGGAACTCACTACAAGATTAAGAAGAACCATTGAGACAGAAGTGTTAATTGGTTATATTTTAACCAGAACTTATTTAATTACTCCCATCACATAAGAAATAATTGATAAACAAAATTTGCGTTGCTAAAGGTAATAAATAGACACGGTAAAAACAGGATTTGCGTGGTAAAGGTAATAAATATACACGGTTATCTTGGCCTGACCTTTCCACTTCTTCCCACCATAGCTGGTAGCGTGCCCTGTCTGCCTTTAAATTTCCACTTTTTCACCACCAAAATCATCTGTACGAACGTATTTCCTGATCACTCAAATGGCCCAGATAACGATGTTGGATTGTGGAAGGGGAACGATGTAGGAGATGTAGCAAAAGAGATGCTTCTTCACCATTTTCAGTTCCCTCAGCCCCAGACAATCTGAAAACGAAAATGGCGGACGAAGGCGGTAGGAAATCAGGTACCGTGAAGTGGTTCAACGACACCAAGGGTTTCGGCTTCATAACTCCTGGGAGCAGATTTTAAGTTATTATATAATTTTGTAAAGTCAGCGGCAAGGGCCGGCACATGTTGTGGTTTGCAGCACCTGTATTGTCCAGGTGCTTCTCTCGCTTCTGGCCCCATGAACCTGATTTCTTCCAGCCACTTCTTCACCATTTTCAGTTGATCAGAAGCAAGTGCATGTGAGAAAGCAGCAAGTAGCCGTTATATGATGATTCTCAGACAATCTCTCTAGAGCACCATGTGAGAAGCAAAGAGGGATTTGTCTTCAGCCGCGTCTTTTCCCTTTAAGTTAGTACTTTTAAAGTTGTAATTTTATAGATCAATGTATTAATGGAATCATACCCCCTTTGGATTATGTGTATGTAATTATGAGAAAGCAAAGAGGGATTTGTCTTCAGCCGCTTCTTTTCCCTTTTATGTAATGAATTGATTTTTAATTTAATATAATGTATTTTCATCCGTTTCTGTTCATCTTCTCTCAATCCGGATGAAATCTTCTCCCTAAGGTCATAGTCTTCTACATATATATATTAGGTTGTGTGACTAAATATTAGTGTATAGAGAATTGTATTCAACCAGAATGATTTTAATTCACTAGATAATGGGTTTAAATACATGGGAATATCCAATAGACTACGAACATAAATAACAACTATAGTATATATAGTTCATCCTGAAGAACTCTAGTTTATCCGGTTCATCCTGAATAACTGTAGTTCATCCTGTTCTATTACTGAATAATTACTCTTGATCCTGAAGAACTCTAGTTCATCCGGTTCTATTCTTCCTGTTCTTCCTGAGGAATTATAGTTCATACGGTTCTGTTCTTGTTAGTTCATACAGTGTTGTTCTTGTTCCAATTTTTTGAAGAATTAAAATCTAGCCAGTTTATAAACCCTGTCATCCACTATTAGACAATCAAAAATTATAAATTGTAGCAAACAAGGCTTGAACCTGGGTCAGTCAAAAGAAAGGAACTCACTACAAGATTAAGAAGAACCATTGAGACAGAAGTGTTAATTGGTTATATTTTAACCAGAACTTATTTAATTACTCCCATCACATAAGAAATAATTGATAAACAAAATTTGCGTTGCTAAAGGTAATAAATAGACACGGTAAAAACAGGATTTGCGTGGTAAAGGTAATAAATATACACGGTTATCTTGGCCTGACCTTTCCACTTCTTCCCACCATAGCTGGTAGCGTGTCCTGTCTGCCTTTAAATTTCCACTTTTTCACCACCAAAATCATCTGTACGAACGTATTTCCTGATCACTCAAATGGCCCAGATAACGATGTTGGATTGTGGAAGGGGAACGATGTAGGAGATGTAGCAAAAGAGATGCTTCTTCACCATTTTCAGTTCCCTCAGCCCCAGACAATCTGAAAACGAAAATGGCGGACGAAGGCGGTAGGAAATCAGGTACCGTGAAGTGGTTCAACGACACCAAGGGTTTCGGCTTCATAACTCCTGGGAGCAGATTTTAAGTTATTATATAATTTTGTAAAGTCAGCGGCAAGGGCCGGCACATGTTGTGGTTTGCAGCACCTGTATTGTCCAGGTGCTTCTCTCGCTTCTGGCCCCATGAACCTGATTTCTTCCAGCCACTTCTTCACCATTTTCAGTTGATCAGAAGCAAGTGCATGTGAGAAAGCAGCAAGTAGCCGTTATATGATGATTCTCAGACAATCTCTCTAGAGCACCATGTGAGAAGCAAAGAGGGATTTGTCTTCAGCCGCGTCTTTTCCCTTTAAGTTAGTACTTTTAAAGTTGTAATTTTATAGATCAATGTATTAATGGAATCATACCCCCTTTGGATTATGTGTATGTAATTATGAGAAAGCAAAGAGGGATTTGTCTTCAGCCGCTTCTTTTCCCTTTTATGTAATGAATTGATTTTTAATTTAATATAATGTATTTTCATCCGTTTCTGTTCATCTTCTCTCAATCCGGATGAAATCTTCTCCCTAAGGTCATAGTCTTCTACATATATATATTAGGTTGTGTGACTAAATATTAGTGTATAGAGAATTGTATTCAACCAGAATGATTTTAATTCACTAGATAATGGGTTTAAATACATGGGAATATCCAATAGACTACGAACATAAATAACAACTATAGTATATATAGTTCATCCTGAAGAACTCTAGTTTATCCGGTTCATCCTGAATAACTGTAGTTCATCCTGTTCTATTACTGAATAATTACTCTTGATCCTGAAGAACTCTAGTTCATCCGGTTCTATTCTTCCTGTTCTTCCTGAGGAATTATAGTTCATACGGTTCTGTTCTTGTTAGTTCATACAGTGTTGTTCTTGTTCCAATTTTTTGAAGAATTAAAATCTAGCCAGTTTATAAACCCTGTCATCCACTATTAGACAATCAAAAATTATAAATTGTAGCAAACAAGGCTTGAACCTGGGTCAGTCAAAAGAAAGGAACTCACTACAAGATTAAGAAGAACCATTGAGACAGAAGTGTTAATTGGTTATATTTTAACCAGAACTTATTTAATTACTCCCATCACATAAGAAATAATTGATAAACAAAATTTGCGTTGCTAAAGGTAATAAATAGACACGGTAAAAACAGGATTTGCGTGGTAAAGGTAATAAATATACACGGTTATCTTGGCCTGACCTTTCCACTTCTTCCCACCATAGCTGGTAGCGTGTCCTGTCTGCCTTTAAATTTCCACTTTTTCACCACCAAAATCATCTGTACGAACGTATTTCCTGATCACTCAAATGGCCCAGATAACGATGTTGGATTGTGGAAGGGGAACGATGTAGGAGATGTAGCAAAAGAGATGCTTCTTCACCATTTTCAGTTCCCTCAGCCCCAGACAATCTGAAAACGAAAATGGCGGACGAAGGCGGTAGGAAATCAGGTACCGTGAAGTGGTTCAACGACACCAAGGGTTTCGGCTTCATAACTCCTGGGAGCAGATTTTAAGTTATTATATAATTTTGTAAAGTCAGCGGCAAGGGCCGGCACATGTTGTGGTTTGCAGCACCTGTATTGTCCAGGTGCTTCTCTCGCTTCTGGCCCCATGAACCTGATTTCTTCCAGCCACTTCTTCACCATTTTCAGTTGATCAGAAGCAAGTGCATGTGAGAAAGCAGCAAGTAGCCGTTATATGATGATTCTCAGACAATCTCTCTAGAGCACCATGTGAGAAGCAAAGAGGGATTTGTCTTCAGCCGCGTCTTTTCCCTTTAAGTTAGTACTTTTAAAGTTGTAATTTTATAGATCAATGTATTAATGGAATCATACCCCCTTTGGATTATGTGTATGTAATTATGAGAAAGCAAAGAGGGATTTGTCTTCAGCCGCTTCTTTTCCCTTTTATGTAATGAATTGATTTTTAATTTAATATAATGTATTTTCATCCGTTTCTGTTCATCTTCTCTCAATCCGGATGAAATCTTCTCCCTAAGGTCATAGTCTTCTACATATATATATTAGGTTGTGTGACTAAATATTAGTGTATAGAGAATTGTATTCAACCAGAATGATTTTAATTCACTAGATAATGGGTTTAAATACATGGGAATATCCAATAGACTACGAACATAAATAACAACTATAGTATATATAGTTCATCCTGAAGAACTCTAGTTTATCCGGTTCATCCTGAATAACTGTAGTTCATCCTGTTCTATTACTGAATAATTACTCTTGATCCTGAAGAACTCTAGTTCATCCGGTTCTATTCTTCCTGTTCTTCCTGAGGAATTATAGTTCATACGGTTCTGTTCTTGTTAGTTCATACAGTGTTGTTCTTGTTCCAATTTTTTGAAGAATTAAAATCTAGCCAGTTTATAAACCCTGTCATCCACTATTAGACAATCAAAAATTATAAATTGTAGCAAACAAGGCTTGAACCTGGGTCAGTCAAAAGAAAGGAACTCACTACAAGATTAAGAAGAACCATTGAGACAGAAGTGTTAATTGGTTATATTTTAACCAGAACTTATTTAATTACTCCCATCACATAAGAAATAATTGATAAACAAAATTTGCGTTGCTAAAGGTAATAAATAGACACGGTAAAAACAGGATTTGCGTGGTAAAGGTAATAAATATACACGGTTATCTTGGCCTGACCTTTCCACTTCTTCCCACCATAGCTGGTAGCGTGCTCTGTCTGCCTTTAAATTTCCACTTTTTCACCACCAAAATCATCTGTACGAACGTATTTCCTGATCACTCAAATGGCCCAGATAACGATGTTGGATTGTGGAAGGGGAACGATGTAGGAGATGTAGCAAAAGAGATGCTTCTTCACCATTTTCAGTTCCCTCAGCCCCAGACAATCTGAAAACGAAAATGGCGGACGAAGGCGGTAGGAAATCAGGTACCGTGAAGTGGTTCAACGACACCAAGGGTTTCGGCTTCATAACTCCTGGGAGCAGATTTTAAGTTATTATATAATTTTGTAAAGTCAGCGGCAAGGGCCGGCACATGTTGTGGTTTGCAGCACCTGTATTGTCCAGGTGCTTCTCTCGCTTCTGGCCCCATGAACCTGATTTCTTCCAGCCACTTCTTCACCATTTTCAGTTGATCAGAAGCAAGTGCATGTGAGAAAGCAGCAAGTAGCCGTTATATGATGATTCTCAGACAATCTCTCTAGAGCACCATGTGAGAAGCAAAGAGGGATTTGTCTTCAGCCGCGTCTTTTCCCTTTAAGTTAGTACTTTTAAAGTTGTAATTTTATAGATCAATGTATTAATGGAATCATACCCCCTTTGGATTATGTGTATGTAATTATGAGAAAGCAAAGAGGGATTTGTCTTCAGCCGCTTCTTTTCCCTTTTATGTAATGAATTGATTTTTAATTTAATATAATGTATTTTCATCCGTTTCTGTTCATCTTCTCTCAATCCGGATGAAATCTTCTCCCTAAGGTCATAGTCTTCTACATATATATATTAGGTTGTGTGACTAAATATTAGTGTATAGAGAATTGTATTCAACCAGAATGATTTTAATTCACTAGATAATGGGTTTAAATACATGGGAATATCCAATAGACTACGAACATAAATAACAACTATAGTATATATAGTTCATCCTGAAGAACTCTAGTTTATCCGGTTCATCCTGAATAACTGTAGTTCATCCTGTTCTATTACTGAATAATTACTCTTGATCCTGAAGAACTCTAGTTCATCCGGTTCTATTCTTCCTGTTCTTCCTGAGGAATTATAGTTCATACGGTTCTGTTCTTGTTAGTTCATACAGTGTTGTTCTTGTTCCAATTTTTTGAAGAATTAAAATCTAGCCAGTTTATAAACCCTGTCATCCACTATTAGACAATCAAAAATTATAAATTGTAGCAAACAAGGCTTGAACCTGGGTCAGTCAAAAGAAAGGAACTCACTACAAGATTAAGAAGAACCATTGAGACAGAAGTGTTAATTGGTTATATTTTAACCAGAACTTATTTAATTACTCCCATCACATAAGAAATAATTGATAAACAAAATTTGCGTTGCTAAAGGTAATAAATAGACACGGTAAAAACAGGATTTGCGTGGTAAAGGTAATAAATATACACGGTTATCTTGGCCTGACCTTTCCACTTCTTCCCACCATAGCTGGTAGCGTGCCCTGTCTGCCTTTAAATTTCCACTTTTTCACCACCAAAATCATTTGTACGAACGTATTTCCTGCTCAACAAGAAAAAAAACTTCGATCGATCAATGGCTGCCTTTGGTAAACAATGGAGGATTAGGGGTGTTAATGAACCAGCACCCTACTACGGCAAGACTCCCCGTAAGTGTATTTTCACTCAACAATGGCTGTACGTTTTTATTTTTAGGGTTTTATGTTTTTTAGTTACTTACTCTCTACTCTGCATTTGGGTTTTTTACAGGTGGTCGGAGGTTCACCCTAAAGGTCCATCACTGTGGCGATTTCCACCGGAATGCCGCCGGCCACGAAGTGTGGAAGGGAGAGGTAGATTATGTCGACTATGTCGACATTCGCAAATTTGATTGTAATGATCTGGATCAAATGGTGCAATACCTAAACCACACATCGGTTGGGTATTTCCTCATTTACTGGAGGATCCCGCCTCTGTCCATCAAATACGGGCTTCAGTATGCTGATTTCATCACTCCCGAAATTGTAAGGGATATGAAAATTCATCTCCAGGGACCAGAGGGGGAGAGAGAGCTGGATGTGTTTTTAATCCGGAACAGGGATTCCACCTACAGAACCTCCGAGTTGGGACCGAGAAAACCCCCTGGTCAAAAGCTGTTTCCTGATGACAGCAGCAGCAGCAGCAGCAGCTTCTTGGATGATGAAGACTATATGTCGGATGCTAGGTCTTAGCTAGTTAGATAGATTTTTGTATAGGATCTGATGAAAATCTTTGTATAAAGATCAATATATATATGTATATATATGAAAGTTTTTGTAAGCTCTTCCTCATGTTTTGTTTTGGTTAACACCATTAATTATATAGACAGATTTTATCTCAATCATTTAAGTTGATTTTATTCTAAATTTGATTGTTGCAAGTAGATTTTACAGTCAACTGATGTGATTTTATCCAATTTAGAAGTAAGATTTATCCTGTTTATAAATCATCTCATCCAACCATATCAAAATGCCAACATATACTAACATAACATATGAATATATACTTCATGTAAGATCACAGTTATGAGTAAAATGGATTCTGCTATGATTCATTGAAAATGTGTATGTATTTATAATAGAAGAAAACTGGTTAACCATCCTGAAGAACTTTAGAACTCTAGTTTATCCGGTTCATCCTTAAGAACTCTAGTTCATCTTCTCTCAATCCTCATGAACTCTTCTTCCTGAAGAATCGTAGTTCATCCGGTTTTCTCTTCTTCCAATTTACTTAATAAGTAAAATTTATCATGTTTATATATCATCTCATCCCACCATATCAAAATGCCAACATATACTACACTAACATAGCATATGAATATATCCTTCATGTAAGATCACTATCATGTTAACATACAAACTCTTCTTGAAAATGTGTATGTTATTAATTATAGATGAAAAGTGTATGAATAAAACTGTAACAACTATCATGTTAACATACAAACTGGAACAACTTATGCAATTGTACACAAATACAGGGATCAACTCTTCTTCCAGCCAAGTTCATCCGGTTCCCATCTTGTTCTCCTCTTCAATAGCCTGTAACCGAAATTTGGCCTTGTGAAATAGGAGACTTTCATGAAGGGTCCGTGTCATTATTCTGCTCTCAGTATCACCAATCCTGACAATATCTCGTATCTCATCTTTAGAAAGCCCATTTAGAGCATCCTGTAAGCTTCTAATTGTCTCACCTTCACTGGTGAAAATGTGATACATGTTTGTTTCTTTCTTATACTCCCAGTTGGTCACCCTTTTTCTCTTAATAAAAACCTGATGAAGCCTGTTACTTGTCATTATTAAATGGATTCGGTCTTTGTCATCCTGGCTCCATTCTGAATCTGGAACTGTACTATGCGTTGTGAATGACCCATCAGCTCTATAGACTACCAAATTTCCATCGTTATCAACTTCAAGTGTCGAAACAGGATTGTCAATGCTGCGTTGTGTGGCTTCGTCTACTTCCCCGTATAACTCATCCAAATACATCCTTATCCTCAGCATTAAGGATTCCTCTTGTGAACACGCGCCCTTCATATCACCACGTGACTGTCTAACATCACCCAACTCATGGTCAGTGAGGTTGTACATAGCTTCTTCAGCTGTAAACTTTAGTACCTCACATGAACTGGTTGTGAACAGGTATACTTTCGCTTCATCATCATACCTCCAGGAGATGATTCTTCTCCTTTCAGCATGGACATCTCTGTATTCATCCTCCTCATTGATCACTTTTCCTTTTCCCTTCCTAGCCACTGACTTCATTCTCTTGGTGGGTGGTTTTTCTGGTGACTTGGGTGGAGATGAGGGTTTTCGGGGTTTGTTTAGGTGAGGATGTGGTACAATGGGTGTGAAGTTATCTGCTCTAAACTTTGGTGGAATAGGCTTTAATTTTACAGGTTTAGGATTTTTTTCTGGTCTACTAGTTCTAGCAGCAGGGTTTCTTCTGGGTTGCTGTGAGGCTAGAGTTCTATTCAGACCAGAAAATGCACCTGGTAATGAGGGAGCGGTCGGTTGTGAGGCTGTGGTGGAGGGTTGAGATGATGAGAGATGAGGATCAGAGACAGTGTCAAACATTTCCTTGATAATGTTGATCCTTGGCGGCTTTTTTTGCTGAGTAGTTTGCACAGGAGCTTTACTCTTCTTTTCTTTGAGGTAGCTGAGACCTTCAGGATGTAAGGAGTCAAACAGAGCATGCATACCTGGTGGCCTTTTCACACCAGTAACTCTTTCATTTTCAATTTGGCTCTTCCTGATAGCATCATAGTCGTTTCTCAGCCTTGGCAATCTGCAAGAGTTGATTATTTTTGGGTCCCTCGTCAAGATTTCCTTGAAGTGCCATTTATGAATCAGCAAGTCATCCTCCTCAGATAGAGTTTGATATCTAGTACCTTGCTTCTCTTGTTGATCATGTTCTAAAGAGCTATCAACAAATCTCTTTACATTTATCTCATTGGCTTGATCAGCTCTGATGACTAGGATCATGTACATCCATCTGATCAAGTCATCACCGTTCATTTCATCAACCCATGCATCAGTAAAGCATTCCTTTTCTTCTGAGCATCACAATGAACTGACATAGGAAAATTTTGTTATCTTCACTTCTCTTCATCCGAATCATCCTATACTCATTACATAAGAGCTTTCTGTACATCTCAACTCTGTCTGAAAGACCTTTCTCTTCGGCTTTGGCAATTCTTTCTTCTATGTACAGATCAGATCTTCTCCTTGCTGCATTGATGAAGGACATTAGGTCTGCATTGTTGATGACATACTCATAAATACCTTCTTCTATGAGTAGTCGTTTCTGTTCTTCAAACTCTGCAATTTCCTTTTGTTCTTGGAACTTCTTTCGTATCTCAGCATTCTCCTTTTCATACTGATCCAACAGAGCCTTTGTAACAGGGTCCATGTCTTCTCTCTGACCTCCTGTGCTCAGATTATCATCATCCTCCATGTCAGTGAAACCAGAGATACTTCTCTCATCAAGAGAATCATCATCAGCAGGTTTTGGAGACTCATGAAGTGAAGTTGCAGCATTGGGACTGGCTTCCGAGATAACTTGCTCAGGAATTTCCTCAGCAGTGATTGGCTTTAAAACAGGAATGATGGGCAGAGATGGAGCACTAGGCTTTAAAAGAGGAATGGTGGGCAGAGATGGAGCACTCCTAAACCAAGTGCAGTTAAGAGTATTCCTAATCATCATTTTTCTCATGAAAGATAGAGCTTCAGGAGCTATATCCACATTTGTGGTTTGCAGATCACTCATCACGCTTGTGATGATCTGATTATCAGCAGTCACTTGCACCTGATGAAGTTGTTCAACCGGATCAACTAGTTCAACGTGATCAACATGGCCTTCTTCCTCCGGATGAAGTTGTTCAACCGGATCAACTAGTTCAACCTGATCAACATGGCCTTCTTCCTCCGGATGAAGTTGTTCAACCGGATCAACTAGTTCAACGTGATCAACATGGCCTTCTTCCTCCGGATGAAGTTGTTCAACCGGATCAACTAGTTCAACCTGATCAACATGGCCTTCTTCCTCCGGATGAAGTTGTTCAACCGGATCAACTTGTTCAACTTCATCAACATCTGAGGAAGACACCCTGTGCAAGATCCTATTTTGAATTAAATCTAGTTTTGCATGTGAATTTCATTTCAACGTATGCATGCATGGTTGACAACCTTACCTATCAGTGGCTTTCATAGATTGTCCTGCCTTCAACCGTTCAATTTCTTCTCCTTGAGCTCTCACAATTGCACGGAGAGCTGCCAATTCATTTTCAAGTTTTGTACATAGAACCGTCAATTCAGTACGTGTCATGCTGCTCTCAACTGGTGTGTTGCCAGTATCTTTGTGCAAAGAAGAGCAAACAAGCCGACCTTGTTCATGCTCAGCACCCATGGTTTCTTGGCACCTGGGATTCCTGTTGTCAATCAAAGGTTCCTGAATAGGTTCCCTGACAGACACAGTTGCCGTGGATTGGGTCTTAATGATGTTGGCACTGTCCTCAGGGTCCAGTGGGACTTCATGAGTAGTGTCAGCCCTTTCCACCTGACTTGCTTCATCACTACTGCAAGTCACCTTATCACCAGAATGTCGGTTGGGTGATTGAACCAAGTCCAGCAGTATATTCCCTGCAATAAGGGTTGGGGAATCTACTTCACGTGGCCTAGGTGATATACCACCCTCATTCTGAGGTAGTCCTGTGGAGGGTCTAGGTAAAGGAGACCTAGTCCTCTTCCTTCTGGGTGATTGTGGAGTGCGTGTGGTATTTTTGGGTGTGGTTTTTGATGTGGACATCCTCTTCCTTTTGGTGGGAATGGTGGGAATTTGTATATCAGTGGAAGAGGATGGTCGGTCTGGTGTGGGCTCAACACTTGTTGGTGTAACAATGTTGTCACCAGGAGCAGTTTGCTCAGGAGCAGTCCTGGCCTTAGGAATAGGGTGTGATGTGTCTTTACCAAGGAAAACAGTTTTGTTCACTTGCATGTTAGAAAATGTTTTACTTGTAAAAGACTTTAGTTCAAGATGTTGATCAGAGATTTGCAGATTTGGAAATTCACAATTGAGAATGTGTTGGATGAATCTGGGGTACATGTAAAAGATCCTTTTAGGTTTTAGATTTTCCAGCATTCCATCAAATATCATTTTTGAAAAGTTAAAATTGAGGCCATTTACCAATCCATGAAAAGCGGATGATTGAGGTGCAGCAAGTTCATCCCACGCAGTTTTCTTGTGAGACAGGCAGTGGAGAATGGTATGAGCAAGATATCGCCAAACATAGGGTAGTTGTCCCTTTTTGATGGTCCCACATGTTAAGTCACCCCCATACCCAATTGCTTCGTACGTCTTCAAGTACAATTCAGACTTGTAATCAGGATCACCTCCTGCATCATTGAATTTCAGATGCTTCCGTATCATTTCTTCATTCAAACTAATCTCATTCCCATTGACTCTAGAGTCAATTTTACCAACCCCGTTGCTATCAACAGATTTTTTGGCTGAGTCCCAAAATTCAGCAATTCTCTGCTTGCATATTACAGGATTCACAGTTAAAGCAAAATGAGTGTTGGATTTCTCGAGGAAATCGTTCATTTCATCAAATAGCTTTGACTTATCAGACTTCTCGAAGTACGCTACAACATTGTGTTCGGCGAAGAACAGTTGAGTAGCCTTTGATGCAGCCTTTCGATTCGATTTGGGTGCCATTTGGTAGAAATTAGAGAGTAAGGTTTAGGTTTAAATCGCCAATTAGAAACCTGGAGAGAAAATAGAGGGTAACTGTTTTTCGAAAATGCAGTTTTACACTAACGGCAGTTCTTCTGGATCACAATGAACCCTAAGAGTTGATACAGGGGAAGTTATTGAAGTTTGCCCATTTAGTTGAAGTTATTTAAGTTTAGAAATTTTAAAAGATTTGAAGTTTCATTACATTAATTAGAAATTTAATTTTTATTAAATGTAAGGTTCAATTTTATATTTATAAAGTTGAAATAATATATTGAATTTATTTTAAAATTTATATATTAATTTAATCTAGTGTTGACATGTGGACATGATGATGTGGAGGCCCTAGAAAAAGGCCATGTGGCAATCATTTTATTGCTTTATTAGGATTAAAGATTTATTTTAATTGAATCCACATCAATTAGGGTCGATTAAGACCGATGAGGACAAATGAAGATAAAGTAGGACCAATTAGGACCAACGAAGCCACGAGGCCCAATTAGGGTAAATTGGGGTCAATTTGGGTCAATGAGGATCAATTAGGGTCACTGATGAAGACCAGTTATAACTAATTAACGAGGGTCGATTTTGCTCAATGTCGACCCCTTATGAGGACCAAATATCACCAATTAGGGTCTATTAGGCCGATTGAGGGCCAAATTACGCTCAATGAGGACCAGTAGACTGAATTAAGGTCGACCATGGTCATTTATGACAAATGAGTACCAATGAGGGCCAGTGAACACTCAGTTAGGATGAATTAGGGCCAATGAAGGTCAATTATAGTCTATTCGGCTCGGTTAGGTTCAATGAAGATCACTTACGGTCAATTACGATCAATTAGGCTCATTTAGGACCAATTATAATCAATTAAGGTCAATTGGGCCTAATTGACTCAAATTTGTTGTACTACAATGTAAATGGTAAACGATAAGTGTAGTAGGTCCTTATTGAGGTTAACTGACACTAATTGGTCCTTATTGGTCCATTTTGTTCAAATTGCTCCTCATTAACCCGAATTGAGCCATATTTGTACTGATTCTGTCTAATTGGCCCTCAGCGGTCCTAACTGGCCCTAATAAGTCATAATTCATCCTTATTGGTCCTAATTGGTCCTCATTGACCCTAATTGAACCTAATTGGTCTTAATCGACGATCACTAACCCTGATTTACCCTTATTGGTATCATTGGTCCTCATTTTAACTAATTGGCCCCAATTAGTCCTAATTGGTCATACTTGATTATCAATCCTCATTAGTCACTTCCTTCATGCTCCGTCCTTATCGGTCCTATGAGCATAATCGACCTTCTCATTGAACTGGTCCTAATTCGTATTCATTGACCATATTAATTGACCATAACTGGTCTTCACTAAAGTATCTTTATAAATGACGCTAATTGTCAATATTTAGTCCTCATTGAGTCTAGTTGGTCCTAATTGCTCCTCAACATCCTAATTGGACGTCGTTTAATATTTTTGGAAACAAAATTATTATACATGAGAAATTCACAACATGGCGGTACGTCTTTTGGTATTTTTATTCTGAATTGCATAGTAATTTATCATTTTCATTTTTGAGTTGTGTTTTAGTAATGTATCCGTTTTTTGTAGTTGCGTTATCACGGCCACAAGGCACGTGTTATTAAAATCTTGTTTATTATATCTAAAATAAAATAATAAAGTTAATATATATTAAAACATAATTTTGTTAATTAGGGCTTTTAACTCCGATCGTCATCCAGATCTGCTTAAAGGATCACAGTTATGAATTTCATCTTCAAGAAGAACCCGCTGGAAGAGCCACGTGGAGACATTTAATTAATTAATTAATTATGTTTATGTTTAATTTTAGGTTTAATTATGTTTAATATACATATTGTTTATATTAATTTTGGGTTTTTTTATCAGTTTGAACAATTCCCCCCCCTTTTAGTTAAAAATTTTCACCAAAAAATTTGAATTTCCCACCATTAGTTCAAACTACACCCAAAATTTCGAACTAAATTTAATTATTATCGATTCCCTCTCACTTTATCAGAAAATTTCCAATTAAAAACCTCCAGCGAATAACTAGGTCTTCTTTCTCATCCATATTATTCACATCTTCCATGGAGCTTCAACAACGAATAGCTTCAACAGCCAGCGCTAGCGATTCTTCAGAAGTGGGATGTGATTTGGGAGACCATTCAGTCCAGAAAACGGTAATTGTCAAGTTATTCCGTTTCATTACTTACAATCTGTTTTCATAAAATTGTTTCTTTTGTTTATTATTGATACACGTTTAACTTGGGATCCCTGAATTTGTGTACAGTTACAGTTACAGATCGATAAAATTTTGTTTCATACAGAATTGATTAGGAAGGGGTATATATTGCAGATATCCTCTCCATTCATTTCAACCCATTCATTTTATGCTAAATTAGTTATTTACCTTCTTAAATGACTGGAGGAGCATGCTAAATTAGTTATTTTTATGCTAGGAATGTTGAGGTCAAGCATATGCACATGTTTGTAGATTCATGTTACTGGTGAACCTCCTTTCTTCTTTATGTACACTGCTAGAAATGGTGAACTGTTTGTTTAATAATATCCACTGAAGACATGATGTGTTCTGCTCTTCCCTTTGGATGTCTTAAATTTGGGTATAACATATCAAATAATTAGTCAGTAGGGTCTTTATGTGATGTATTAATAACTAAGAACTAATTTACGTTACTCTGGTCATTAATTACTAGCTAGGAAATGATCCTAGAGGACATATATAGGAATGTTTCCAACATTTTTTGTAGGTTCATGTTAGAGGGGTACAAAATAAAGAAATTTTAGTTTAAATCCCCTGTAGAAGAATAGAAGAATGTTGATGTCATGCATCTGCTACTCTGCTAGAAATGGTGAACTGTTTGTTTATATCCACTGAAGACATGATGTGTTCCACTCTTCCCTTTAGATGTCTTTAATTTGTGTATAACATATCAAATAATCAATCAATAGGGTCTTTATGTGATATATTAATAATTAAGAACTAACTAAGAGATAATGAATTAACAGGGTCTGCATGCTTTCCTATTTATGTACTTTGTTAAAAAGCATCTAACTACATTCTGTTAATTGTACAAAATTCAAGGATCGATCCAACAACACTGATGGTCAATTGGAAAAACTTGAGTTCGAACTTAAAGAGGAGAGACTTCTTAGGGATGAAAAAAATGAACAGATTAAGGCCCTCTTCTTGAAGATTCAAGAATCGGAGAAAAAACTTGATCTACTTATAGCTCATCTATCTGCAATTGGACCACCGTTACCACACAAACTTAATGCTCCGGCATCTACAGAGGTGAATTCTTTACATCACAACTTAATTAATCATACTATTTTTCAAGTGCCTTATAATCACATACACTCTTGTTCATGAAGAACACAATCCGGATGAACTCTTGTTCTTGAAGAACACAAATAGATGCAAGTTCCTGGTACATAAGAATATATACTTCGTGTAAGAACAAAG
>JBCNJP010000010.1:84679360-84703360 GCA_039602395.1 Deinandra increscens subsp. villosa | reverse complement strand
GTGTTTAGGACGAATGATGGCCAATGAGTTGTGTTTAGGACCAATGATGGCCCAATTGTGTATATAATTACCAATATGACCAAAAAGGTGTGTGTAGGGGCAACAAGGGTCAGTTAGGACCAATGAGTCCCAATAAGGTTTATATATAACCAATAAGTTTTGTTTATGTCACACCCCCAATTAACCACTAACGGAGTTTATACCGTTAAGGGGTGCGAGCAAACCAGGACCACAACCATTAGTTACAAATACTAAACGAATCAGAGTTAGTCTAAATATATGTCATAAACAAAGTCTCAAAATACGCAGCGGAAAATATTGTCTTAGCACTAACCACGTGCTTTACAAAATCATTGTTTTAAATTCCCCATTTGATTTAAACAAAAGTAAAATGTCTTCATGTGCCATGCCAACCCGCTCCGGATACTCCTCAGCGATCTGCAAAAGTTTAAACCACGCAAGTGTCAACCTAACGGTTGGTGAGTTCACAGTGGGCTTGTCACGCAGTGGCCCGGTCTCATAATCATAATTTTGTCAACATATACTTATGTAATATTTATTCGTGAAAAGCAATGCTCAGTGACATACATCCGTTCATAAACATAGTAGAGTGATTTAGTAAAGTAATGTCCGTAACATGCGTTATCGGGTATGTACTAGTTTTGTAAAATTAAAGTGCTCAACCGATATCGCGGGTAGCTAATCCGTTGTTCCATGCACTAAGGAAGTTTGTACCAAAGCTGACTAGTAAGTATTGTAGTGGCATTGCCATCATCTATTTTGTTTTGCGGACATACGTCATCGCGGCTTTGCCTCCCCCGTGTCCTCTCGGGATCACGGTCAGATAGGCTAATATTGTACCTCCGTGCACCTCCAGTGTCACGAGGCGGAGTTTGTCAAACTCCAGTAGATCTACCCAACATCCTCTCGCTTTACAATTAATGGTACAATTAAGTTGAGGACTTTTTCAGTTATAAGGCAATCCTTAGAAATCATGTGATATCATGTGGTTTAGACTTTAACATACACTAGCCATATTAAAACGTTTTACCGGATTCTCATGAATCTCAAAATGTTTTCAGTTTTGTTTCAGAAATGGTTTGTTTAAGTTCCACAAGTGTTTCCCATAAAACACTCCAAGCTTATCAAAGAGGTGCGTGGCACTCATAAGGTTTCAAGTTCATAAAAGAGGTGCATAGCACTCATAAGGTTATCAGCATTGTTTTCCATTAAGTTATTCAGTGTGTCCCAAACGGGCTCACAGTAAACGGGTTGGTGACACTCACCTTTGGTTGCATTGCTACACTTGCTAAGTAATCCAAATATTGTTTGCTTAACGAAGACCTAAGAACACGTTTAGGTCTTAAGTATTAGTTTCGTGTCTAATGTTTAACTTACGTCACTATGGCCCATAACATAGCACGTTGGAACTATGACACGACATACCGACACACGACACCGATGGTTGATCATAAACGAGGGTTCACATAACTCAGAAATCAAAGCATGTTTCATTATTGCATAATCATGTAAGTCATGGCATAACATTCAAATAAGTTGCACAAGTTTGGGTTTTGGTCTTGGCACAGTTTCGCTACACAGTTTCGCTACAGTTTCGCTACACAGTTTCGCTACGCAGTTTCGCTATGTGCACGGGCAGCACTTTCGCTAGGGAATACCCGATGACACAGTTTCGCTAGCTAGTTTCGCTCGAAACTGATGGCACAGTTTCGCTAGCATAGCTTCGCTCGAAACTGGTTTGAACTTTTGTTCAGGGACAGGGTCTATGGTTGTTTCGCTCGGTAGTTTCGTTACTTAGTTTCGCCGGCGACACTACAGTTTCGCTACATAGTATCGCTGTATGAATATTCCAACAGTTTCGCTACATAATTTCGCCCAGAGAACACACAGTTTCGCTAGTCGCGAAAAACTCATTTTTAAGACCAAAAATCAATCTAACAGCTTCCATACATCATGTAATTCAATATCTAGCATGCATAAACATTTACCAACATCACAGAGGCAAATTTAACACCTTAAACATGAGTTTTCATCATCAAATCACCAAAAACACCTCAAAGCTCATTTTTAGCACAAAGTTAACCTAACTAGCATGAATCTTCATTATGGCTTGATTTCACACGTAAAGTTACAGACTTTATGATAGATCTAGCATTCCTAAGCATCATACTACAAGCATACACGATTTCATGAAGATCTAAGCATGCTTTTTAAGAAAACACATAGAAAAGGCATAAACATGGTTTTTGGAGACTCACGGTTTGATCTAGGATCCGAATGGGTGATGTCTCGAGGCTGAGATCACGACGGCTCGTGGTGTTTCTCGGCTGACCAGAATTCAGGAGAGTGTGTGTGTGTTTTTGAGAAATGGTGTAAGTAAAATGACAAGATTAGGGTTTTATAAAATACATAGGTCAGGAGCTAGTTTCGCTGGCCAAGCGAAACTGACTCTGAATTCGTGTAAATCGAAAGTTTGGCTACCGAGCGAATCTACAGTTTCGCTCGGTAGTTTCGCTGGCAACCAAAAAGGGCCAATTTACAAAATTAATTAATTAAACACGTTGCACATAATAACAATAAATAAACACATAACACATATGGACGGGTTCGGTGATCAACCAAAGGTCGTGGACGTATTCGGCCTAGTTAAGCATTAGTTACTAAGTTAACACTTATAACGTAACTAACGGAGATTGTCTAACGGAAGTTAACCTTGAAATTCTCAGATGTCACATCATCCCCTTGTAAATGGAATTTTCGTCCCGAAAATTATTCCTGCGTCGTAGCGTTCGCAGCCTCGGCTGTCTTTGTTGCTGTTGTTGCTGGGGGAAAGAAAGCAAAAGTTTTAGGGTCGCCACAGTTTAGGACCAATGATGGCCAATAAGTTGTGTTTAGGACCAATGATGGCCCAATTGTGTATATAATTAGCAATAGGACCAAAATGGTGTGTCTAGGGGCAACAGTCAGTTGGGACCAATGAGTCCCAATAAGGTGTGTACATAACCAATATATTGTGTTTAGGACCAATGATGGCAAATAAGTTGTGTTTAGGACCAATGATGGCCCAATTGTGTGTATAATTACCAATAGGACCAAAAAGGTGTGTTAAGGGGCAACAAGGGTCAGTTGGGAACAATGAGTTTCAATAAGGGGTGTACATAACCAATAAGTTGTGTTTAGGACTAATAATAAGTTGTGTTTGAGACCAATGATGGCCCAATTGTGTATATAATTACCAGTAGGACCAAAATGGTGTGTCTAGGGGCAACAAGGGTCAGTTGGGACCAATGAGTCCCAATAAAGTGTGTACATAACCAATAAGTTGTGTTTAGGACCAATGATGGCCAATGAGTTGTGTTTAGGACCAATGATGGCCCAATTGTGTATATAATTACCAATATGACCAAAAAGGTGTGTCTAGGGGCAACAAGGGTCAGTTAGGACCAATGAGTACCAATAAGGTGTGTATATAACCAATAAGTTTTGTTTAGAACCAATGATGTCCAATAAGTTGTGTTTAGGACCAATGATGGCCCAATTGTGTATATAACTAACAATAGGACCAAAATGGTGTGTCTCGGGGCAACAGTCAGTTGGGACCAATGAGTCCCAATAAGGTGTGTACATAACCAATATATTGTGTTTAGGACCAATGATGGCAAATAAGTTGTGTTTAGGACCAATGATGGCCCAATTGTGTGTATAATTACCAATAGGACCAAAATGGTGTGTCTAGGGGCAACAGTCAGTTGGGACCAATGAGTCCCAATAAGGTGTGTACATAACCAATATATTGTGTTTAGGACCAATGATGGCAAATAAGTTGTGTTTAGGACCAATGATGGCCCAATTGTGTGTATAATTACCAATAGGACCAAAAAGGTGTGTTTAGGGGCAAAAAGGGTCAGTTGGGACCAATGAGTTTCAATAAGGGGTGTACATAACCAATAAGTTGTGTTTAGGACCAATGATGGCCAATGAGTTGTGTTTAGGACCAATGATGGCCAATGAGTTGTGTTTAGGACCAATGATGGCCCAATTGTGTATATAATTACCAATATGACCAAAAAGGTGTGTCTAGGGGCAACAAGGGTCAGTTAGGACCAATGAGTCCCAATAAGGTGTGTATATAACCAATAAGTTTTGTTTAGGACCAATGATGGCCAATAAGTTGTGTTTAGGACCAATGATGGCCCAATTGTGTATATAATTAACAATAGGACCAAAATGGTGTGTCTAGGGGCAACAATCAGTTGGGACCAATGAGTCCCAATAAGGTGTGTACATAACCAATATATTGTGTTTAGGACCAATGATGGCAAATAAGTTGTGTTTAGGACCAATGATGGCCCAATTGTGTGTATAATTACCAATAGGACCAATAAGTTGTGTTTAGGACTAATAATAAGTTGTGTTTAGGACCAATGATGGCCCAATTGTGTATATAATTACCAGTAGGACCAAAATGGTGTGTCTAGGGACAACAAGGGTCAGTTGGGGCCAATGAGTCCCAATAAGGTGTGTACATACCCAATAAGTTGTGTTTAGGACCAATGATGGCCAATAAGTTGTGTTTAGGACCAATGATGGCCCAATTGTGTATATAATTACCAATATGACCAAAAAGGTGTGTCTAGGGGCAACAAGGGTCTGTTGGGACCAATGAGTCCCAGTAAGGTGTGTACATAACCAATTAGTTGTGTTTAGGACCAATGATGGCCAATGAGTTGTGTTTAGGACCAATGATGGCCCAATTGTGTATATAATTACCAATAGGACCAAAAAGGCGTGTCTAGGGGCAACAAGGGTCAGTTGGGACCAATGAGTCCCAATAAGGTGTGTATATAACTAATAAGTTGTGTTTAGGACCAATGATGGCCAATAAGTTGTGTTTAGGACCAATGATGGCTCAATTGTGTATATAATTACCAATAGGACCAAAATGGTGTGTTTAGGGGCAACAAGGGTCAGTTGGGACTAATGAGTCCCAATAAGATGTGTACATAACCAATAAGTTGTGTTTAGGACCAATGATGGCCAATAAGTTTTGTTTAGGACCAATGATGGACCAATTGTGTTAATAATTACCAATAGGACCAAAATAGTGTGTCTAGGGGCAACAAGGGTCAGTTGGGACTAATGAGTCCCAATAAGGTGTGTACATAACCAATAAACTGTGTTTAGAACCAATGATGGCCAATAAGTTCTGTTTAGGACCAATGATAGCCCAATTGTGTATATAATTACCAAAAAGACCAAAATGGTGTGTCTAGGGGCAACAAGGGTCAGTTGGGACCAATAAGTCCCAATAGGTTGTGTACATAACCAATAAGTTGTGTTTAGGACCAATGATGGCCAATGAGTTGTGTTTAGGACCAATGATGGCCCAATTGTGTATATAATTACCAATATGACCAAAAAGGTGTGTCTAGGGGCAACAAGGGTCAGTTAGGACCAATGAGTCCCAATAAGGTTTATATATAACCAATAAGTTTTTTTTAGGGCCAATGATGGCCAATAAGTTGTGTTTAGGACCAATAATGGCCCAATTGTGTATATAAGTACCAATAGGACCAAAAAGGTGTGTCTAGGGGCAACAAGGGTCAGTTGGGACCAATGAGTCCCAATAAGGTGTGTACATAACCAATAAGTTGTGTTTAGGACCAATGATGGCCCAATTGTGTATATAATTTCCAATAAGACAAAAATGGTGTGTCTAAGGGCAACAAGGGTCAGTTGGGACCAATGAGTCCCAATAAGGTGTGTACATAACCAATAAGTTATGTTTAGGACCAATGATGACCAATGAGTTGTGTTTAGGACCAATGATGGCCCAATTGTGTATATAATTACCAATAGGACCAAAAAGTCGTGTCTAGGGGCAACAAGGGTCAGTTGGGACCAATGAGTTCCAATAAGGTGTGTGTATAACCAATAAGTTGTGTTTAGGACCAATGATGGCCAATAAGTTGTGTTTAGGACCAATGATGGACCAATTTTGTATATAATTACCAATAGGACCAAAAAGATGTGTCTAGGGGCAACAAGGGTCCGTTGGGACCAATGAGTACCAATAAGGTGTGGAAATAACCAATAAGTTGTGTTTGGGACCAATGATGGCTAATAAGTTTTGTTTAGGACCAATGATGGCCCAATTGTGTATATAATTACCAATAGGACCAAAATGGTGTGTCTAGGGGCAACAAGGGTCAGTTGGGGCTAATGAGTCCCAATAAGGTGTGTACATAACCAATAAATTGTGTTTAGAACCAATGATGGCTAATAAGTTGTGTTTAGGACCGATGATGGCCCAATTGTGTGTATAATTACCAATAGGACCAAAATGGTGTGTCTAGGGGCAACAGTCAGTTGGGACCAATGAGTCCCAATAAGGTGTGTACATAACCAATATATTGTGTTTAGGACCAATGATGGCAAATAAGTTGTGTTTAGGACCAATGATGGCCCAATTGTGTGTATAATTACCAATAGGACCAAAAAGGTGTGTTTAGGGGCAAAAAGGGTCAGTTGGGACCAATGAGTTTCAATAAGGGGTGTACATAACCAATAAGTTGTGTTTAGGACCAATGATGGCCAATGAGTTGTGTTTAGGACCAATGATGGCCAATGAGTTGTGTTTAGGACCAATGATGGCCCAATTGTGTATATAATTACCAATATGACCAAAAAGGTGTGTCTAGGGGCAACAAGGGTCAGTTAGGACCAATGAGTCCCAATAAGGTGTGTATATAACCAATAAGTTTTGTTTAGGACCAATGATGGCCAATAAGTTGTGTTTAGGACCAATGATGGCCCAATTGTGTATATAATTAACAATAGGACCAAAATGGTGTGTCTAGGGGCAACAATCAGTTGGGACCAATGAGTCCCAATAAGGTGTGTACATAACCAATATATTGTGTTTAGGACCAATGATGGCAAATAAGTTGTGTTTAGGACCAATGATGGCCCAATTGTGTGTATAATTACCAATAGGACCAATAAGTTGTGTTTAGGACTAATAATAAGTTGTGTTTAGGACCAATGATGGCCCAATTGTGTATATAATTACCAGTAGGACCAAAATGGTGTGTCTAGGGACAACAAGGGTCAGTTGGGGCCAATGAGTCCCAATAAGGTGTGTACATACCCAATAAGTTGTGTTTAGGACCAATGATGGCCAATAAGTTGTGTTTAGGACCAATGATGGCCCAATTGTGTATATAATTACCAATATGACCAAAAAGGTGTGTCTAGGGGCAATAAGGGTCTGTTGGGACCAATGAGTCCCAGTAAGGTGTGTACATAACCAATTAGTTGTGTTTAGGACCAATGATGGCCAATGAGTTGTGTTTAGGACCAATGATGGCCCAATTGTGTATATAATTACCAATAGGACCAAAAAGGCGTGTCTAGGGGCAACAAGGGTCAGTTGGGACCAATGAGTCCCAATAAGGTGTGTATATAACTAATAAGTTGTGTTTAGGACCAATGATGGCCAATAAGTTGTGTTTAGGACCAATGATGGCCCAATTGTGTATATAATTACCAATAGGACCAAAATGGTGTGTTTAGGGGCAACAAGGGTCAGTTGGGACTAATGAGTCCCAATAAGATGTGTACATAACCAATAAGTTGTGTTTAGGACCAATGATGGCCAATAAGTTTTGTTTAGGACCAATGATGGACCAATTGTGTTAATAATTACCAATAGGACCAAAATAGTGTGTCTAGGGGCAACAAGGGTCAGTTGGGACTAATGAGTCCCAATAAGGTGTGTACATAACCAATAAACTGTGTTTAGAACCAATGATGGCCAATAAGTTCTGTTTAGGACCAATGATAGCCCAATTGTGTATATAATTACCAAAAAGACCAAAATGGTGTGTCTAGGGGCAACAAGGGTCAGTTGGGACCAATAAGTCCCAATAGGTTGTGTACATAACCAATAAGTTGTGTTTAGGACCAATGATGGCCAATGAGTTGTGTTTAGGACCAATGATGGCCCAATTGTGTATATAATTACCAATATGACCAAAAAGGTGTGTCTAGGGGCAACAAGGGTCAGTTAGGACCAATGAGTCCCAATAAGGTTTATATATAACCAATAAGTTTTTTTTAGGGCCAATGATGGCCAATAAGTTGTGTTTAGGACCAATAATGGCCCAATTGTGTATATAAGTACCAATAGGACCAAAAAGGTGTGTCTAGGGGCAACAAGGGTCAGTTGGGACCAATGAGTCCCAATAAGGTGTGTACATAACCAATAAGTTGTGTTTAGGACCAATGATGGCCCAATTGTGTATATAATTTCCAATAAGACCAAAATGGTGTGTCTAAGGGCAACAAGGGTCAGTTGGGACCAATGAGTCCCAATAAGGTGTGTACATAACCAATAAGTTATGTTTAGGACCAATGATGACCAATGAGTTGTGTTTAGGACCAATGATGGCCCAATTGTGTATATAATTACCAATAGGACCAAAAAGGCGTGTCTAGGGGCAACAAGGGTCAGTTGGGACCAATGAGTTCCAATAAGGTGTGTGTATAACCAATAAGTTGTGTTTAGGACCAATGATGGCCAATAAGTTGTGTTTAGGACCAATGATGGACCAATTTTGTATATAATTACCAATAGGACCAAAAAGATGTGTCTAGGGGCAACAAGGGTCCGTTGGGACCAATGAGTACCAATAAGGTGTGGAAATAACCAATAAGTTGTGTTTGGGACCAATGATGGCTAATAAGTTTTGTTTAGGACCAATGATGGCCCAATTGTGTATATAATTACCAATAGGACCAAAATGGTGTGTCTAGGGGCAACAAGGGTCAGTTGGGGCTAATGAGTCCCAATAAGGTGTGTACATAACCAATAAATTGTGTTTAGAACCAATGATGGCTAATAAGTTGTGTTTAGGACCGATGATGGCCCAATTGTGTATATAATTACCAATAAGACCAAAATGGTGTGTCTAGGGGCAACAGTCAGTTGGGACCAATGAGTCCCAAGAAGGTGTGTACATAACCAATATATTGTGTTTAGGACCAATGATGGCCAATAAGTTGTGTTTAGGACCAATGATGGCCTAATTGTGTGTATAATTACCAATAGGACCAAAAAGGTGTGTTTAGGGGCAACAAGGGTCAGTTGGGAACAATGAGTTCCAATAAGGGGTGTACATAACCAATAAGTTGTGTTTAGGACTAATAATAAGTTTTGTTTGGGACCAATGATGGCCCAATTGTGTATATAATTACTAGTAGTACCAAAATGGTGTGTCTAGGGGCAACAAGGGTCAGTTGGGTCCCAATAAGGTGTGTACATAACCAATATATTGTGTTTAGGACCAATGATGGCCAATAAGTTGTGTTTAGGACCAATGATGGCCCAAATGTGTATATAATTACCAATAGGACCAAAAAGGTGTGTTTAGGGGCAATAAGGGTCAGTTGGGGCCAATGAGTCCCAATAAGGTGTGTACATAACCAATAAGTTGTGTTTAGGACCAATGATGGCCAATAAGTTGTGTTTAAGACCAATAATGGCCCAATTGTGTATATAATTACCAATAGGACCAAAAAGGTGTGTCTAGGGGCAACAAGGGTCAGTTAGGATCAATGAGTCCCAATAAGGTGTGTACATAACCAATAAGTTGTGTTTAGGACCAATGATGGCCCAATTGTGTATATAATTACCAATAAGACCAAAATGGTGTGTCTAAGGGCAACAAGGGTCAGTTGGGACCAATGAGTCCCAATAAGGTGTGTAGATAACCAATAAGTTGTGTTTAGGACCAATGATTGCCAATGAGTTGTGTTTAGGACCAATGATGGCCCAATTTTGTATATAATTACCAATAGGACCAAAAAGGCGTGTCTATGGGCAACAAGGGTCAGTTGGGACGAATGAGTCCCAATAAGGTGTGTGTATAACCAATAAGTTGTGTTTAGGACCAATGATGGCCAATAAGTTGTGTTTAGGACCAATGATGGCCCAATTGTGTATATAATTACCAGTAGGACCAAAATGGTGTGTCTAGGGGCAACAAGGGTCAGTTGGTGCCAATGAGTCCCAATAAGGTGTGTACATAACCAATAAGTTGTGTTTAGGACCAATGATGGCCCAATTGTGTATATAATTACCAATAGGACAAAAATGGTGTGTCTCGGGGCAACAAGGGTCAGTTGGGACTAATTAGTCCCAATAAGGTGTGTACATAACCAATAAATTGTGTTTAGAACCAATGATGGCTAATAAGTTGTGTTTAGGACCGATGATGGCCCAATTGTGTATATAATTACCAGTAAGACCAAAATGGTGTGTCTAGGGGCAACAGTCAGTTGGGAACAATGAGTCCCAATAAGGTGTGTACATAACCAATATATTGTGTTTAGGACCAATGATGGCCAATAAGTTGTGTTTAGGACCAATGATGGCCCAATTGTGTGTATAATTACAACAGGACCAAAAAGGTGTGTTTAGGGGCAACAAGGGTCAGTTGGGAACAATGAGTTCCAATAAGGGGTGTACATAACCAATAAGTTGTGTTTAGGACTAATAATAAGTTGTGTTTATGACCAATGATGGCCCAATTGTGTATATAATTACCAATAGGACCAAAAAGGCGTGTCTAGGGGCAACAAGGGTCAGTTGGGACCAATGAGTCCCAATAAGGTGTGTGTATAACCAATAAGTTGTGTTTAGGACCAATGATGGCCAATAAGTTGTGTTTAGGACCAATGATGGCCCAATTGTGTATATAATTACCAGTAGGACCAAAATGGTGTGTCTAGGGGCAACAAGGGTCAGTTGGGGCCAATGAGTCCCAATAAGGTGTGTACATAACCAATAAGTTGTGTTTAGGACCAATGATGGCCAATAAGTTGTGTTTAGGACCAATGATGGCCCAATTGTGTATATAATTACCAATAGGACAAAAATGGTGTGTCTAGGGGCAACAAGGGTCAGTTGGGACTAATGAGTCCCAATAAGGTGTGTACATAACCAATAAATTGTGTTTAGAACCAATGATGGCTAATAAGTTGTGTTTAGGACCGATGATGGCCCAATTGTGTATATAATTTCCAATAAGACCAAAATGGTGTGTCTAGGGGCAACAGTCAGTTGGGACCAATGAGTCCCAATAAGGTGTGTACATAACTAATATATTGTGTTTAGGACCAATGATGGCCAATAAGTTGTGTTTAGGACCAATGATGGCCCAATTGTGTGTATAATTACCAATAGGACCAAAAAGGTGTGTTTAGGGGCAACAAGGGTCAGTTGGGAACAATGAGTTCCAATAAGGGGTGTACATAACCAATAAGTTGTGTTTAGGACTAATAATAAGTTGTGTTTGGGACCAATGATGGCCCAATTGTGTATATAATTACTAGTAGGACCAAAATGGTGTGTCTAGGGGCAATAAGGGTCAGTTGGGTCCCAATAAGGTGTGTACATAACCAATATATTGTGTTTAGGACCAATGATGGCCAATAAGTTGTGTTTAGGACCAATGATGGCCCAATTGTGTATATAATTACCAATAGGACCAAAAAGGTGTGTTTAGGGGCAATAAGGGTCAGTTGGGGCCAATGAGTCCCAATAAGGTGTGTACATAACCATTAAGTTGTGTTTAGGACCAATGATGGCCAATAAGTTGTGTTTAGGACCAATAATGGCCCAATTGTGTATATAATTACCAAAAGGACCAAAAAGGTGTGTCTAGGGGCAACAAGGGTCAGTTAGGACCAATGAGTCCCAAAAAGTTGTGTACATAACCAATAAGTTGTGTTTAGAACCAATGATGGCCCAATTGTGTATATAATTACCAATAAGACCAAAATGGTGTGTCTAAGGGCAACAAGGGTCAGTTGGGACCAATGAGTCCCAATAAGGTGTGTACATAACCAATAAGTTGTGTTTAGGACCAATGATTGCCAATGAGTTGTGTTTAGGACCAATGATGACCCAATTGTGTAAATAATTACCAATAGGACCAAAAAGGTGTGTTTAGGGGCAACAAGGGTCAGTTGGGAACAATGAGTTCCAATAAGGGGTGTACATAACCAATAAGTTGTGTTTAGGACTAATAATAAGTTGTGTTTGGGACCAATGATGGCCCAATTGTGTATATAATTACTAGTAGGACCAAAATGGTGTGTCTAGGGGCAATAAGGGTCAGTTGGGTCCCAATAAGGTGTGTACATAACCAATATATTGTGTTTAGGACCAATGATGGCCAATAAGTTGTGTTTAGGACCAATGATGGCCCAATTGTGTATATAATTACCAATAGGACCAAAAAGGTGTGTTTAGGGGCAATAAGGGTCAGTTGGGGCCAATGAGTCCCAATAAGGTGTGTACATAACCATTAAGTTGTGTTTAGGACCAATGATGGCCAATAAGTTGTGTTTAGGACCAATAATGGCCCAATTGTGTATATAATTACCAAAAGGACCAAAAAGGTGTGTCTAGGGGCAACAAGGGTCAGTTAGGACCAATGAGTCCCAATAAGGTGTGTACATAACCAATAAGTTGTGTTTAGAACCAATGATGGCCCAATTGTGTATATAATTACCAATAAGACCAAAATGGTGTGTCTAAGGGCAACAAGGGTCAGTTGGGACCAATGAGTCCCAATAAGGTGTGTACATAACCAATAAGTTGTGTTTAGGACCAATGATTGCCAATGAGTTGTGTTTAGGACCAATGATGACCCAATTGTGTAAATAATTACCAATAGGACCAAAAAGGCGTGTCTAGGGGCATTAAGGGTCAGTTGGGACCAATGAGTCCCAATAAGGTGTGTGTATAACCAATAAGTTGTGTTTAGGACCAATGATGGCCAATAAGTTGTGTTTAGGACCAATGATGGCCCAATTGTGTATATAATTACCAGTAGGACCAAAATGGTGTGTCTAGGGGCAACAAGGGTCAGTTGGGGCCAATGAGTCCCAATAAGGTGTGTACATAACCAATAAGTTGTGTTTAGGACCAATGATGGCCAATAAGTTGTGTTTAGGACCAATAATGGCCCAATTGTGTATATAATTACCAAAGGACCAAAAAGGTGTGTCTAGGGGCAACAAGGGTCAGTTAGGACCAATGAGTCCCAATAAGGTGTGTACATAACCAATAAGTTGTGTTTTGGACCAATGATGGCCCGATTGTGTATATAATTACCAATAAGACCAAAATGGTGTGTCTAAGGGCAACAAGGGTCAGTTGGGACCAATGAGTCCCAATAAGGTGTGTACATAACCAATAAGTTGTTTTTAGGACCAATGATGGCCAATGAGTTGTGTTTAGGACCAATGATGGCCCAATTGTGTATATAATTACCAATAGGACC
Organism: Deinandra increscens subsp. villosa; assembly: GCA_039602395.1. Taxonomy (NCBI): domain Eukaryota; kingdom Viridiplantae; phylum Streptophyta; class Magnoliopsida; order Asterales; family Asteraceae; genus Deinandra; species Deinandra increscens. The sequence continues at coordinate 84,689,984 of JBCNJP010000010.1, read as the reverse complement.
AAAAAGGCATGTCTAGGGGCAACAAGGGTCAGTTGGGACCAATGAGTCCCAATAAGGTGTGTGTATAACCAATAAGTTGTGTTTAGGACCAATGATGGCCAATAAGTTGTGTTTAGGACCAATGATGGCCCAATTGTGTATATAATTACCAGTAGGACCAAAATGGTGTGTTTAGGGGCAACAAGGGTCAGTTGGGACCAATGAGTCCCAATAAGGTGTGTACATAACCAATATATTGTGTTTAGGACCAATGATGGCCAATAAGTTGTGTTTAGGACCAATGATGGCCCAATTGTGTGTATAATTACCAATAGGACCAAAAAGGTGTGTTTAGGGGCAACAAGGGTCAGTTGGGAACAATGAGTTCCAATAAGGGGTGTACATAACCAATAAGTTGTGTTTAGGACTAATAATAAGTTGTGTTTGGGACCAATGATGGCCCAATTGTGTATATAATTACTAGTAGGACAGAACTGGTGTGTCTAGGGGCAACAAGGGTCAGTTGGGGCCAATGAGTCCCAATAAGGTGTGTACATAACCAATAAGTTGTGTTTAGAACCAATGATGGCCAATAAGTTGTGTTTAGGACCAATGATGACCCAATTGTGTTATAATTACCAATAGGACCAAAAAGGTGTGTCTAGGGGCAACAAGGGTCAGTGGGGACCAATGAGTCCAAATAAGGTGTGTACATAACCAATAAGTTGTGTTTAGGACCAATGATGGCCCAATTGGGTATATAATTACCAATAAGACCAAAATGGTGTGTCTAAGGGCAACAAGGGTCATTCGGGGCCAATGAGTCCCAATAAGGTGTGTACCAATACGTTGTGTTTAGGACCAATGATGGCCAATGAGTTGTGTTTAGGAACAATGATGGCCCAATTGTGTATATAATTACCAATAGGACCAAAAAGGCGTGTCTAGGGGCAACAAGGGTCAGTTGGGACCAATGAGTCCCAATAAGGTGTTTATATAACCAATAAGTTGTGTTTATGAACCAATGATGACCAATAAGTTGTGTTTAGGACCAATGATGGCCCAATTGTGTATATAATTACCAATAGGACCAAAATGGTGTGTCTGGGGGCAACAAGGGTCAGTTGGGACCAATGAGTACCAATAAGGTGTGTACATAACCAATAATTTGTGTTTACGGACCAATGATGGCCAATGAGATGTGTTTAGGACCAATGATGACCCAATTGTGTAAATAATTACCAATAGGACCAAAAAGGTGTGTCTAGGGGCAACAAGGGTCAGTTGGGACCAATGAGTCCCAATAAGGTGTGTACATAACCAATAATTTGTGTTTAGGACCAATGATGGCCAATAAGTTTTGTTTAGGACCAATGATGGCCAATGAGTTGTGTTTAGGACCAATGATGACCCAAATGTGTATATAATTACCAATAGGACCAAAAAGGTGTGTCTAGGGGCAACAAGGGTCAGTTGGGACCAATGAGTCTCAATAAGGTGTGTACATAACCAATATATTGTGTTTAGGACCAATGATGGCCAATAAGTTGTGTTTAGGACCAATGATGGCCCAATTGTGTATATAATTACCAATAGGACCAAAATGGTGTGTCTAGGGGCAACAAGGGTCAGTTGGGACCAATGAGTACCAATAAGGTGTGTACATAACCAATAATTTGTGTTTAGGACCAATGATGGCCAATAAATTTTGTTTAGGACCAATGATAGCCAATGAGTTGTGTTTAGGACCAATGATGACCCAATTGTGTATATAATTACCAATAGGACCAAAAAGGTGTGTCTAGGGGCAACAAGGGTCAGTTGGGACCAATGAGTCCCAATAAGGTGTGTACATAACCAATAAGTTATGTTTAGGACCAATGATGGCCAATAAGTTGTGTTTAGGACCAATGATGGCCCAATTGTGTATATAATTACGAATAAGACCAAAATGGTGTGTCTAGGGGCAACAAGGGTCAGTTGGGACCAATGGGTCCCAATAAGGTGTGTACATATCCAATATATTGTGTTTAGGACCAATGATGGCCAATAAGTTCTTTTTAGGACCAATGATGGCCCAATTGTGTATATATGTACCAATAGGACCAAAATGGTGTGTCTAGGGGCAAAAAGGGTCAGTTAGGACCAATGAGTCCCAATAAGGTGTGTACATAACCAATAAGTTGTGTTTAGGACCAATGATGGCCCAATTGTGTATATAATTACCAATAGGACCAAAATGTTGTGTCTAGGGGCAACAAAGGTCAGTTGGGACCAATGAGTCCCAATAAGGTGTGTACATAACCAATATATTGTGTTTAGGACCAATGATGGCCAATAAGTTGTGTTTATGACCAATGATGGCCCAATTGTGTATATAATTACCAATAGGACCAAAACAATCAGGCGGATCAAATTTGTACTAGCGGACCAGATTCCGGATCAGATGAACTAGCGGACCAGAATTATACTAGCGGATCAGATGCGGACCAGATATCTTCAGCGGATCAAATTTGATACGGCGGATCAAAACTGGTACGGCGGACCAGAATTTTCAGCGGATCACACTGATACGCTGTAACTGCTGCGGATCAGACTGATGAAGATTGCCTAGCGGATCAAACGGCGGACCAGACTGCTCTATCAGCGGACCAGACGCAGAAAACACAAAAATCGACTGTTTTTCACAAATTTTGACAATTGAAGCTGAAAACTGGATCAATATGATGCGAAAACCCTCCAGGAGCATACAGAAATCATTTTTATCCTCGGAATCACTCAGAATTGGAAGAAATTGAAGAAAAACTTACCAAACCCAAGCTTTCTCTCTCTAAAACTCCGAAAATTGATCAAAAACACAGCAGTAGAGCAACCAAATGCTCTGATACCACTTGTAGAAACGAGATACGATCTTACTACTGCGTGTATCAATCAATCATAGTAACAACGGATGTAAATAAGAGAATTCTTATTGATCACTTGAAGATACAAAGAAGACTCTCTAGTTTCTCTCTCTAGAAACACACACAGAAAGGTGTAGAATGACAGAAGTGTTTCAACTGGTTACCATGCACATTCTAACACACCCTATTTATAGTAAGTGACTAATCACCCAGCGTATCAAACTGATACGCCGGACCACATGGTCCGCCGGACCATGTGGTACGCCCATAACCAAATAGTCACTACAACTATCACTTAGACACGCTCACATAGATACAATACACGAGACACTCATAGCATAGGAATATGCTCTAACAGAAATATATATATATATACATATACATACATAGAGGAAGGGTAATTTGCAAACCATGTTGAGTTGAGAAAACTTTCAAAACTATTTCTTGGCCATTGATCAATCTCATCCTATGATTCTTAATTTTTCTAGCATTTTTCTTTAATTTTATATGTTACTTTATTTGATTTAAATGTGAAAAGGGTATAATTGGAAGAGAAAAATAAAGTGTGGTGTAGATTTCAAAGTATCCTGCACTTCCATCACATCACTCTTCCATCTCTATTATCTATTTTCCCATCAAGATCCATCATGTTAATATATCTTACAAAAAATGGTGTTCTTCCTCTCCAGAATGAAGAAAAAAATTATGTTCTTCCTCAAAAAAGATGGTGTTCTTTCTCTAAAAAATGGTGTTCTTCATCTCAAATGACAACAGAGACGGTGACGAAGTTGTTTTCGGATCGGAGTAAAGCTTCACCTCCCCCATCGTCGGAGTGAAATTTCATGAGTTTGGGAGTTTTCACGGCGGCGACGATGGTGCAGAGATCGAGAGCTTGAGTAAGCCACCACCGCTAGGACTTCCAACTGAACTCCAGCGGGCCTCTTGCCATGGCCGGCGACGACGACCGTGGTGCCTTCTTACCTCCTTAGTTCTTACCTCGTGTATTGTTCATCAATCTTTCATTAGAAAAACATCTCTTATGTTTTTTTAATCAGAAATTGGAATCTTTTTGCAACACCCAATTGGATTTCGTCTGTGATTTACATGTTTCTTTCACTTTACCCAATTTTTGAAAAATTTCTTGAAGAAGGATGAATCTTGAGAGTGATAGATAATGGTGTTTACATTTTTTGATGATTTCTTAAATACGTTTTTTCGTATGCTTAAACTGTTATTGATTTTTACCATTTGATTACATTCTTAAACAACTTTTCATTTGTGGAGTCTTCTCTGTGATGTTTTTTTTTACATATGTAATGTTATATATAATGGTACATCTTATGCTACATATGTAAAATCTAATGTTATGTATGTAAATTTCCACATGTATTTACATATGTAAATTTACTTACCTAATGTATGTACATAAGGTTCCATATCTGTTACATATGTAATTTTAATGTGTAACATATTACCATTTGTTAAATATGTCTTTTTAAAGATGTTGCATATGCAACTTTTTCTTATCTAACATGTTATATATCATTATCTATTTAAAGCTTCATATGTATTGTCTAATGTTATGTATGTAAATTTACTTACGTAACATGTGTAAATTTACTTAAGTAACATGTGTAGCTCACAATTAACATGTTACATCTCATTATCTATATAATTTTACTTATGTAACATGTTACATCTTATTGTGTTCAATATGTAAATTAACACATGTTACATCTTATTATGTTCAATATGTAAATTAACATGTTACATCTTATTATGTTCAATATGTAAATTAACATATGTACCCACCACACCATCGTCACTTACCACCACCGTTGCATTCTCAAATTAGTCTACGGAGAAGCTCGATTAGGCATCAGAGAAGATGACTTTTATCGACGTTGCTCCTCAGTGCGGTTGCGTCGAAGAAGATGACTTTTATCGCCGTTGCTCCTCGTAGAGGTATGAAACTTGATGTTTTTTGTACTATGACCCTTTAAAATTTCTTTATCGGAGTAGTTCAAGTAGAGATTAAGAAGAGAAACAACTTATCGTAAGTTAAAAAAAATTCCGACGATGGCTAACAAGCAGCGGCGCTACAAAATAACAAAGGGTTTTGGGGTTTTCTATTTGAAAGAGTAGGAACAATAAATGAGATGTTGACGTGCGATGTTAAGTATTTTTTATTTTTCTTTTAAAAATATTTTTATGTTTTGCATCTTAAGACGCTATAAAAATATCTTTGTATGTAAAGTGTTTTTTATTTTAGATATGTAAATGTACTTATGTAAATTTTTAAGAGTCTATTTAATAAAAGATTATTAAAAAACTATGTGTTTTTAATTATATTACATGTGTAATTTACTACTCAAAATCTCACGAGTCTTTATTCTTACAAAAATATGTGTTTCAATGATGTTACCTATGTAATTTTACCACTCGAAATCTTACGAGTCTTTATTTTTTGAAATAACATCATAGATTATTCGTTTATATGTAATATGTAATGTTATATATGTAATTTTACTTACGTAGCATTCGTAGCTCATAAAATTCTAATAAATGTCTTTTCTATTGCATGTTACATGTGTAATTTTATATATAATGGTACATCTAATGTTAGATCTTATGGTTTCATATATGTTAATATGTAAGTATATGTTAATTTACTTACGTTATGACGTTACATATGTTAATTTACTTACGTAATATGTTACAAATCATTTATCTATGTAAATTTATATATGTTAACTCGTCCTCCATATGTAAATTTATGTTTGTTTCATGTTTGAACTAATGCATATATTTTTTTTTAGGTGAATAGATTTTTTTTTTGTCAAAGATGAAGATGGTTATAAAGAAGTGAAGCATAACTAGCTTTTATAATTTTTTGTTAGTTTGTTGTATTTATTGTTAGCTTGTCATATTTTTTATTATTTAAAATATTTTAGTTCATATGAAATATTTTGTTATGTTTTTATTTTGTTACACATGTTCAGATGATTTACGTATCTAAGATAACTGAAACGTCATTCATGCTTATAATATATAAAAAAATCATAACTCAAATAACTAATTTAGTATAGAAAATAAGAACTATTTATATAAAGATGAGAGAAAAAAGAAAAAGGAAAGATGGGATAAATCGTTTAAAAAAAAGAAGAGAGAGGAGAGAGAAGAAAGAAGATAGAAGACAAGAAAGAGGAGAGAGAAAATGAATCTCAGAAAAAAGATAAAAGTGAATTCAATACTATGACACACTCATAGCCAAATGACTATTATACCCTTTTGAATACAAACAAAATGTGTGATGTGGCACACTCATGACCCTTGGATGGGTTTTGAAAGTTTTCTCAACTAGATGAGTTTTCATACTAACCATCCCCTACATACATATATATATATATATATATATATATATATATATATATATATATATATATATATATATATATGAGAATAGGGCGAGGTTATGTATAATATATAGCTCTTTTTCATATGTGTTCACATGTGAAATATTATGAATAATAAGTCAAAAGAAATAAAAAAGGAAAAAAGAAATTAATCACAACCATTAGATCAAGAGATACAATTATCATTAAATTTATTGCTTAATATTCTATTTTATACTTAAAGATCATTTTAAAGTTATGCTTAAAATAGTATTATATCTATGTTTGAAATTAATTAAGTTTATATATTAAATCCGATAAATGTTGTCACGTCTTTATTAGGTAAGATGCTTTCACCCGGATCGATCTTATTAATCCCCAAATTACTTCCCACCATTTTTCAAGTTTCCCCAAAATCCATTGATCAGTTCCTATTCCCTCTTACCAAAATTTTATCACCAAAATGATTCATCACTCTCTTCTTCCCTCTACAGGATTCATCACTTCTCACAATGAACACTCCTCTCAGGTTTTATATCTGGATAACTAGTAAATAATGTACTAGTGTATTTTTCCACTCTCAACGACTGAACAAGGACATCCTTACCATAAGCTTAAAAAATGATCAATACTGAACCAACTCTTACAAATCAAGAGGTCTTTGTCACGGTTATAATGGGGATAACGTTAAGGGTGTGAAATTGGAGAATTTCGTAATGGTGAAAAATGGGTCAAAGTATATCGTGCGGCAACTCGGTGGATGGTGAGGGTGATAGCGAGTAGACCGGCGGTCACACGGCGGCGTTTGTAACACCATCTAGGGTCATAAATGGTGTTGCTGTCGAACATGGTGACTGACCGGAGACGACAGTCAGAGCAAGACAACGATTGATGAGCAAAAACAATCTCACGGTGTAGCACGATTGACGATGGTGGAAGTGGACGGCCGAAGGGTTTTGTAACACCCCAAAATCTTATGACTTAAATTATATACGTGTGCTATATTTGTTAAGTAGCTTAAATGATGTGATATATATATATATATATGGAATAGAGAAACGCCATGATTCGCGTACGAATATTCGACACGATGTTCGAGGAAACGTCAAGAGGCAAAATGATAGAATATGATAGATAACGAAAAATAAAGATCGTGGGCGCAGACGAATCTTAGATCCGAATTATAACGAAGCGGGAAAACGCAAAATAGTGATTTAGGCTCGGTTTGTAATAACCGTAATTAAAACAAGAACGTCACTAAATTAATGCCAAAGCAAGATTAAAATATCTGGTAATAATAAATACTTGATTTATAATCGTTATAAAATATATTTGCGATGTTCGACACGAAAAACGGTGGAATCGGTAACCGTTGCTGTTACGCGATAATAACCGAAATCAATTCGGTTAGCCGTTCGAGATGATTATAACGCCTCGGCAAAGTATAAATAATTATTATAATATCTATGAAGAATTTCAATCAGGACGACGTATTTGGTCTGTGAAACGGTCGCGATCGCAACGTTGATTAGACATGCACTTTTACTGCGTAATTGAATGAATACTCACCAGTTGACGTTATAACCGGAGAATAAATATAATAATTAAATTTAATGAATTCCCGTAATATTTTAGATGTTCGGGAATTTTTATGAACCGTTTATAAAATATTAAATTATTTAACGAGTTTAGAATAGGGGGATATAATACCTACTTATTTATAGTATACCATATTATAAGTATTGCTTGCTCCCTACTCTTGAAATACTGTCTGTCCAAATTGATCAAATGATTCAACAAAAAATTTGGTTGCTCAGCATGTTTATGTGGTTGTATTCCTATGTATGAAGTATTCCTTCATTCAAAAACATTTTACTATAAATACGTACTTGAAGCTGCAATTTAAAAACACACACACAAATAGAAATCTCATATTGAAATCAGAGGCTGTATGTGACAAAAAAATAAAAGAAGAATGAGAGAGAGAGAGAGAGAGAGAGAGAGCATAGTAGCCGTACCCCTCCCTCTCGACTTTCCGATGAACACCGGCAGAAACCGACGAACCACCCTCTCTCTCGTCTTGCTTGCCGGCGCACCATCACACCGGCGACCCTCATCCGAAGCTCGACAGCAGCAGCCCGCCAGCCATCCTCCTCCGTTCAAATGCAAGCGAGACTCGACGAACCTCCATCCCTCTCCGGCGAGCCAAGCAAGACCGGCGGACAAAACCCAGCCCCCTGACTTCCTCAGCGACGGCGACGTAGCCCCCTACGCAGGCGACCTGCTGCCCTCATTACTTTCTTCTCCCTCTCCCTCCGACCGGTGAGCACCAGCATAGCTCACAGCTCCTCCCTCGTTCCTGTTCATTTCTCTGGCGACCTTTGAGTCAATATACGTGTGAGCAACTGGAGACGAGACTACGGTGGCGTTACGCCGCAGGACAGCAGCTAGAGAACGGCAGTAGATGGTGATGGCGATGGTGGTTATGGTTGCAGGAGGAGATGATGAACGGGATAAAACCCGGTAAAAACGACACCACCGTCCTCACTTTCGGTTGAATTTCGGTAACGTACGACTGACAACGGGTGATAACGAAAACAACGGTGAACACCCAGGATGGCGGAGAATGGTTGCAGTGGTCGACGATAGTTGAAGGTGATCCACGGTGGCTGCAAACGGTGTGTAAACTAGTGACGTTAATAAAACCCGTCTATAATTTCGGTCAACGTTTTGGTGGAGTAACGAGGTCCAAACGACGAACCGACAACGGGGAAATGCTCCTGGTGAGAAACTAGTCGGGAAGGACTATTCGTTTATCTAAAACGAACCACTTTATTATCTTGGTTATTCGGACTCGTTTCCTGGCCCGTCAAAGAGGTAATCACGTTAAATATTTGTTATTATTACAAATATTATTATTAGTTAAGGATTATATAAAATGTTAATAGAAAAAGTTAAATGATATAAATATACATATATGAATATAATGTATATAATTATTAATCAATTTTACTTAAGAAAATTGACTTAAAAGGGTATTTGATATTTAAAATATTAAATATATATAAACGTATATATTTAGTATAAACGATAATGATAAAGTAATTATCGGATTAAAGAATATGTTTAATATATGTTTGAAATTTATTTAAACTATGTTTAATATATATTGAAAAATATATATAAAGTGTTAATAATGAAATTAGGGTTTACTAACCGTTGTGCTATCAAACCCGAGTAAACGGTAATGAACTAAGCTTTGAAATTTTAAAGTACATTATAAAATATTATAATGGATAATACCCTAAGATTGTTTCGACTGAAAATAAGTTTTGATAAAGAAATAAGAAAAACGGGAAATTAGGATTTCGGAATATAATTATTTAATATAAAATAATCCGGTGGGTATGAGGACTTGATTTTGATATGGAACTATGTTTATATATATAATAAATATATATAAAGTTAAAATGGATAAATGATAAAGTATTTAAAATACCGAGTTAATCGGATATTAAGAAGTTCGCGCAGACCGGAAGGGTAGACGCTTGTACACTGGGGTTTCTTGCAAAAGCGAGGGTGTCGCATAAATCCCAACTGGGAAATGGCATCCCTCACTGGGCGATCCCAGAGTGAGCGTTTACTTATAGGAATGCGTGTCTTCATATTATCAACAAGAGGAAATGATAATAGCCTAAAGGGCATTTTGGTCATTTTGACCTTTTAAAAGGAATGAATTTAATAATTTAATAATATTAAGATAATGAAGTATCAAAATAAACATAGAAAGTGTTAATTATGTTAAACCTTGCGTTAACATCATACAATACGCGATTAGGTTTAATTGGAAGGCTTAGCGGAGGTTTTCTCTGAATTAAGGTGAGTTCTATGAGCCCACTTTTAAATGTTTTAAATGTTTTAAATGTTTTAATATTTTCAGGCTGATATACATTCAATATTACTATTTGAAAAGTATTTGAAATGCCTTGTGCTTGTTTTGTGTGAATACACATACGTAAAATTTTAAATACTTATAATTGTTTTGAAGTTATTATTACATGTTATTACTCTTTTCGGGAAGGTTATAATAAACAGGTAATGTAAAGAATGAAACTTTTATATAAAGCTTTGAGAAATGGAAAATGTGAATGTTTGGTCTAAGCCTATGTATGTGAGTAAGTGTAGGGTAAATATGATCTTATTAGCCTTGTTGTACAAGACCCATAACATTATATTTATGAAACGCTTATTTCCATATACGGGTGATGGACTGGTGTTGAAAAGATTATGAGTCCAAATACAAGGGTTATTTAAATGTACTTTTGAAAAAGATGAAAATGTTTAAAA
>JBCNJP010000010.1:84592348-84678860 GCA_039602395.1 Deinandra increscens subsp. villosa | reverse complement strand
TCAATTTCAATTACTTCAGCACACAAGTCATGACGATAGCTGGTATAATTTGTTCATCTTAAGCTCAGGCACAATCATACTCATAACATCTGGATATGTTAAGATATTGATTAAGTTTGCTTGGACCAGTGTACCCCACACTATCAGACATACTCATATATGCTTTTATATCACACTTTGTGATATCACTCGTGATTTAACACATAGTGATTGAATTCATGAGATCGTCAACTGTGTTCCATGCAAAAAGAAATGAGAATGTTAAATCGTCTACCTTAAGTTCGATCTTTCGATACGCAGATAAGGCCTCGGATTTAACAAAATAAGAAATATAAAACAAGTTGAAACTATATAATTCAACAACAATCAACTCGGTCTTGTGGACATGCAGAGAAAGTCCGATGAATTATACGAAATACCAAAGAAAATAAAGCAGAACCTTAAATGAACAACTATCAGGTCGATACTCCTGTATCGCAGAGATAGTCCGATAGTTTAAGAAAATAAAGAAAATCAAACAAATTTAAATCTTTGCAAAATGAAACACATGTTTACACAGTGACTTCTCATTTTTCTTTTTCACATATCTTTTCAATATCTTGAGATACGCTTCAAGATGTTGTCCACTTCAAGCATTAGTATTTAGTGTATATCTCATCTGAATATTTCTGATTTAATACCGAGCCTACCAAGCACATCAAGCAGTGATCTTATGGCTTTTTCATCTAGTTTATCCATGAGCCAGACATGTAAGCCAATGTACCATCATTTCCCAAATATGTCGGATACATTTTATCATTTTTCAATGTTTTTGTATTTTTATAGCTTTTCTCCCCCTTAAAATGAAAACTCTATTTTTGTAATTTTCATTTTAACAAAACACAAAGACACTATTGTTGGTTTTTCAATTTTCTCCCCCTAAACTACAGACGAAATGCATTAAAGAAAGAAAATTGACCAATCGATACTGATACCTTTCAGTTTAAGCTTTCACAAAAACTTCCAGTTTTGTAATATGAAGCATTGAATTTATGTTACGCAGGAAACTCCACTATCAGCACCTGCTTGAAGCTTGAACTTCACAATCACTAACAGGTATTCTTGAAGTACCTACACACTGGATAAAACAATTAGTTTATAAATGACCCGAAGCACACAGCTTTTGGTCAACTAGTGTCTTTAGTAAAATCATTTGTAGCCTTGCAGACCAACTTAGGTCGGCACTGCATTTTAACTATTTTAGTTTGAACTGAGTCATCATCAGGTGATGAACCACCAACACTTGAATCATATTTGAAAAATTGTTCCTTTTGAGATTTAAATTGTGAAGGTGTTAACTCAATAAAAACTCTGCTAGATAAATCAATGAAAGTGCAGATTTATCAGTAAATGATCTCTTAGCCATTTCAGGACAATTTTGTGCCATGTGGCCTTTTCGGCGACATTGATAGCACAAGCGATATGATCGCTTTGGTTTCTGTTTTTCTGAAATGCATGATACACAGAATCAAAATCAACATTATCATAAATATAATCAAATGCTTGAAATCGGTTAGCATGCACCCATTTTGAAGTAAGACTTCGAGGAGTAAAGTTTGATCCAGATGAAGAATATTATTTGAACTGCTGACCAATTTTGGAAGAACCTATAGAGGAATCCTTCTTCTGTTGTTTACTCCCGAATCCTTTCTCCATTGTAGATACAAGAACCTGAGCCAAATGATAAATTTGATCAAGATTGGTATCCTTCTTTTCTTTTGGTATCTTCGTTGACATGTTCTTCTTGTCTTTCTTGTGAAATTTCTGATTGGTACTACCCAAAGCTGAACGTTTGTAACCCGGTAGCTTTGACAATTCGACTTGAGAACCAGAAGGTTTAACTTGAGCTAGTTGAGTAAATGTAGCTTTAATACCCTTTATGTTGTTAGCTTGTACCAACTCAGCAGCAACGTTTTCTTCAGATAACCTCTTCTTATCTTTCCTAACCATTTTTCCAACAGAAATTGATCCATCATCTTATGTGTAATACTCTAAATAAATAAATAAATAAATAAATAAATAATAATAATAATAATAATAATAATAATAATAATAATAATAATAATGATAATCTAAAAAAAAATTATTTATGTAAAAGCCTTGGCCACACGTGAACTACGTGACTCATGATACGAATTATTTTTTTGACTTTCAAAGTCAAATATTAGATCATAACCTCTTCTTCCTCTGGTTCGATATCACAAATTGAGATTTATGTCTATCGTGTCCAACAAACTCGCTTAGAAGTCAGGATGGAGACCAGAGTTATCTATAATAATCGGTTAGTTTTATAACCCCCATCTCGCATTCTATTAAGCCCTCAAAGATACCCTCTGATTTTCATTCTTCTGGCTACGCCTTGTTCTTCCTCGAGGCTACTTCTGTGCCGCCTACACCATAATCAATTGCTACCGTACAATTCCTCCGTGTGGGCTACTGCTCATCCCTTGAGTTGTCAGCGGATTGATTGAAGACTAGCACTGCGAACATCCTCGAATCAGCCATGTCGCTGCTGCAACTTGTAATAATCTGGTTCGCAATCCAGATACCAAACCGATCGTGGGTTATCCTTCTCTTTGACCGGGTTTCCACCGAACAGTTGGCCAGCCTTGATTCCATAGGTTGTGTTTGCAAAGAACGAGGTAACAATCGGGTTATCTTTGAATCGATATGCTATGTACTTTGTTTAAAACCTCCTGCCATGACTCATTTGTACTCCATTGTTTTGCTTCAAGCAGCCCTCCCCCATCAATTTACAACCACTGTCACCGGCTTGGTTCCTTGTGTAAGCTTCTGATCACGACCAGGTACTAAACCAGTCCACCCTTTTGAGCTACGTGTCTGAGTAATTGTGAGTTAAGGTTTTGTTATTTTCATTCCGAGCAGTTCCGCCACGAATCGTAGAGCGTCAATGCCGCCTCACAAGACACTTCGTTCCTACTTGGGTAAACGTTCTGATCATCTGTCTAAGGTACCTACGTGTTTTCGTAATAGTTTTGCGACCTCGAATTGTTCCGGCGACGTAATGACCAAATCTAAATAATAAAACATAGCATGATTTTTTGGAGTTGATGCAAGCATGTCCGTCTCCAGTTTCATGTGTAGACCTACACTTTAGTTTGATGGGAATTTTGCTAATTACCTTTACTCCGATCCATCACAGTTGATTGAGTTTACTCCTTGCCATCACCCTTAAACTTTGTAATTTAGATTAAAAATGGATATGGAACTTACCTATTTAGGCAGCCGTTGTGATGAGATTCTGGTCATTATGAAACCCTTTCTAAATTCATAAGGATGCAAATAAATTTTAATGTCAGCTTTGTAATATCTTGTAATATTATCAAGTAAGCACATGTATTCTTGCAAGTAAACTCGTTAACATCAGATTATAGTACATATATAATTCTTGACATTTGCACAACTCAAAGTACTTCACTTACATAAATTCTAATTTTATAAAGTAACGGAAATTTAAAAGCATTCGTCGCCAGAACACTATTCCATGAAGTCATGGTTGATAGATCTGATTCGAGACTAAATTAAACTATACGTTAATGTAATTATTAAAGACGACACAACCCTTTACTTACTTTTGCTTATTTGACTAAGGTACGGATTTCGACCCCTTTCACTTTTAGTATCATTTATCTCTATTCCGGGTTACGACCCATTTGGCCTTCGGCATTTGACACGTTTTGGTCCGCTTGATTAGTTCGATATTAGTTTTGTTACGTAAAAGTTAATATGTTATATGCTCAGATTTAAGTAGCCTAATCGTTGTAGCATGCAATATACTTATTAGACTTGTACTCATTATTGCATGTTCCCATAGGCTAGTTACTTTCAGGATTTTGCCTTATATGTTTGTTACTCTGTACCCGAGCATTTCTGATCCGTCATATGGGCGTAAATGACGAGGCATTTTCGTGAGGTGCTTAATAATACTCACGGCGTCTCTATTAGGTGCTTGTGTAGTACTTAGGCCACTAGAGGCGTATGGATCGATCCTAGTTCAGTTATATGTTATATGTTACATGTTATATGGGGGATGGGGTAACGTGTGTACGCCACACACGCCATCTCTACTCGTACATTAGCCTAGCTAGCTATGTACACCTCTGTTCTGGCTCTATGGGTACTCCCTTATATGTTACACGACTATTTTCTTGATTAATTGTCGTGTAGATTTAATATGTATTTTGTTATATGTTCCGTTAAATTCAGTTATATGTTCTGTTCAGTTCTGTTCTGTCACATGTCTCGTTTTGAAATTGTTTCCGCTCATGGCCCTTATTCGTTTACTATTGTTTCTCCGTTACCGAGCAACTTTTGGCTCAGTCGTATTTTCTTTTGTGTGTTTGCTATGTTCTTACTCCAGGTAATCAGGAAAATCTGGGGACTCGGGGATGAGAGCAAGTGGACTCGAGACTTTATTTTATTTTATTTCAGCATTTTAAATAAGACATTAATTAGGATTTCCTTTGTTTGATTGTCGGGTTTGGATTGTTAGAATTTTGTTAAGACTTTGGACCTTGTTTAGTTATGGGGGACGTTTTTGATTTGATATCTGTAATAGTGATATCTCGACCTTTACGGGTTGGGGTGTTACAATTATGGTATCAGAGCAAAGGCTCTTTCTTGTAGAAAACTTAAACCCTAATAAATGAACCTGTGAGGTAATGGGTAGACATTGGGTTAGGATTTCATATTCTGGTTATTCTCCTTTATCATTAATTATGATCTTCGATCCAATCTGTAGAGTCTCTTTATCGTTTATCACATATTCTTCCTTGCTTCATGGTATATTATTTTGTAGTGAATACGTTATGTCACCACGTTAGTGTTTTCGCTTCGCTTCAATATTCCCTTTGTTATTAGATCATAAGAAACAACCTCTGAAGACCTTGTGACACGACTTAAGATATGATATTTGATGAACTTGTTTTGTTACCACGCACGCCGCAAGACATATTCTATAAGATCTGTATACATATAAACAAATTGCATCTCTGTTAGATAGTCCTTGAGTTACCTATTGGAATTCTGTCATCTTTCACTCATCCATATCGTTTCAGCTAGCCTAATCATTATGATGCCTGAAGGGAGGATAGTTAGGGCACAGTTGTAAGGTAAATTGACGATTACGGTTCTAGAACGTAATCGTGAATTTACAGTACATATGTGCGCTTCTGGAATCATATTATGTAGATTCATGTCCCTTTGATTATTTTAAGACTCTTAGGATTCATCTAAGCATTTTTTTCTACTAATCCGTATAAGTCTCCTTTGATATGCACTACGTCGAATTGTATTTATGACGTTTATGATCCTCTCTATCACCAAACGATTCTAATTTTCTACATATGTCACTGCGTATTGGAATAACAAAGGGGTGATGCCCCTACCGACGGGAAATATGTTCATGCAACTAATTTTGCTTTGATTTAGGTAGGGACTTTTTGAATAATCTTATTTTTTTTTATTTTTTAGAAATTTTTCGATCCGATCCCGTCTATCTAATCCGTGATGTAGATCCATATGTTCATACGATTTGGCTTTCCTAACATCGTGGTATGATTGAATATCACATTCATCATGTTCTCTATGAAGGCCCGTAATTTCTCGAACTTATCTATAAGACAACTTAAGGCTCTTTCATATCACATGACCGTCTGAGATTTCAAGATTCAGTGAAATTTTTTTATCATCAAGCCAAATGTATTCGATTATCTTATCTTTGTGAATTCCCGAACGTTTTTACTAAAGATTGATTGGACCTCCATCTAACTGCGAGGTAGAGTTCACTAGTGATTTCTTCTTGTCGTTGAACTAATTTCTAAGGCACCGTTCGTATGGCACCTCTGGAACTTAAGGAGCTCAAGTAGCAGTTACAGAAGTTATTGGAGCTCGAATTGATTAGACCGAGTGTCTCACCTTAGGGCATGTCGGTCTTGTTCGTGAAGAAGAAAGACGGTTCTACGAGACTCTGCATTGACTATCGCGAGTTGAATAAGAGCACCATCCGTAATCGATATCCGATACATCGTATTAATGGTTTATTCGACCAACTTCAGGACGCAAAGTGTTTTTCCCAGATTGATCTGAGTTCTGGATATCACCCGCTAAAGGGAAAATATTCTTACGTTTCTAAATCAGCGTTTCGCACTCATACTTGATCACTATGATTTCTTGATTATGCCCATTGGGCTGACCAATGCTCCAACAGTTTATATGGACCTGGTGAGCCGAATTTTCGTGACTTTCTTGATATGTTTGTTATATTCTTTATCGATGAAAATTTTGGTATATTCAAAGAGTAAAAGGGGAAAACATGAAAATCATCTTCATAGTCCGCGTCATTAGAAGAAGCTTTTATGCTATGTTCTAAAAGTGTGATTTTTGGCTAAGCAAAATAGCTTTTCTAGGTCACGTCATTTCTGCATCAGATGGTATTACTATGGATCCAGCTAAGGTAGAGGCGATCACTAAATAATATAGACCTACATCCTGCCTTCGAGGTTCAGATTTTTTTTTCTCGTCCATGCCGGTTATTATTGCATATTTGTCGAACGCTTTCCTATCATCGCCATACCCCTCTTGCAGTTAATGAGGAAAGGGGTTAAATTCTTTTAGTATGATTATGGGGAGAAGAGTTTTGGGAATTAAAGAAGAGATTGGTGTCTACCCCTATTCTTACACCCACATCGGGCATAAGTGGATACCAGATTCATAGCGATGCTTCTAAGAAAGGGCTTGGGTGTGTGTTGATGCAACATGGTAAGGTTATTTCTTACGCCTCTCGAAAACTCAAACCTTGCGTGATTAATTATCCGACGCATGACCTTAAACACGTTGCTTGCTATTGTTTTTGCGTTAAAGATCCGACGTCACTACTAATATGGAGAGACTTGTGATTTCTTCATGGATAACAAGATATTAAAGTATATCTTCACGCAAAAAGAATTGAACATGAGACAAAGAAGATGGTTAGAGTTTTTGAAAGATTATGATGCTAATATTCAGTATCATCCACGGAAGGCTAACGTAGTAGTTGATGCTCTTTGCCGAACGAACTCTGGATTGATAGCTTCTTATTATCTGCAGCCTCAGATTATTTCCGATCTTGACAGATTGAGTATTAGTCATCATAAACGGACTGAAGGGTATCTTGCCAAATTTCAGATAGAGTCTGACCTAATCTCTCCGATTAAAGATGCTCAACAATATGACCCTGAACTTTGGAACTTTGGGCTATTCTGCAAAATCCTAAGGTTGGTAAACAGTCATAGTTTAGAGTTAATGAACATATAGTAGTTTGGTGTGGCAAGCGGTTATGTGTGCCAAATCATTCCACACTTAGGCAATCGTTGTATAGCTAAGATGCACAATTCGTCATTCTCTATACACCCATGATCTACAAACAGGTGTCGTGATCTTCGTCAACACTTTTGGTGAAGTGGAATGAAGGAAGATGTAGTTACGTATGTTAGTAGATTTCTTACTTATCAGCAAGTTAAAGAGAACTAGTGCCTTACTTCAGCCGCTAGCTATTCTAGTGTGGAAATGTGATGGATGATATCTCCATGGATTCTGTAACAGGGTGGCCTAGGACATCTAAGAAGAATGGTGCTATGTGGATTACTATCGATAGATTAACGAAGCCAACTCATTTCTTCTAATTTAGTAGGGATTCTTAGTTGGTAAATTATCTGATTTGTTTACACAGAAGATCATCGAACTTCATGGTACCCCGTCTTTTATTGTGTTAGATCAAGACCCACTTTTTACTTTTCATTTTTGGAAGGGTTTTCAAGAGGCGTGGAGCACCAAACTAAAGTTTAGTACTACATTTCATCCCCTGACCGATGGCCAGTTGGAGCGCACTATTCAGACACTTGAGGACATTCTCTGAGCTTGTGAGTTTGAGTGGACAGGGAAATCGGACGAGTATTTATGCTTGGTTGAGTTGCTTACAACAATAGTTGGCAAAGCTAGTATTGGGATGGCGTTGTTCGAGTTACTATATGGTCATAAGTGCAGAGCATCCATACGTTGGGGAGAGGTTGAAGAAAGGATTATTGAAGGTTCCGAGTTACTTCAGATTACAGGGGAGAATGTCATTGTTGCTCGAAAAAAAAAATCTAATGGAAGCACAAAGTAGACAAAAGAGTTATGCAGACCAACATCGGAGAGAATTAGAGTTTAACGTTGGTAATCATGTATTTCTAGAAGTTTCGCCTTGCTGAGGTGTTCACCGTTTGACATTAAAGATAAGCTCAGCCCTAGGTTCATTGGACCATTTGAAATTTTGTTAGGGTTGGAGAAGTTTCATACCATCTAGCCATACCACCTAAGCTTTCACACATATATATAACATGTTACTCGTATCTCTTCTTAGAGGGTATATTTATCACCCGTTTCATTCGGTGAACTATCCGCTCCATATTATTCGCGAAGAATTATCTCTCGAAGAAGAACCGAAGCTATTCTTGATCGACAAGAACGTGTTATGTGTCGTAAGACTTTTCCTTTCGTTAAGGTTCTATGGATGAACCACTCCGAATATAAAGCTACACGCGAAAGAGAAGATTCAATTCGCTCGCAGTATCCTGATTTGTTCACATATTAGTATCCATATTTCAGTCTATTGCATTTGGTACGTTCTACTTTTGATTCTAACATTTAGGTATGTGTTTGTACGTTATGTTCAAAAATTATGTGTTTTGAATGTTGAGGTCATATTCCTTATGTTATGTCATATGTTCTCGGATATCCGTACCTGGCAAATTTCGTGGTCGAAATTTCTTTTAAGGGGGTAGAATTGTAATACTCTAAATAAATAAATAAATAAATAATAATAATAATAATAATAATAATAATAATAATAATAATAATAATGATAATCTAAAAAAAAATTATTTATGTAAAAGCCTTGGCCACACGTGAACTACGTGACTCATGATACGAATTATTTTTTTGACTTTCAAAGTCAAATATTAGATCATAACCTCTTCTTCCTCTGGTTCGATATCACAAATTGAGATTTATGTCTATCGTGTCCAACAAACTCGCTTAGAAGTCAGGATGGAGACCAGAGTTATCTATAATAATCGGTTAGTTTTATAACCCCCATCTCGCATTCTATTAAGCCCTCAAAGATACCCTCTGATTTTCATTCTTCTGGCTACGCCTTGTTCTTCCTCGAGGCTACTTCTGTGCCGCCTACACCATAATCAATTGCTACCGTACAATTCCTCCGTGTGGGCTACTGCTCATCCCTTGAGTTGTCAGCGGATTGATTGAAGACTAGCACTGCGAACATCCTCGAATCAGCCATGTCGCTGCTGCAACTTGTAATAATCTGGTTCGCAATCCAGATACCAAACCGATCGTGGGTTATCCTTCTCTTTGACCGGGTTTCCACCGAACAGTTGGCCAGCCTTGATTCCATAGGTTGTGTTTGCAAAGAACGAGGTAACAATCGGGTTATCTTTGAATCGATATGCTATGTACTTTGTTTAAAACCTCCTGCCATGACTCATTTGTACTCCATTGTTTTGCTTCAAGCAGCCCTCCCCCATCAATTTACAACCACTGTCACCGGCTTGGTTCCTTGTGTAAGCTTCTGATCACGACCAGGTACTAAACCAGTCCACCCTTTTGAGCTACGTGTCTGAGTAATTGTGAGTTAAGGTTTTGTTATTTTCATTCCGAGCAGTTCCGCCACGAATCGTAGAGCGTCAATGCCGCCTCACAAGACACTTCGTTCCTACTTGGGTAAACGTTCTGATCATCTGTCTAAGGTACCTACGTGTTTTCGTAATAGTTTTGCGACCTCGAATTGTTCCGGCGACGTAATGACCAAATCTAAATAATAAAACATAGCATGATTTTTTGGAGTTGATGCAAGCATGTCCGTCTCCAGTTTCATGTGTAGACCTACACTTTAGTTTGATGGGAATTTTGCTAATTACCTTTACTCCGATCCATCACAGTTGATTGAGTTTACTCCTTGCCATCACCCTTAAACTTTGTAATTTAGATTAAAAATGGATATGGAACTTACCTATTTAGGCAGCCGTTGTGATGAGATTCTGGTCATTATGAAACCCTTTCTAAATTCATAAGGATGCAAATAAATTTTAATGTCAGCTTTGTAATATCTTGTAATATTATCAAGTAAGCACATGTATTCTTGCAAGTAAACTCGTTAACATCAGATTATAGTACATATATAATTCTTGACATTTGCACAACTCAAAGTACTTCACTTACATAAATTCTAATTTTATAAAGTAACGGAAATTTAAAAGCATTCGTCGCCAGAACACTATTCCATGAAGTCATGGTTGATAGATCTGATTCGAGACTAAATTAAACTATACGTTAATGTAATTATTAAAGACGACACAACCCTTTACTTACTTTTGCTTATTTGACTAAGGTACGGATTTCGACCCCTTTCACTTTTAGTATCATTTATCTCTATTCCGGGTTACGACCCATTTGGCCTTCGGCATTTGACACGTTTTGGTCCGCTTGATTAGTTCGATATTAGTTTTGTTACGTAAAAGTTAATATGTTATATGCTCAGATTTAAGTAGCCTAATCGTTGTAGCATGCAATATACTTATTAGACTTGTACTCATTATTGCATGTTCCCATAGGCTAGTTACTTTCAGGATTTTGCCTTATATGTTTGTTACTCTGTACCCGAGCATTTCTGATCCGTCATATGGGCGTAAATGACGAGGCATTTTCGTGAGGTGCTTAATAATACTCACGGCGTCTCTATTAGGTGCTTGTGTAGTACTTAGGCCACTAGAGGCGTATGGATCGATCCTAGTTCAGTTATATGTTATATGTTACAAGTTATATGTTACATGTTATATGGGGGATGGGGTAACGTGTGTACGCCACACACGCCATCTCTACTCGTACATTAGCCTAGCTAGCTATGTACACCTCTGTTCTGGCTCTATGGGTACTCCCTTATATGTTACACGACTATTTTCTTGATTAATTGTCGTGTAGATTTAATATGTATTTTGTTATATGTTCCGTTAAATTCAGTTATATGTTCTGTTCAGTTCTGTTCTGTCACATGTCTCGTTTTGAAATTGTTTCCGCTCATGGCCCTTATTCGTTTACTATTGTTTCTCCGTTACTGAGCAACTTTTGGCTCAGTCGTATTTTCTTTTGTGTGTTTGCTATGTTCTTACTCCAGGTAATCAGGAAAATCTGGGGACTCGGGGATGAGAGCAAGTGGACTCGAGACTTTATTTTATTTTATTTCAGCATTTTAAATAAGACATTAATTAGGATTTCTTTTGTTTGATTATCGGGTTTGGATTGTTAGAATTTTATTAAGATTTGGACCTTGTTTAGTTATGGGGGACGTTTTTGATTTGATATCTGTAATAGTGATATCTCGACCTTTACGGGTTGGGGTGTTACATTATGCAATACCACCAGACACAAATTTGACTGATGTATGATCACCATTTGTCTTACTTTAAATTTGTTTATTAGATGACTTTAATTTCTTCGTGTCGGATCTCTCAGTAGCAAATTAAGAATAATCTTGCTTTGCATCAGAAGTTTGAACATCAGCAAGAGGATCAGTTTGAAAAACCGGATGTGAAATTTGATTATTCTCTTCTCCTTCAAATACTTTGTTAAAATTCTCATCTTTGCACAAATAACTCATAAATGAATGCGAATTCTTTAGATTATGCAATTGACGATTCAGATCTAAAATCTCAACATTCAAATATGAGATCTTCTTCTGCGCTTCACCCAATGCTTTTTCTGAATCACTTAACTGCTCTGAAACTCTGTTTGACATTAATTTTTCTCTTCGCATATTATCATGTACATCATACACTTCTTGTGTAATTTTATCCACTCTCTCTTTATAAATGTCAACATTTCGAGTCAACAACTTGTTTTCTTTTGTCAAATTGTGACTTTATCTTCTAATTCGAAATGTGCCACTTGTTTTTGCTTTTCCAAAGCAGTAACTTCATCATAAGCTTTCTGAACTTCATCATAAGATTTCTGAAGCAAATCCACCTTTGCTATTGATTTGATAAACAAAGCGTCAAAATCTTCTGTTACTTACTTTGATTCTTTCTCCCATTTTTCAGCATTCTTGATTAAATCTTCTTTATTAGCGAGCAATGTAGAAATCTGGGTAACCAACTCTGCATTTTCATTTTGCAGTTTCAAAATCTGTTCTTTATCTTCAGCACACATCCCTTCTAATCTTCTCTGAAATTCTACAAATTCCTCTATCAACAAACTCTTTTCTTTGATTAAATTCTCATTTGTTTTGAAAACCTCATCAAAATCTTCACAGTTTTTTTTTTGTAAATTTCTAACTCGTCTTCCTTCTTTTTGTAGTCAACAATCAAAACTTTCTTTTATTTAACCAATTCCCGAATCTTTCTTTCCTTTTGTGAACAAAATTCACAAGTAGACTCATAACCACTTACTTCAGAATCAGAATCACTTGATGTAACTTGCACATTTTCCATCATTGCTTGACATGATTTATCAGTAAAACAAAGTTCAGGCATTGTTTCTGTTTGAGCATCATTCACTTGAGAATAACAAACAAAAGCAGATTCATCCACCAAAATTTTTTCCGTAAAATGTTGTGACCAATCATCAAAACCTTCCTGAGCTTGAGACACCATAGCTTTAGCTTCTGTATTGTTAACATGCTTATCCGAATTAAACTTCTCAGATGATGATTGATTGCATTCACGAGCAAAATGTCCGAATTTGGAACATTTGAAACATTTAATCTTTGACTTATCCAATCCAAGTTTCCCTCCTAGAACGAAAGACTTCTTTCTATATTTCTTCATGAATCTTCTACCTTTCTCAACTGTCATAGCAAACTGCCAATTCAAATCTAATTCATTCAAATGATCATCATCCAACTAATCTAAATCGTATCCAAACAAATTAGCTTCACCAATGTTACCAAATATTGATCCACGGGAAGATGATATGAAAGCATATATTAGTGCAGCTAAATCTTCAGTTGTTTGAGCAGGAATAGAACTATGCGTTGCTTTATCAGGAGTTGTAAAACTACAACCTGAAGAGTAACCAGAACTATCATACCTTCAAGCAAGAAAAGGTATTGGAGCAGGATTGAAGCTTGAACTAGGATTTGACTTAGCTTTAGCATTCACGGTAGCTGAATTTTCACAAAATACAATTCACGATTCTGAATGGGAGTAGTTGTCGACTTTTCACAATCATTTTTATTTCACAAGCTTGTAATTTGCTTGTTAATTGATTGAATGTCCAGCTTAAATAATTTGGATCATGAGTTAACAGCAAAACATAATTTTCCCATTTGTTAGGCAAAGCTTCTAGAAATGTCTCTTTTAATTCATCATCCTCCTTTGTAACTTGCACAATTTCAAGTTCATTTATTAAATGTGAAAATCTTGCAGTTAGGTCTGATATTTTTTTTCTTTCTCACAATACCCAAAATTGTCAAATTCTTTCTTCAAAACTTTCATTCGAGTCTTTTTATATTGTTCATTACCCTCGCATCTTTCTGAAATAGCATCCCATAATTCCTTAGAAGTTGTAAAATTCTTAAACTGATGTATCAAATCCTTAGGTAATGCCATTGTAAGAAAACTATAAGTCTTCTTCTCTCTTGCAAAAAGTTTTTTTTCATCAGCATCAAAATCACTTATCATCTTTGGCTTTCTAGCACTTAGCATTGGATACTCATACTCCTTTTCAATTGGTATCCAGCAATCAACGTCTTGAGAAAATATGCATGATTCAAATCGTTTCTTCTAATTATGGTAATCCTTCAATCTGAGCAACTTGGGAACTTTTTGAGTTGTTCCTATTTCGTTATCATAACTCATCATGAGTTGCATCGAAGTTTGATCAACGATGCTTGATAATCACTCATTTTGGAACTGAACAACGAACCACTAGCTTTGACCGGACCAAACACTTACCGTACCATAATTCTCAACGTACCAATTCAAACATACCATAAACCCAACGAACCAATGATTCAGGTGCATCAATGTGAAGTCAGCGTACCAAAATGGTTAGTTGTAACTGCTTCGTACCAATGTTAAAGATTGCCTAGCATACCAATCAGCGTACAAATCAACATACCAAGGAAATCATCCAACGCACCATCAAATTCATCCAATGGATCAATAAACTTATCCAATGGACCAAAAAACTCAACCAACGGACCAATGAATACAACCGGCGACCAACACAATATCGACTGATTTTTGCAAATTTGAACGTTTTAGACTGTAATTTGCAGTAGTTGGAAATGAAAACACACTAGGAACGTTTTGCAATCAATTTTACATATCAGAAACACACGGTTGAGAAAAATTGATGAAAAATGATCAAACACCCATTTTATCTCACTAGAAAACTCAAATTTTATCAAAACACAGCAGTAGAGCAACCTGGATTGCTCTGATCCCACTTGTAAAGACACAGACGGATCTTACTACTGCATGATTCGATCAAATTCGATGAACACTATGTAAATAAAGCTTTCCTTTATTAATTTCACTAAGAGATGAGTACACTATCTAGAGAGAGAAACACACTCAGTTACACACAGTTAATAATTATAGAAATGACAGAACCCTCAACTCTCTCTAACACAAAGTATTTATAGTGACCAACTTACCACCATACTAACCAACTGACGGACCAATTGGTAAGTCGCACCGAACCATCAGACTTACCAATTGGTACACTACCCTTGGTAAGTTGACACTAAGATTCACAAACACGCTCTGATCTAGATACAATACACGATACACTTTGTAACATAGGACTATGCTCTAACAGTGAAAATATGTGGTAGGGAATATGCGTACTTGATAGACTGCATGTTTTAATTACATAGGATTTGTGTGTGACCGATATATGTTCATAATTAATGCACTGAAAATATAATAAATTGACAAACAACCTGAGTAAAGGCAAGGAACGTGAGTTTAAGTGGATCAATATATTGGTAATCACGTGGACGTGTTCAAGTAACTAAACCTGAAAAGGGTTCCTCAGTCAGATTCATACAGTTTGATCATGTAGAGGCTAGATTATGAGGCTTGTAATATTAAATATGTTGGGCTGGGCTTAGAGGGTTTCATTAGTTTAGTAGACTAGTTTGGTTATTGTATGTAGGCTAGTTTATGGTTGGGCTTGAGTTTACTATTGGGTTTATGACTCAAGAGGCCCAATAGTAAACCCATTGGGGTGCCTATATAAACCCCAATGGTTCTCCTTGTAAGGGGTTGCTGATTACGACTTTGAGAGGAGCCTCAAGGTGTTTACGATCGTAATCGTAATCAAGGGAGAGAGAAGAGTGTTTCGATTTTCTGTTTTGTACCCGACAAGTTTTCTTGTGTGCAAAGATCAAGTTTTTAACGTTTAATCATCGTATTCTTCATGTTTCTTCTCTTCTCTATCTTGAATCAATCATAAACGAGGATTCCGCACTCGTTTGTGATTAAAATATCGTGATTAGTTGTTGATTCTAGACCAACAATTGGTATCAGAGCCAAGAAACAAGTGTTTCGTAGTTCTCACGATATTGATTCAAGAGATCTAACGGTTTCTGTGAGTTTTTCTTGAGTTTTTCAGGTTCACGTTCGAGTTTGTTGCTGTTTCTGGGCTGTTCGTCGTGTTTACGATCGCTGTTCTTGCTGTTCTTAGTGTTTACGATCAGTTTCTGGGTTTATTGAGTGTTTACGACTGGGTGTTCTTGAAGATCTTCATCGGATTCGAGTTTACGACATCAAGAAGTGATTTTTGAGTGTTTACGACCTGCAAAATCGAGATTACGACTTCAAGATCGGTGCTTTGGGTGTTTACGATCAAGTTCAACCGGAATCAGTGTTTACGATTTTACCAGCCGGAAACGTGTTTACGATTGGCAGTTATCGGAAACGTGTTTACGACTGAGGTTTATCGGAATCAGGTGTTCTCGATCAGGTGTTTACGATCCAGCTGTCTGACGATCGTAAATAGGTGATTACGATCGGAAATAGGGTTTTCGATCGAAAACAGGATTTGCGGCAAAAAGTCACTATTTCACACTTTCACGGAAACATACGTAATTTTTGACTCGTTTGGAGTTAGAAGCTCAAATTTTTACACGACGTTCGTGACACCGAGCCCCAGAATTACCCCAGACTAACATCTAGGGGAGCTCGTTTGGACCCCCAAATTCCACTCCGAAGGCCTCTGTTTTTCAGTTTTAAGTTTTTGACACTATTCTTTGAATAGTACTTTTGCCGTTTTTGCCGATTCTTCAAAATCTTCAAAGGCTGCATATCTAAAGAAAGAAAATGAGTTCAGTGGTTGAAGAAAAAAATATAGTTGAGGACAAAGATGATTTCACAGATGAAGTTGACAAAACTGAGATATGCCCCAATCCCACTTGTGCTCGTATAATTCCTGGACTTAGGCAAATTTGTAAAAATTATCAGGTAGAATTATTTGAGATAAAATGCGAGAGGAGTTCTTTTAAGGGTAGATGGTAAAAGAATGAGGAGAAGGTAAAAGCTCATAAACTAGACATTGTGAAATATCAAAAACTTGCTACTGAGAAAACTCTACTGTATGACAATGCAAAGTTAGAAATAGCTGAGCTTAGGAAGCAGGTAGATGAGCTCACACATAAGAACAATGAGTTGCAAGTGAAACTAGATGTGAATCAAATGAGAAGCAAAAGAATGCTCGATGCTAGAAAGGAATTGTCACATGCTGTTGTGACTGGTCAAGTTGGGAAAGACACATCTGGGTTTGGGTCAGAGAAAACTGATAAATCTTTGGCAATGAACAGCATCATTCCTCCACCAGTTCCCAGAGACATTATAGGAATACTTCTTAGTGAGGATCAAGTTGAACGAACCAAGTCTGATTATAAAGAAGCTGCTCCTCCTATTGATAGTGTCTTGGTTGGAACTACACCATTGACTCAAAAAGAAATTGATAATGAAGCAAACATGACTTATGGTGAAGGGAGAGTAAAGGATATATCAGACAATGATGTTGAGTGCCAGATATATGACAGGTGTCACAACTCTAAGTCTGATGATGCTGGGATAGATTTAAAACCATACCCTAGAATTGAAACCCCATGCTACAAAGTTATTGACGAAGTCAAAAGGGAAAAGGTGATCTTGACGACACGGCCTGAGGGGAAGATCTTTATGACATCTGGATCAATGTTTGACCAAGAACCAGATGTAGGATATGAATTACCATCCTTCTCCTCCAAGTTCAAGGGAATAACCGATGGAGTGATAAGTGAACCTAAAGTTGAGAGGCCAAAGATCACCATCAAGCATCCAAGTATGAAACCAACAGCTGGAGTGAAGAATGAAAAACTCAAGGGAGTAGCTGTGTCTCCCATTTCTTCAGTTGGATCATGCAGTTGTTGTTGTAATTGCAAGAATGGTGCTTCAACGTCAAAGAATCAAGGAAGCACAAAGATAGTAAAGACAGGTTCGACACAGGCTTCGACAAACCAGCAGAAAGTCAAATCTGAAGCTGCAGTCAAACCAAAGAAGCATACACAAGGCAAACCAGCTCCATATCAGCCACCGAAGACAAATGGGTACACGTCAGACTTCTTTCATTGTGGCATCACTGGTCATATTGCTATGAACTGACTTTATCGCCCCTATGGACCCTATTTTCCGAAAAGTCAAAGGGTTTCATCTCAGGAGTCTGTAAAGTCTAAGCCAATGATGGTGCAAACACCTAAGGCAAGGAAGACTGTTGCTCCCAAGGTTAAACTCTCTGATCAACATTGGGGCGCTGCCAAAGCTGAAAGAAAATCTATAAATCAAAACAACAGCTTTCCAAGTTACAAAAATTTTCAAAATTAGGTGAAGAAACCAATTTCAAAACAACCAAAGCTTGAAAAACCCAAGGTAACTAGAACTGTTTTCAAAAATGAGAATAAGATGCAGAAGGTTGAAATACCTAAAGTCACAACTCAAAAGGTGACTAAAATAAAAACTGTTTTGAAAAGTGAATCTAAAACGAAGAAGGTTGAAATACCTAAGGTCACAACTCCAAAGGTGACTAAAACAAATGTTAAATCACCTGGAACTTGGAAACCAAAGGCTAGTGCAGCTACAACCGAATCATCCCAACTTCCTGATTTTTCAAAAGGAATGTTTTTAAAAGAAATTTCATTCATTTATTCCTCAGGAGTACCCGGAAAAACAATGGCCTGGGTACTATTAGCTAACTAATCTCTCCCTATGTGCAGGAACAGTCAAGAAGAATTATCACTAACATTTTTATTATTAATTTGTTTGTTGATAAGTGATTGTTCCAGGCATAGTTTAGGAGACGTATCTTCATGTCATGACAAGCAATTTTTTATGGAGGATATGTTTCCTTAAGAGGTAAAAGGTCAAATTCAGCATGAAAGATACTGTTCTTAACTTGGTTGTTTGTTTGTAAAAGTGGCAAAGGGTGTTTTGAGTCAAACCGAATTTCCTAAAATTTTCACTTGGTGATTGATTGTTGATGTGTTTGACTTCAAATGCAATGAAGTGTGCATGTCATGAAACCCAATTTTCTAAAATTTTCAAATCAATACTTTGAAAGTTAGCTTGGCCAGATATCTTCAAAATTTTGTGTTTTGTTCTTTTAAGTGTGTTTGTGTGATTTATTTTTTGTTAAAAAAAAAAAAAAACTGAAAAATGATGTTCACAAGATTGTGACATTAAAAAATCAAAAAGCAAGGGGAAGAAATGTAAAGATGAAGAAAAAGTTGACCCCTCAAAAATAGTGTGCTTTTCAATTTTTAATTGTTTGTGTCTTGTTTTTGAGAAGTTTAGGGGAAGTAAAATGAATTTCCGGGTTGGAGATGGCTGACACGCGTAAGGCGGAAGTGAAAGGCAAGCTCCATGGTGATATGCTCGGTAGGCTCGACCTAAACTTATGACCTCCAATGAAAGTGCAGTGAACTTAAAAGATATATATGTTTAGTTTCCCATCCCAGGTTGCATGGTTTCAAAGACTGATTCCCGGCAAAAATGGGTTGAGAGTGGTAATTACCTAGTATTCACTCTCTCACACGCCATGTCTCTAATGTCATGACTACACCACATAATAAAAAGAAAAGAAAAAGAAAAGAAAAAGAAAAGAAAAAGAAAAGAAAAAGAAATGAAAAAGAATTTAAAAAAATGAAAAAGAAAAGAAAATGAAAAATAATCACTCAGTTGGTCTTCTTTGCGTGCTTAGCGGCCGACCTGATCACCAACTAATGGTTAATGAAATAAGTGGTAGTCATAACGGTGTTTCATGGTTCCTCAAGTTGGGGGTTTGTGAATCCTCAATAAACTTTGAGGTTGGGTAGGTTTTGCTGTGTACGCTTGGGTGTGGGGACAATTAAACATGATGGTAATATTGTACTATATTAAACATGACGCATTCGGTTGGGATTAAACGGGTTTGAGTTTAAAGCGGACAAACATACCGGCAATCACCTGGACTAGTTGAGTAACTGAAGCTGAAAAGGGTTCCTTAGTAAGATTCATACGGTTTGATCCCTTGTAAACTTTCTCATGTTTGGTTTGGTAAGTATTTGTTTAATTTATATCTTTCGTGTATGAGTTGTTAAGTTCTTTTTGGTGTGTTTTCGTCTTGGCCAGGTCGATTTGAGAAGTCAAAATGTGTTTTTCATGGGTTTTAATGCATGTCAATATGCCCCCGACAGATCTTGCCAAATTTTTAGGGGAAGGAGTATGGGATAATAAGTATTATCCGAAGGGAACTCGAGGATGATACTTATTATCTAATGGAAAAGACTTCCTCCGTCAGATCTTGACAAATTTTTAGGGGAAGGAGAGGGGATAATAAGTATTATCCTAAGGGAACTCGAGGATGATACTTATTATCTATTGAAAAGACTTCCATAATACATAGTATCTGAAGGGAACTCGAAGATAATATGTATTATCTCAGGGGAAGTCCTTAGCTGAGGGGAAGTTATCAGCTAAGGGGAAGTCTTTAGAGGTCTTGGGTTCAGGGGAAGTTTTATAGAAAACCCGTAATCTATATTAGGGTTTTTGGTTAAAATTATATTAATTTGAATCAACTAAACAGATGATAATTATCCTCTTAACCAAAGACCAGTCATCAAATGTCTGGTGGAGTATATTTTTTCAAATGTGTGTCAGACAGGTTGATGAGAGAAAACAGCTGTTGCTGCTCAAAGTTAAAGAACCAGCCGGACAAGACTTCCATCTGGAAAATCAACTATTCAGGGGAAGTTGTTGGTGTCTTTACAAGATTCCAAAACCTTCAAAAAATTTTCAAAGAAAATGCTCACAAGGTTAGGGGAAGCTGAAGATGTCAAGTCGATCTTTGATGAAGAAAATGATGCAGAGAGCAGTCAGAGGTCATGAAGACCCAAGATCAACAACCAAGTTCTTCAAAGTTAGAGGTGTTCAAACTTTTTACCCTCTAATTTTTGAAGATTCAAGACAGTTACCGAAGATTCAGCAAGAACCAATTCCTTCATGAGAAGCAAGTCAATGAGAATCCTCCATCTCATTAACTTGTTCATTTCAAGAAGTTCAAGCTGATGCTGATCAAGAGGAAGTCCCAAGTGCCCGTTATGAAACCCAATGAAGATTTCTGCGGAAAGAATCTTCATCAGCATCTATGCCAGCCAGTCAAGAAGAAGAATTTCAAAGATTGAAGACATTTAATATCACAAGCCTAGGGGAAGATTGTAGATGCCAGATTATGAGGCTTGTAATATTAAATATGTTGGGCTGGGCTTAGAGGGTTTCATTAGTTTAGTAGACTAGTTTGGTTATTGTATGTAGGCTAGTTTATGGTTGGGCTTGAGTTTACTATTGGGTTTATGACTAAAGAGGCCCAATAGTAAACCCATTGGGGTGCCTATATAAACCCCAATGGTTCTCCTTGTAAGGGGTTGCTGATTACGACTTTGAGAGGAGCCTCAAGGTGTTTACGATCGTAATCGTAATCAAGAGAGAGAGAAGAGTGTTTACGATTTTCTGTTTTGTACCCGACAAGTTTTCTTGTGTGTAAAGATCAAGTTTTTAACGTTTAATCATCGTATTCTTCGTGTTTCTTCTCTTCTCTATCTTGAATCAATCATAAACGAGGATTCCACACTCGTTTGTGATTAAAATATCGTGATTAGTTGTTGATTCTGGACCAACAGCTCCCTTAAAAACCTTGTCATGTCTGACTTGGTTCATATTTGATTAATTTTTTCTTGTGTGAGTCTTTGATGTTTTATTGTTCTATATATGTCATGGCCAAGTTAATTTGAGTAGTTTTAATGTGTTTGTGTAGGTTTGTGCACGACGATGTGCCACCCCCAAAATGTACCCAATTTTTAGGGGGGGGGGGATAATAGGGAGATAAAAGCATTATTTCAATGGAAGTCATTATCTCAGGGAGAGATAATATGCATTATCCCAGGGGAAGATGAGATAATATGCATTATCTCAGGGCAAGTCATTAGCTGAAACAATGCTCAGCTAAGGGGAAGTTAAAGAGGTCTTGGGTTAAGGGGAAGTTTTATAGAAAACACGTAATCAAGAATAGGGTTTTTGGTTAAATTAATATTATTCACCTACTAACCCAGAGACCAGTCATCATATGTCTGGTGGTATGTTTTTTTTTAATTTTGTCAGACGGTTTGATGATTGAAAGAGGAAAAAGCTGACGATTGTGTTGATAAAAGGTTCTTGGTGTTGCTGCTCAAGTTAAAGAACCAGCCAGACAAGACTTCTCTATCTGAAGAAAACTACTGTTCAGGGGAAGTTGTTGGTTCTATTTCTGTTGAAGCTTCCAAAGATTCTAAAAGAAGATGTTCATAAGTTGAGGGGAAGCTGAAGACTTCAAGTCAGTTGTTGAAGGAAATGTTGCGGAGCAGTCAAGATTGTGTAGCCTGAAAAGAACAATCAAGTTTGCCAAAAATAGAGGTTTTTAAAATTTTTTATCCTCTAATGAAAGGCAAAGTCAAGACAGTTCCCGCTGATTCAGCGAGAACTAGAGTCTATTCAAGAGAAGCAAGTTTTTGGGAATCCTCCTCTCATTACTTGTTCATTTCTAGATGTTCGAGTTGATGCTGTTTGAGAGAAAAATTCCAAGACTCGTGAAGCCCAATGAAGACTGTTAAAGAAAAGATGCTTGCTTAAAAACTTTCACTGTAACAATTCTAATGATATAAGCCTAGGAAAAGATTGTAGAGGTCAGTTTTATGAGGCTTATACATTAGAATAGTGGGCTAGATACTAGTTTTCTAGTGTTAGGCTTGGGATGGGCTTGGGCCTTATAAATGGATATGTGAGTAGTATATAAACTCACATATGCCTCCATGTTGGGGTTGGCCATTTGGGAGAGCTAGGGATTTCGCGAGAGAGGTTAGAGAACTAGAGGAATTCGTTTTTCTCTGTGACAGAGGGTGTACCAGACGATCTATTGTAATTGTGGGCATCCATTTACAGGTTTAATCATAATTTCGTATTATTGTGTTCTTTGTTTTCTATCTCTCACATCTTGAATCACTCGATTGACTGGTTTCCGCACACTCAATCAAGTAGTGATATCGTGTTAAGAACCGTTTTCGGGACTTACAAGACCAAATATGACTCGAGTGTATGAACCAAAAGAACTCACACATTACAACACACAAGGAAAAAGATAAAAAAGAAAAGTCATGGCTTGCACCTAAACACACCCACACAAAAAACTTAACTAGGAAAACAACCACACGCATCAAGGAATGGGGGGATAAGAAAACACACAATCCTAAACATCCCTAAATTTTATCCTATCATTACCCATGTCCTAAAAAAGGTGCAAGTCTATCAAGTCATGCCAAATCTGCTCCTCCCACGTCAATTTAGGCCTACCTGTATTCCCTTTTTCCCTCAACGGTGAGTCTCTCCACGCTCCTAACAGGTGTCGTCAATGATCTCCTCCTCACATGGCCAATGCATGGTTGGAGACAACATACAATGTCAATCACCTTATCAATAAGTTAATTCTCTTTATTAATAATTATTTAATCAGTTACATGTATCTTTGTGTATCCTGAACCCATTGACTTCATTAATTAGTTACTTTTTTATATTAAATATTTACTTTGATTAGGTGATCACTTTCAAAACATGGGACTCTTTTGGATTAACATTAGAATAAAATTCCATCTTGCTATGAGACGTTACGAGTAGTACCATGACACTGATGAAATAATTGGACTAACATGGACCGGAAAGTCAAAAGATTCTATACAATAAAATTAAATCATCCAGAATCAAAACAATGATCATGTGTTGCTTAATGCTTTCTAACAATATAGATTTGAAACCGGACCCGATTTCAACCTTCAACCGGTCCGGGAGTTGGTCACTATTTTTATATAATGTTTTGAATTTTAGGACTTTTATGTTTTATTTCTTATGTAATGTATTGAATTTTTAAGTACTTTTTAATTTAATGTGTTAAATTATTGTTAAGTTCATAGTTTCTTTCACCCAAAGTTGTTCCAGAAGTTTATAGTTCATCAGGAATAGATGTTGTTCTAGAAATAAACAGTTGAGGCCCATTAATTACTATCGCTAATTAGATTGGTAAACATTAACTCTCCATTCAAGCACGAATAGTGGCAGTGATATGCACAAGAACATACAATCAGAGGCTCCTGGACGTTGTCCTTGCCTAACCACCATCCAGATTACGATATAGGCTTGCAAGAATGTTGCTTGGCGAACTCCATTCCAGGAAAGACATGCGTGTAAACCTGAAAACGATGAGGATGGAAGCTCGTCAAAGGCATTGCCAGGTTCGAACGCTGATGACAACAAGGTTTCCATGATGAGGAAGGAAGCTAAACAAAGCCTTCCAGGTGTACTTTTTTGTTAGGTTTTTTAGGGGGTTTTTAGATGTAAGTGGGTAGCAAGCTACTTTTTTCTTAAATATAATTTTTAATGTAAATGCTTTGATGAATATAAATGAAATGACAATTTATATTAATGATTTATTGGAGAATGCTTATTTCTCATGTGTCAAAATAGGACAAAAAGGGTCACCACGACCCAATTATGATTAATTTGGTACAATTACGGCCAGTTAGGCCTAATGCGGGTAACTTAGGCCCAATGACGGTCAATTACCAATGAAGGTCAAATAGGACCTATGAGGGTCAATTAGGACCGGTGATGGTCAGTTAGGCCCCACTTATGGTTGGTAAGGTCCACATACATTCATCTACGCCCAATGATGGTCAAATAGGACCAATGACAGTTAATTAGAACCAAAGAGGGTTAATTAAGACCAATGATGGCCAGTTATGTCTAATGGTGGTCAATTAGGACCAATGATGGATAATTATGATCATTTAGGACCAGTTAGGACCAAGGATGGCCAATTAGGCCCAATTATGGTCGGTAAGGTCCAATAACATTCATTTAGGCTCAATGACGGTTAATTAGGCCCATTTATGGTCGGTAAGGTCCACTAACATTCATCTAGGCCCAATAACAGTCAAATAGGACCCATAAAGATCATTTATGACCGATGAGGGTTAATAAGGCCCGACAATGGCCTAACATGCCCAATGATAGCCACTTTGGCCAAAGATGATTAATTAGACCCAATGACGGTCAACTAGGACAAAGAGGGTCTATTAGGACCAATGATGACCAGTTATGTCCAATAATGGTCACCAATGCCCAATGATGGTCACTTAGGCCCATTGATGGTCGATAAGGTCCACTGACATTTATTTAGACACAATGATGGTCAGATAGGACCAATTATGATCAATTAGGAGCACTGATGGTTTTTTGGGCCCAATTATGGTCGGTAAGGGTCAAATACATTCATCTAGGCCCAATGACGGTCAATTAGGATGATAGTGATCAGTTTGGACCAATGATGGCAGTTAGGCCCAAACATAGTCACCAAGGCCCAATGATGGTCACTTAGGCCCAATTATGGTCAGTACGGTCTAATGACATTCGATTAGGCCCAATGACAGTCAAGTAGGACCAATTACGACCAATTAGGACCAATTACGACCAATTAGGACCAATGACGGTCAATAGACCCAATGATGGAAAATTAGACCCATATGCTGAGAGTAGCGCTCCACACAAACTCCCGAGTCAGCATGCCACATCAGCTTATCTCTCACCCTTCCTACAAACTAGTTTTTTACTCTAACGCAACCCTTCCCACAAACAACTCCTTAATTTCCACATCACAATTTCTTTTAGATTCAACTATCTAATAAATAAATTAAATAAGTAATGAACTAATTGCATAACGGATACATTTAATGACTATATCTTTCCAACGACTATAAATCTATAATCGCTATATGTTTAACGACTATATTTTAAACCCCTATAAATATCAACTTCTAAAATCCAGTCCATCACAATTCACTTCACAACCTATAACTATTTCAAACATACAACATATACTCGAACAATTTCACAATCTAATTATTTCAACACCTCCGAGGATGTGCTGGAACATATTTAACCTTCGTATCATGTTAAACATACTTTTCTTGTTGAACCACCGACTCTGGTTCAACCACCTATAAACCCCCATGTGGCCGACCTTTGGGAGGATGAAGCCTTCTGGATTTGGGCATTCGATTACTACTTGCCTGATAACTCATCTGAAGAGCCACTTGAAGACTTTTATGAACTGTACGATGAATTCCAGCTTAAAGTAGAAGAACCGAGGGATGACGAACCGCGTGCCTTGTGATCCATGGGAGGATAGACAATAACACCCGTGTGGATCATATCCTACTGGAAAAGACTCGCCAGAAGAGAGCCGGTCACTTGAAGAAATTTATATATATTTAATTAATTATGTTTGTGTATAATTTTAGATTTAGATATGTTCAATTATGTTTAATATACACTATGTTTAATTAATTTAGGTTTAATTATGTCCAAAGTCAGTTAGTCACATTTTTGCCCCTTTTAAAATTTTTTCAGCTGAAGATCATATTTACCCTCCAAATTACTTCCCACCATTTTTTAAATTTCACCCAAAAACTTTCACCTATCTGGCTATTATCCATTCATCAGTTCATCTTCCTTCTCACTTTCACCATTTTTTTCAATTCAACATCTCCAGCTCTTCCATTATCGAATAGTTGGATCTTTTCTCATCCCTCTCACTCTCCTCTTCATTATCGATTCATTAGTTCGATAGATCTTCATCACTGATTTTTTTATCTCATTAGTTCCACTATGTAGCATTAATTTCATCTCATTTATTCCATCTCTTTAGTTTCATTATGTTATTGCACGATTCATCAATCTACAACATTCTTTCAATAATTTCAGGCATCATGGACTTTGTACATGATGATCATCAAACGAATCAAGAAGACTATTGAATAGTTGCGTAAGTGAAAGGAGGTCCAACAGACGATCAATATGACTACGCTACCGATTCCTCCGATACGGATATGGATATCCATGAAGGTGACATTGTACTTAAATCGGCAAAAACAACTAACAGGTGGTTGACTAGGTTGTTGGATATTATGTGTCCTGACCCGACAAATCTTGAACCCGACCCGGTTACGACCCGTAAGAGTTACACCGGGTGCAACGAACTCTAAACCCGCTTAAGAGCTAACCGGTAAAAGAAACGGAAACGTTTGATTATATATATTATTTATAATAGTTATAAATAATTAATAATCAATAATATTATTATTACCGGATTAATAATAAAGGGTGAACGATATTTAAATAAAAGTAGTTTTATTTTAAATTCACGGTCGAGCTATTCGTTATTGAAATATTTTCTAACGTTGGCTCGTGGGCTCGCGTACGAGTTGGGCTTTATATTCGAGAGGGGCCCGTCGCAAATTAGTGATCATCTAATAAATATTAGATGATTAGGGGTTTAACCCAAATCACCTCATACTTTCCGACGGTAGCAGAAAAGAAAAAAAAGGAGATTCGAAATCTCTTTTTCCTCTCTCGGACGTAAAGCAAGAAAAACGGCCGAAGCCGTTTCGCCGTTCCGCGTCGATCGCCGTCACCGCTCGTCCGGTGCCCATCTTCGCACCACCATAACTTGGTGATGGTTGCAAGTTAGGGTGTTCCGTCAGTCAACGCCCGTAGACCGCCTTACGGTCTACAGATCGCCGCCTCGTACGCCCAGATCCGCTGCTCGGTTCGCCGCCAATCGCCGCCGCAAAACCTGCCGATCACCACCGTGATACTCGACGCCGCCGCTGCCGCCGTTCGCTGTCGTCACCGTCGTCACCCGCCACCACTACCGCCGCTCGCCTGCCGTCGCTGGACCGTCGACTGTCGACGCGAGCCCGACGCCTTTCGCCGTGAGCCGTCTCCGGTTGCAATTAGATCTGAATCTGATTGATCTCGTAGTCTCGCGAGACGCGGCGTAAGTCAAAGTGTACTCTCGCGATGCGTAATGACCACGGGTCATAAACGCCGTCCCGTAGGGGTACGCGACACCGGACCACGAGAATCATCGCGATACGCGACAACCGTTAGAGACCGAAAGTGGTTCGTTCCGTTTCAACCTAGCGCTCGTTCGTTGAAACTCGGTGTCTCGAACGTTTGTTCAACACCGCCAAGGTATATCTAAACTCGCTATTAGTTTAGATTATTTATTTATATTTCTGTGTTTGCGTGTTCGGTAATCGGATCCTGTTGCGTACTGGTATTTGTGTTAATTGATTAAATAGTTTTTAATATATATACTTTGTTATATATGTATATATATATTTATATATATACAATCTTATTCCGCTGCGTTACAGAATTAATTATGAATTAATTCGGTAAACTCTTTTATAAACTATTAATCTATCGGTCACGTAATTTTTAAAATATGTCACCGGGCGACCCGAATACCACTGCCCAAATCCCAACAGTGGTATCAGAGCCTTGATTACCACGCGCAAATCGGAACCGGTCGATTTTAAACCGGTGGATTCGCAAACTGGGGTTAAACGCCCGAAAGTTGCGAATCAGATTTTATTTGTATTGCATAATTAAATTGCATTTTGGTCAACTTTATTTTGACCAATTAAAATTGCAATTTGTTTTGATTGTGTTTTATATGTATTCGGCCCGACCCTTGTTTGACTGTTGCTTGATTATTTTACTGTTATGGTTTGGCCCATGTTTTGGCCCATTGTTATAATAGTTTAGACTTTGGGTTGGCCCACATTTTTGGGTTCAAAATTGTAATTAGGTTTTTCCTTTTACGATATCTTCTACTTTGGCAAAAGTTGTCATCAAGAAGACCCGAAGATCCAATCGATGTCAAGAGGCGTCTTAAGGTCAGTGGGAGCTTACAGAACCTGCACGCTACATGAAGATGTCTGCCTTGTGGTTGTTTTGTACTTTTGTCCCGTGACCCATTTGGTCTCGCTAAAAGGCTCTAGCAAGACCAAAACCCTTATGGCCGAATACATATTCGTTTTGCTTGTTTTGGTTGCTTGGTTTAAAGTCGTATTACACACCAACTAAAACACCGAAATCCTTTTAAAATGGTTTTAAAACTGAGAATACAATCTATAGGTTACAAGTTCTAAAAGCCTTTACAACTTGACCTAAATTTTAATGTAACCACCTTAATGAGTTTTTCTTTGAAAATTTTCAAACTTTATAAAACTCAATCAAACTTAATAAGTCGTTTATTAACTTTTGACTGGTTACATAACTCGCGACAACCTAGTTGTAATTTTAAATAATAGGTTATTTAAAATATGAGTCCCGAGTGATGATAGGGTTTATCGTTTGTGTCCAACGATCACACATATTAAAATTGATTTTAATATCCCTATCTGGTAATAAAACAAACTGATAGTTTGTGCCATCCTATCTCAAGTCGAACTTGGAACGTATTTACCGGAGCATCAGTGTTGGAGTATTTCAACACCGCACTTGGTGCCGAGGGTACCTTCTGAGGCGAGGACATTGGAGTATTTCAACACCGTGTCCGTCGCATCGACCATTTAGGATTACTATCGCTTTAGACGTATATGTTCGTGGCGTTGGAGTATTTCAACACCGCGCCACGGATGTGTATTGCTAGAGTGGGCACGGATGAGGCTAAACGTATCGCAAAATATACAAGTATGTATATAGCGGCCTCATATCGAGAGTTGTGACTGTGATTTCGCAATTGACACCCGCTGTCAGTTTGGTTACACAAATTTGCTCCTGAGGCTCATTTGGCGGTCTCAAGTAAACTTGTCTAATCGAATTCTCAATTTTCTTATAAAATAAATCTTACCAATTTATAATAAGAAAATACTTTACATCGAAAATACTAATGTATTGTGCTTTGCTTATCATTTCATAATGGCTAATGAAAACAAA
This sequence comes from Deinandra increscens subsp. villosa, assembly GCA_039602395.1. Taxonomy (NCBI): domain Eukaryota; kingdom Viridiplantae; phylum Streptophyta; class Magnoliopsida; order Asterales; family Asteraceae; genus Deinandra; species Deinandra increscens. The sequence goes on along the minus strand of JBCNJP010000010.1, from coordinate 84,649,371 downwards.
TCCCTTCTCCCTTTTAAATCAGTCCTCCAGTAGGACAAATCAAATAACACCAACTTTCATCTTATTGAAACAAACTCAGAAGATGTTCTGACATTCTTTCATAAACTCTATGTCTTGAAGAGCCCAATCGCCGTTGTTGTGTTCCTTATAGGAATACGACGCGCCTGGATTAAATAACATAATACTAACACCTTTAAGGTAGATAGTATTATGCAGGCTCGCATGTTTCCTGATAGTCAGCAAAAATGCAAAGACTTGAGTATCAATGACATAACAAACAAGCTTAACTGCATGTTTCGTTTCTCAATGGAGAAGAGCTCCATGCAAGGCTTTTCTCCATAGGACCATGTCATTAAGATGAAAGGGTACCAGTATCACCTGATTCAACTTGGTTACCCCACGAGTATCTGGGCTTATACCTTTTCACTATTATAGAACCAGTAATACTGTGTGCTTTAGTGAAAAGTTTAACCAGTTGATAGCATTATGCTCAATTGACACTTCGTGTGTCATAAGTGATTGCTACCGTGTTAAAATGCCTCGTACCAAGAAAAGAGTATTGACTCTAAGGGCAATAAAATGATGTGATCATTTGGCATCAACGCCCATGGCAAAAGATTTGTACGATCATTGCTGCATCATCATGACAAGCACCAGTGCTCCATGAACAACAAATCGGGTACTATACACTACCCCGTTAAGCTCAAAGAAAATGGAGAACGTTAGACTTCTCTGTTGGTATTCAAACTAATGTTATTAGATTTTCATGAGTATTCCCCAACGCATGCATGCATGCCTTGTAGGAACGTGAAAATAAGAAAAGCTTAAATCAAGGGACACATGATTCGAATTACCCTTTTAGGCCATTTGCTTTCAATCATGTCTTTCACTCCTTGGTAGTATTCAAAACAAGTGGTTGTTTTGACCTAGATCGTCTGGGATTAATACTTTGCTTTTCACTGATTTTATATCAGACTAATAACATAAGTTAATGTTTCTTTATGAAACATACCTGGTTTTAATGATTCTTGTTTGTGACTTATTCGTGTAAGCAAGACATGCGTAAAAGGATACGCCCCAACTGGACCCTATGATCCACCATGGGATTAAGTTTCCTGATACGTGTCGTGCTTTCACAAACTCACAACCAAATCCTTCACTCATTCGAGTGAACTGTTAAATGTTCTTTCTAGGCTTAGACACTCTTGTGTTGGCAAACCTAAAAGAACCATATAACAAGAATCATAAAAGTTACTTCATAACTATGACGGTAGTCATAGTAAATATGCTTATGGTTATAAGCATCAATGAAAATTCTTGAGTTGTACAAGAACATTTCAAAATGAAGTCAAAGAACCAGCTTTACAAATACGATCACAATTCTAAGTCTGATCGTAATAAAGAATACCTAAGCTTGACGAACCCTAAAATCATCTTAAGATATGTGAAAGATTTTTCACTAATCTGGTCCTACGTGCTCAGCCTTGGCCTGAGCACATGATAGGAATCAAACGATGCTTGTCAACGCTTGAAAGATGATATATAGGAAGTATTTGCCATACACGCCCTTATTGAGTATCACTCTCTTCATCACCACTCGCTTGATAGATCTAGTATCGAATGTCTTTTGACAATGAGAATTTATTCTCGTTAGATACTACATATAACAATGGATACTACTTCCACCATCCATATGGAATTCTAATTCCACACAGAAGATAGAAAGTTGTGTTCTAGCTTCTGAAATGGAAGGTTAAGTTCCCAAGTTATTTAACTGGAACTAGAAGTAAAGGACGGTGATCTTGAAGTGGTTCAAGAGTCACAAATCCATTGTTCACATATTTCCTGACCAACAAAAGTTTGTTGCATTAAACAGGAAATACATATTTAAACACACTTGCAAATTCAAAATTGCAATATCAGATCTTGAATCTGAGAATGGCTTAATGCCATAATTTGATGTGTTTACATAAAGGCTAGTGGGAGCACTCTTTCAATCCTCACCCGTATGACGATGATATACTGAAAGATAGAATAAAATCCTTATGTGATTATACATAATGTGGATTTTATGGTACAAAGAATTTAAAAGAAGTTTCTTAATGGATAGAGATCCACAGCTATAAGCAACTTCTGGGGCAACATAATCACACATTGAATATGTGATTAAACAAAGATGTCACTGTACAGAGTTACATTAATGACATCAAAAGGGAGAGATCACTGTACAGAGTTACACTGAGGTTGTCACTGTACAGGGTTACACTATGGACACCAAAAAGGGGAAAATCAATGTACGCAAGTTATATTGATATCGTGAATTGTTGAACTCAATACACTAAGTTGCATTGGTATTAACATTCACCGTGTAGAAATACACTACTACAAGTTTTCATGATTGACCAAGACACCTCTTGCTCATAATAAAGATTTTACATTGTGGCAGATTCCACAACTAAATCTAAATTAATTGGCCAAACTCAAGTGATACTAAACTGCTGCTTATCTGAAAGGTTCAGAAGGATTCTTGACATGGTTAGAGTTTTAACCAAACAAGACATTGTGATCACACAGTAACTGTGGTGAATACCAAGGACCACTATGATCACAAAACCAGCACACTTTGAGGAAATTCCACTATTCAGAGAAATACTGGAACAATGAAATATTGGATAACCAAAATGATAGCACATTTCAAAACCTGGTCGGTAAAACAATGAGTTGCAAGACTCATTAACCTCATAGTAATGATGTTCGACCAATATACACTACACGTATGTTTTGAACTAGTATTTGGATGTACGAACTCTAACAGTTATACATTATCATCCGGCTTCCTCTAAAGGATTAGATGTAAAGCTAGATTCTATAACTGTGTTCGATTTTAATACGTTTAAATCCATGAATAAATGCATATTATTCCTCACAGTCAATCAGAATCGTGGACACGAATCTGAAATGAGACTACTTATGAGTTTGGACTCAAGAGATTGACGATCCAAACTCACATGCATTATTTCATAATGATGCTGAGGAATAGATGTATTATTCTAAACTGTCCGTAGTCGTTCAGACTCGTGGGAACGAATCTGAGGTAAGACTATTCTGACTCTGGACTCAATGGTTGACAATCCAGACTCACAGACCTCATTGGGGAATGACGTTGGACGTAACTCGCATCAAACCATCTTCATGGATTCAATCATAAGATGGATTTGATTAATGGTATACTCATTAGTATCCTTAGACCTGAGATACATGAGCGACCTCCCCTTTACCAAAGACTGTTCTTTGATTGTAGCTTAACGCTGTCGCGTAACTGCCAGTCATAACGGCTACTTTTGGGAATGGATCTGAAGTTCAGTGGGAGCTGTATGTAGTCAATATGGGATTCTGTACTCTTGCACTAATCATGCAACAGCTAGACATCGTGGCGCCCTCGTTGATTCCAAGTGTAAAGTGTAAGGCCTTACCCAAACCTACTGTGTGTTTGTTTTGGACCACTTCGAATCTATATCGAGAAACATAATGATTGAACATTAGATGAGAATGAATCAAATCCATGTCCATCGTTCAATTGATGTCATATACGGAAGGGATACAATGACTTCGAATTACCACAAGTCTAATATCAGTTGCTTCACAACAGATATGCCTTGGTTGTTGACTTGAAGTGTCATAACTGGTTGGGACAGTCATGTGTAGCTAGAGCACCTCTGCCTGTTTCTTAGATCTTGTCGCGATCAGTCCAAGTGGGAGACTGTTGGATATTATGTGTCCTGACCCGACAAATCTTGAACCCGACCCGGTTACGACCCGTAAGAGTTACACCGGGTGCAACGAACTCTAAACCCGCTTAAGAGCTAACCGGTAAAAGAAACGGAAACGTTTGATTATATATATTATTTATAATAGTTATAAATAATTAATAATCAATAATATTATTATTACCGGATTAATAATAAAGGGTGAACGATATTTAAATAAAAGTAGTTTTATTTTAAATTCACGGTCGAGCTATTCGTTATTGAAATATTTTCTAACGTTGGCTCGTGGGCTCGCGTACGAGTTGGGCTTTATATTCGAGAGGGGCCCGTCGCAAATTAGTGATCATCTAATAAATATTAGATGATTAGGGGATTAACCCTAATCACCTCATACTATCCGACGGTAGCAGAAAAGAAAAAAAAGGAGATTCGAAATCTCCTTTTCCTCTCTCGGACGTAAAGCAAGAAAAACGGCCGAAGCCGTTTCGCCGTTCCGCGTCGATCGCCGTCACCGCTCGTCCGGTGCCCATCTTCGCACCACCATAACTTGGTGATGGTTGCAAGTTAGGGTGTTCCGTCAGTCAACGCCCGTAGACCGCCTTACGGTCTACAGATCGCCGCCTCGTACGCCCAGATCCGCTGCTCGGTTCGTCGCCAATCGCCGCCGCAAAACCCGCCGATCACCACCGTGATACTCGACGCCGCCGCTGCCGCCGTTCGCCGTCGTCACCGTCGTCACCCGCCACCACTACCGCCGCTCGCCTGCCGTCGCTGGACCGTCGACTGTCGACGCGGGCCCGACGCCTTTCGCCGTGAGCCGTCTCCGGTTGCAATCAGATCTGAATCTGATTGATCTCGTAGTCTCGCGAGACGGGACGTCTGTCAAAGACGTACTCTCGCGATGCGTACTGACCACGGGTCATAAACGCCGTCCCGTAGGGGTACGCGACACCGGACCACGAGAATCATCGCGATACGCGACAACCGTTAGAGACCGAAAGTGGTTCGTTCCGTTTCAACCTAGCGCTCGTTCGTTGAAACTCGGTGTCTCGAACGTTTGTTCAACACCGCCAAGGTATATCTAAACTCGCTATTAGTTTAGATTATTTATTTATATTTCTGTGTTTGCGTGTTCGGTAATCGGATCCTGTTGCGTACTGGTATTTGTGTTAATTGATTAAATAGTTTTTAATATATATACTTTGTTATATATGTATATATATATTTATATATATACAATCTTATTCCGCTGCGTTACAGAATTAATTATGAATTAATTCGGTAAACTCTTTTATAAACTATTAATCTATCGGTCACGTAATTTTTAAAATATGTCACCGGGCGACCCGAATACCACTGCCCAAATCCCAACATAGGTTACCAAAGCTGCATACCTCTTTCACAAAATCTAGTGGAAAAAAACGGTGAGCTTCATTTTATGAACTGGGAAGGTTTATCAGGTAATATAGGTCAAAATTTCCAAGTTTTCTGGGTTTCCTGTTAAGGGAAAAAGTGGGATTCAGGTATCTACACTGGAAGAAGGTGCCAAAAGAAGTAATGATAAGTTGTGGGAAGAGATAACAATTAGCACTAATAATAATTATACATTATATATACATATATATATATATATATATATATATATATATAGAGAGAGAGAGAGAGAGAGAGAGTTAGGTTCAAATGAGAACTTTTTATTTTGAGAACTTTTGAGAATTAAATCTCAACCACAAATTTCAGGGGGGACCACTATAATTCATGGGAAGGGGGATACATGTAATAAACATGTGGCTCAAATTAGTTCTTTTTATTTTTCAAATCAAATTGGTTCTCAAATGATCATCTCCCTATATATATATATATATATATATATATATATATATATATATATATATATATATATGTTTCGTTCTATGTGACTAACAAATCTTGCGTGGATTATATATTGCAGCGTTTTTATGAAATTGATGAATGTCATAGGAGTCTTGTAATGGTACGGCTTGGTCACCTTTTCAGGAAATTTAGAAGAAAAGTGTATGTAGGATACATAGTACCCAACCTGGGCAAACCGAACAAACTTGCAAAAATTCCTAGGTAGTACCGCTCAATGGTGGAACAAAGAGATTGGGACAACTTTGTAGAATATACATAATTTGACAAATTCAAGGTTTTAATTGCCTTTATTAAAACAGATTGTAAAAGTTTCCTATTTTAAAAAATTTTCTTCTAAACTCTGATGACATAATTAACCTTTGTGTTTGAAAGGATGTGTCAAACACAGGAAAAGAAGCACGATCAAAGTACGCTTATGATCATCATATGGGATGAGGACGATATACTTATCTTAAAGAAAAATTGGTAAGTGTGTTTTTTGTGTACAAATGTTTTTTATGTTGTGAGATTCAAAGGACATTTAAAATCTTAAATTGATTATGAATTTGGAGATGCAATTACACAATCAATGTATTATGAACCATAACATGGCCTCAAATGGTCAACTGTTTTGGTCAATGCATAATTGTTGGATATGATCACACATATATAGAAAAAAAATCGTTATTGTAGTACCAATCAATTGGTCCTTTGTGTAAAATGGTTATTATATATGTATGTTACCAACATAAAGAACTTGCGATGTATGTTTCCAGTATGATATGATGTGTATATATTACAAGCTACAAAATAAAGAACTTGCAGTTGATGAAATCCCCTCTCGTTCTTTTTATGTGGAGGAAAGCAAGAGAAGACAAAAGGCGGAATACAATAATGTTGAGGTCAATGTCATAGAAGATAAAATAGTAAGTTTAATTTCAAACTTTAGTTTGTGCATTTTCTTTATTTACATTGTAAAAAAGCATCTCACCACATTCTGTTAATTTTCAGCTCGAGAGAAAAACACAAACCAACAATGGATCCATGAACCTTGAACCGGGCATGATTGCCTTGACAATAGTACTTGGCAAGAAAAGAGGTGGATATTTAGTAGAGTCTTAGAATAAACGGACGATCAAAAGAGCAGCTTGAACAACTTGAGTTAGAATTCCAAAATGAGAGACTTCTGAGTGAGGCAAAAGATGAAGTGGTTAAGAACCTTAAATTTAATCTATTCTCACCTGGCTAAACATGGAACACTATTACCACAAGAACTTAATGCTCTCGCATCTAAATCTATAAATTCAGTACGTTACATATTATGTTGACAACTTAATGCTACTGTTAGCAACTACCTATCAATATATACCTTTTACCAATTAAAATATTTGGTAGGTAAATCTTGTATTGTTGGATCTAACCACAGTAGTATACAATGGTAAGTATGGGTCCATTTCATTATCTTTTATATTTAATTTTTTATATGATCGCGCATTTTCATAACAATTTTAAATGAATTGTAAGACATGATTTCTATGGATAATACATCAAGGAAAGTAGTGAAAGAGAAGACACTCCTGGATCAAACTCAACTCAAATGGTGTAAAAGGTAAGCATTTGAAAGTTTCATTCCGTTTTATAGTTTCACATTTATTAGAATTGTGATGCTTAGACTATGCAAAGTCAATATAAGTCAAAAAAGAATTATTCAATTAAACTCAACAGACTTTGAAGTTGATCTGAAAGCTTGTAGTTCATCCGGATAGTTAAAGTGCATCTAGAAATTTAAAATTGTTCCGGTAATAAGTTTTGTTCCTGTAATAAATTTGGAGTTCATCCAGATGCTTATTCGGATAGCAAATGTTCATCGAAAAAGTTAAATTTCTTGCGGTAATAAGATTTTTGAGAACCTAACTAATTAAATTGTATGTCAATTTTGTGACATCACCCAAATTACTACGATCAGACTGCACTCCTCACTCCATATCAAAATTGGTGCCAAAGGAATAGGTAAGTATTTACCTATTTCATTATTCTATGTGATTTCTATTCATTATCCGTAACCTAATCAATTAAATGTTTTTTAGGAGAAAAACAAACCCACAATAAAACTTGCTCCTAAACCACCATCTCATTTGGAAAAACAAACTCAAGATGTCACTTTTGTTCATGCTAACGCATCAACCATACCACCGAAAAAGGTATAAGTATTTGGCAACTTCTTTATTCTAGCTTTGTGATATTGACTTTATGACGTTAATATGCTATTATATTTATTAGACATTAGAGTGTACTTTGTACACTCTGAATTTAAAGAACGTCGTGGCATATGGTAAAATTTACTTCTCATGTGGTAAAATTCATGGAGTTACACTACAAGATGATTGGTATAAAGTTTATGTTGATGAAGTTGCCAAGGGATCATCATTTTTATCATATGATACAACTCACATGAAAACAGCTGATGAGGCATGTAGTAGTTTTGTTCCCTGGCCTAAAAGCCTTATGAAATACGATGAATCATAGGTTTGTTCCTTTAATTTCTTTCCAATTGGGTTTCCATATCTGATGCAGTACGAAGCTAAGTTCTACTTTCGTTTCCCTTTTGGTATTCATATTTGTTTATTCTATTAGCTACGAATTAACTTTTTGATGATGTAGGCAGTGAACATCCACTTTATTTGTTTCCATTTGGCTAAATTTTATTTTCTCATTTTTTGTTACTCTAGGTACCAAAACCACCATCCAATCTTACTCAAACTACAAAGAAGAAAAACAAACGCTACACAACAATACATGAAATTCAAGATACACATAGCAAGATTATCAAGAAAATAACCTAGAAATGTTTGTGTACGTAGTGTAGTTTTATAGATAGCTTAATTTTGATTAGTATATTGTTTAGGGTTTTAGTGTGTTATAGATTGTATGTATTTTGGTTTATTATTATAAAATTTGATTTTTAGGTTTCTCATAATAATATGTAGTTTTAATTTATAACTGGACAAAAAAATTGAAAATAATGCTTGTTTATAGCAACCATATAGCCACACTTATTGGAACAAAATGGCCACATACAACCACAATGAATATGTGGCACTAAAGGTTAGCTTATAACCCACTTATTGGGATAGAATAGCCACATAAAAAACATGTTAGGTTTATTATTTGTGATTGATGCCTTTAAATCTGTTTACTCGTCATTTGGCTGAAGAATCCATTGTATTGATTTAGAGACACTGTTGTGATGATTGAATCTTGCAAAATTTGGAGTGATGATGTTTTCTTGAAAAGTTATATGTTCGGGGCAAAAGTCAACATGATAGTTAATGTGAAGATCGGTTCAAGCGATTCAAGCTTCATTTTAACTAAATCGACTTTGATTAAGTTCTAGTTGATTTAGTTAATCTTTCTTGTGTATTTTGTTCATTTTTTTGTTTTGCTAGTGGCGGTTAGTAGAACACATAGACTCTCTATAAGTAGAAGGCTAGAGCTTCATTTGTTAGATAGTGAGAGATGTGAGAAAGTCTTCACTTTAGAAAGAGTCTCACATTGGGTTTGAGCTCACCCAAGATGCCCATGGATTTTTCATGAGATATGTAATCATTCGGTTCTTGTAAATCATTGAACTTCATCATTGAAATCAACTACTTTATCATATCATGCTCATGATTAGCCATAGATTCTCCTCATCCAAAGACATTCTTCATGTCTTCTTGAGTAAAATCCGAGTTTTGGTGCTTGATCGATTCTACAAATCACAATCAATATGTGTCACCAAAGGTTAGTTTATAGCCACACTTATTGGGGGTATAATGGGCACATATAATCACAATCAACATGTGTCACCAAAGTTAGTTTATATTTACACTTATTGGGACATAATGCTTGATTAGAACAACTCTTTTGCCATAATTTTTTTTAAATAGATGTGGCTAAAACATACATATATGTGACTATATAATACCAATGCCCACAGTTAGAACAAACTCATGTGGCCGTTGCTACCCTTTAATCACAATTATTGGGACAAAACGCTTGATTAAAACAATTTTTGCCACGGTTTTTTCAGTCGATGTGGGTAAAACATACATTTATGTGACTATATAATACCAAGACCACAATTATAATAAACTCATATGGTCGTTGCTACCCCTTGCAACACTTATTAAGACAAAATGCTTGATGACAACAACCCTTTTGCCCCGGTATTTTTTCAAATGATGTGGCTAAAAGATACATTTTTGTTACTATATAATAGCAACGATCACACTTATTAATTTCATGTGGCTATTGCTACCCTTTAGCCACAGTAATTTGGCCAAAATCCTTGATTAGAACAACCTTTTTTAGCGGCCACTAAAAGTGTCGCCGCTATATACAAATGTCACCGCTAATAAATACATTTTGATAGTGTTTAAATTGTTATTGACAACAAAAATCAAACTAATAATATAAATTACTATAAGTTACGGTTTAAATTATTAAAATTCAATTGCAATAAAATCCGGTAAACTTTTGGATTGTTAAATTATAAATGTTATCACTTACCAATATAAATTAAAACTAAAATCATGCCACATGAATAATACAAGATTACCAACCATACCCAGGACATGCAGCATGAACATGGACTCCAAGTCTCCAATGCACAAGTAGACAGATAATCTTATTATATGTTATCGCCGAACTTTCTAAGTATAGTCTATAATTCTTATTGATTATATACATACGTGGGAGATAAAATAAAACTACAAGTATGATGATGGTGAATATTCTACTAATATAAAATTTGGTTGGTTGGAGCAATGACTTTATACACCCTTCAACGGGACCTATAAACTCAAGAAAAGAAAATTTTAATAGTATAATATGAAAACCATAAAAGTAGTATATGATTCAAGTAGGCCTCTGAATATATAGTTTGTTTTAAATCTTAAAAAATGAAAACGATTAACTGATTAAGCCATCTCTGGGTCAAAGATTAAAATATTATATTGTTGAAGTACATTATTTACCTCAAATTAGTTTCTTTAATAATTTTCTTTTATCTCTTAATCTTGAATGATTTTGATAATCTTAATATTGAATGATTTTGATTTTGATAATTAGATATATTCCTATTTACCTCTTAAGCTTGAATGATTTTGATAATCTTATTCTTAGTTTTCACTTGACTTTTTGCGTAATCTTCAGAGTCAGCATTACATCATTTGATTTCTTTAATAATTTTCTTTTATCTCAATTAATCTTTAATCCTAATAAAGCACTAAAATGGTGCCACATGTCTCATTTCTAGAATGTCCACATAAGCATTACCACATGTCAATACCACATTCAAGCATCAATTTATTAGATTATCAATTAAATATAATTACCAATTTATCAAAGCTAAATTTCCATTTAAAAAAAGTTGACAAACTTAGGTGTTGTTTGTTTTTGCAGATAAAAACTGTCTGCAGTCTGATTTCATCTGATTTCATGTCTGCAGCTGAAGATGTGGTCTGAAGATCTGTAATCTGAAAATATAAGACTGTTTGTTTTATTAACTTGACACTGTCTGCAAAAGCTGAAAAATATATAACTGTCAAACTTATCTTACTAAATTAAAGTCATTCAACATTCAAATTATAATATAAATACAATAATAAAACCAAATATCAATAACATAAAAACATAAGTAAAATGTTGGTGGGGTGGTGGTGGGGTGGTGGTGGTGGTAGTGGTGTGGTAGTGGTGTTGGTGGCGGTAATGGTGGTGGTGGTGGTAGTGGTGTTGGTGGCGGTGATGGTCGTTGTGGTGGTGGTGTGCTGGTGGTGGTGGCGGTGATGGTGGTGGTGGTGGTGGCGATGGTGGTGTGGTGGTGGCGATGGTGGTGTGGTGGTGGCGGTGGTGTTAGTGGTGGTGGTGGTGGTGGTGGTGGCGGTGGTGGCGGTGGGGTGGTGGTGGTGTGGTGGTGGTGGTGTGGTGGTGGTGTTAGTGGTGGTGGTGGTGTGGTGGTGGTGGTGGTGTGGTGGTGGCGGTGATGGTGGCGGTGGTGGTGGTGGTGGTGGTGGTGGTGGTGGTGGTGGTGGTGGTGGTGGTGGTGGTGGTGGTGGTGGTGGTGGTGGCGGTGATGGTGGTGGTGGTAGTGGTGGTGTGGTGGTGGTGTTAGTGGTGGTGGTGGTGTTAGTGGTGGTGGTGGGTGTGGTGGTGTGGTGGTGGCGGTGATAGTGGTGGTGTGTGGTGGTGGTGGTGGTGGTGGTGGTGGTGGCGGTGGTGGTGGTGGTGGTGCTGGTGGTGGTGGTGGTGGTGGTGGTGGTGGTCGTGGTGGTGGTGATGGGGTGGTGGGGTGGTGGGTCTTTTGTTTTTAAGCTTGTGAGTTATAGTGTGAGGAAAATTGGAATTTAATAATACAAGTTTTAAGTGATTGACGAATAATAATATGAGTTTCACATTTGCATCACAATAATACGAATTAAACATGTCGGTGATTATAATGATACATCAATATTTTTTTATCGTTCGATTAGGGTTCGATTAAGATAATAATATGAGGTTTCTTCATTTTCTTTTTGTTTCTTTCTCTTATCTTTCGATTAGAGTTGATTCGAACTCTAATCGAAAGATAAAAACTAACGGCGTATCATTATAATCACCAACATGTTTAATTCGTATTATTGTGATACAAATGTGAAACTCATATTATTATCCGTCAATCACTTAAAACTTGTATTATTAAATTCCAATTTTCCAATAGTGTGAAGATGAAATAAGCAATTTTTATAAGCTGTTTTTTGAAGAGGTTTTAAGCTTAAATAAGATTTTCATAAGAAAAAAAAACAAACAGTCTTCAAGGCATATGTCTGCGCGCCTGCAGACATAACCTCTCCTGAAGATGTATTAAGAAAAAACAAACAGCACCTTAATGTGAATTTGATAAATTTACTCAACAATTTGATTATTTTAAGAAAACTAATTAACCATTTGTCAAACATAATAAATTTGATTATTTTAACCGTGTTTTTTTATTTTTTATATGTATCTAATATAATGAAGTCAACCCGTGTAATACACGGGTTACTAACCTAGTTTATTATATAGTTATATATATGGGTAAGGTTCACTTGAAAACCCCATTTATTCTAAAAAGCTAAAAACCTTTTTTTTAATTAAACTCTTTTCTTTTCTCTTTTCTTTTCTCTTTTCTCATACACGCACGCGTACGTACCTGTGAAAGACAACGTCTCTTCCATTTCTCCTTCTCTCGCAGCCTTTACACAAACCCATCGTGTCTCGCTCATGACCTAGGGTTCACCTATGGCGGAAGAATTCTCCTGTCATTGAATCTGCCCTTACTTTTCGTCTCAGATCTGTTGTTGGTACTGAACTGTTTTGCGAACCCGATTAGGGCTTAAATCGGAATGTTGATGAGATTTATGGCTTGATGTTCGTTGCAGATCTATTGTTTGTACCAAGCTATATTGTGAACCCCTTTAGGCTGGTGATGATTTTCCAAATCTATAATTCTTTCGCTATCTATTTTACTACTAATTCTCATGTGGAAATTGAGTCGCTGCTCAAGCGGTATTACTTTCTTCGGTTGACTCATAAGCACCACCAATGCCGAGGACAAGGTATGTGCATAAATTACCCTTAATTTGTTTGTATTGAAAGGAAATCCGTTAAGTTATTGGATTATGTGGCCTATATGTTCAATTTTGTTTGTTGTTCTATGTATTAATGTATATGATGATGGAACTCATTTCACACACAGCCGAAGTGTGCCCCATTTCACTAGGTTTATTACCTCCTGTGTACAACCTAATTTAGTTTAGAAATAATTGGTGGTTAACATACACATAAAAAAAGTTTCAAGGTATGTAATTAGGTATATCATGAACAATTTCATTAGGTTTATTGCCTCCTGCAACATCTAACTTACTTTCTTCCTCAAGAGGAAGATGCAACTTTGTACCATCCCCTCCTGATTGTAAAGGCCCGAAGATGATTAAATAAGCATACAAAATGATGGTAGGTTAGAATAGAATGGAAAAGAAAAAGTATGATGTTAAGATGGTCATGTTTTATAATTTGTTATGTATAACCTCAAAGGCGTGTCTTTATCTGTCAAAAAAACTTTTGAATGAGAGTGTTTTAATTCATTTTTAGAGGTTGAATTAAATTTATTTTTATTCTATTTGCTTATTTATCTATGAACTTGGTGTAAAGCATGTCCGTAGGCACGACCAACGAATTAAAAAAACTCAAGTAATAAGTTGTTGGCCTGCTCTATTAGATAATTGTATATCACAAGGTAGTTTTTGTTGTTACATACAAACATTAAACATACAAAATTATGTTGCATACAGTCATGTTGCATATATGCAACATACGGTCATGTTGAGTATATGCAACATACTGTCATGTTGAATATATGCAGCATACAATAATGTTGAATATATGAAACATACAATCATGTTGCATATAGTCATGTTGAATATAAACAACATACACACATGTTGAGTATATGCAACATATTGTCATATTGAATATATGTAGCATACAATCATGTTGCATATATGCAGCATATAGTCATATTGAATATAAACAACATACAATCATGTTGCATATATGCAGAATATAATCATACAGTTATGTTGCATATAAACAACATACAATCATGTTTGCATGTACACAACACAACCATGTTGCATATACACAACACACTATATGTTGCATATATGCAACACAACACATTCATGATGCATATATGCAACACAAACATGTTGCATTATGCATCATGAGTATATACATATTTATTTCAAAGTTATAAACAATATTATTTTAATATAATATTGATGTGTAAATTTTCAGACGAAAAAGTACAAGATATATACCAAATCGTTTCACTTCCAGTATTTCATCTTAATGACACAAGTGGATGGAAACTCAATTAAATTTTAGTGGGACAGATAGATTGACAACTTTACTCTCGTGAATAGGTTACCAGATTCATATGATTGTGAGATAAATAAAAAAGTTAAAGTGATGGAAAGGATCCCAAGTCAAAGCCAAAGAAACATAGTAAATTGGAGTTGGAGATGCGGTTCATTGCTTGAGCCTACAAGGGATTCATTAGTTCAATGTGTGAACTTGCTACATTGAATTTGATCCTAGTCTGTTGTAATATTTCTGATGTAATTTTCTATTCATGAACGTTGTGTTAAATATATCATGTTATGTAAATTGAAATTGCATAAACGAAGAATGTAAGGATGTTGCATATATACAACATGTATTCATACTGCATAAACATAATATAATTGAAAAAAATATGTCGACACATAAACCTAATAGATATTATATTACACACACACATAACTCTAAATCCATAAAGTATAACACTGGCAACGTGTAATATTTGTATAAACCACTACCTTTAATAGCAAGTTGACCATCCGAGAGTAAAGTAAGCTTACCTGGATGGGGCCTTAAACGATCCGTGCATCGAGTGACCATATCAATAATCTAGTGTCTAAGTTTAGACTATTCGATGTCGTATATGTGCAACACAATTGTGTTGCACCGGGGGGGGGGGGTACCGGAGTGGGGATGGGGGTAAGTGGGGGTTGTATATGTGCAACACGGGTGTGGGGAGAGGGGGGCGGGGGTGACTGGGGTGCAGGTTAGGGTTATATACATGCAATATAATTATGTTGCATGTATGCAACACCAGGGGGTGGGGGTGGCCGGTTGGGGGTTATATATGTAATATAATTATGTTGTATATATGCAACACGGAGTGGGGGTGGGGGTGGGGTGGCTGGGATGCGGGTTATGGGTTATATATATACAATATAATTATGATTATGTTGTTATATGCAACACTGGGGAGTGGGGGGGGGTGGCTGTGATGCGGGTTAGGGGTTATATATATGCAAATAAAATTATCTTGCATATATGCAACACCGGGGTGGGGGGTGGGGTGGGGTGGGAGTGTGAAGAGGAGGGGGGTGTTGTAAATATATGAAACATGGGGTGGTATTGATAATATTGAAAATTAAATATTAAATTACTTTATTAACCTTCATTTAAGTGGTTTTTAGGTTTTTAGGCTAAGGAGGGGTTTTCACATTTGATTTCTTTAATAATTTTCTTTTATCTCAATTAATTTATTATATAGTTATATACATATGTTTATTGTCGAATGACGGGATCAAACCCAAGAACAATTTTAGTCTCAAGGTTACTAAAAATCCAAACATTAAATGTAAGTTTATAAATCTCTATTTTTTAGTATTTAATTTTCTTTTATAACTTATCATTTATCTTGTCTTACTTTTAATTCAAACTAGTTGGCAGGCTCGTGCGATGTACGTGGATGGTTAAGGGAGAAGCTCTTGTCACATTTCTCTAAGTCATTAGACATGTAACAGTTTTTGGTGGGACTAAAGCAACATCCAATAAGTGTTAGTGCATGCAAACATGTAGCGATTATCGTACGTATGCGATGCACGTGCAAGTTTAATGGAGAAGAGAATTGCATAGCTTTGAAAGTTTTGGATAGATTATGTTGTTGGAGATGATAAACCCTTTGAATAGTATGAGAAAAGATGGATACTCGATGAGGGATGTTATTGGAATGTACTAAACTCTTGAACCTAACATAAGGACAATTAAATTTTGTTAACTCATTATTAAATAAAATTGGTTGCAATATGTGATATTAGTTTATGGTGTAGTTAGTATAGTTGGGCCTAACGAATATAAGGAAGTATTGAAGATGCACTAAACTGAAAATAAGTTAGTAAGAAAGGTATCATGAGCTGTATTTCTATGTTATATGATGTTTTCAGTGACCTTAAGTGTGAAACGTTATAGTCAATATGTACTATGTTTTCGTGAAGATTGAGTGCAAGTGTCCACGATCAGGCATTGTGAACTTGCAAGAGAGACTCTGTATGATTTTATTTAGGAGTTGATCATTGGAAGCCGTTAATATTATGTCGTCTACGTAGAGCAGCAAACAGCAACTTAGTCAGCTAATGATCGATAATCTGGGACAATAAGCAATACTAAAGCAAAGCAGAGTGATGAGACACCGTTAATGTTAATTAGAAGTCTATTACAGTTTCATGACCACTGCACATCAGGTGGTTTTGGCATTGTTTATGAAAAATCAACATTACAAACATTACACACAATACTAACATGTTGAGGCCGTTTTTCAAATGGAGCAAGAAATCCATTTCTAATATAATAAGTACAAATCACTGTAATTAAGTTTCACAGAGCAAAATATTGTTGTGTTAATGTACAACTAAAATCCTATCTCTACAATGTAAACAACAATTATATACTAAAATCATACACTTCCGAAGCACCATCATTTACTGTTAGACCATGCATCCATGTATTCATCATCATAGACATGCATTATTCATTAACAATAAGAGTAACTTATTCATGTAATGAATGAAAATCATGCACAATAAATAATACCAAAGCACAACAAGTTCATTAAAAACCATTAAAGTTGAACAGAAGTCTATTACCATTTTAATAACCACTCCACTTCACGAGTTGAACAATTTTTTTTATAAACATCATGCTACCAAAAAAAAGATACCAGCCGACACTTACATAGGTGGTGGGAACATCCACTAAACTCAGCAGTCCAACTCATGTTCTTATGCCTCGGCTTCCCTTTTCAGTGCTTGCAGCCTTTGCAGCCTTGCTTTCTTCGCTTCAATTTCATCACGGAGTATGGAGGAAGCCGAATATCGGAACGGTGAAGGATCAAGGTCAAGGACAGCGTCTAACAGTTGCATGTTCTCTGCCAGCAACTACTGGTTTACGATTTTGATCACAGTAGTGAGTTCAGCGATAATGGTGTTATTACTAGCTCCCAGGATGTTCCTGACATAGTCTTCCATTGTGTTTAGGCGTCTAGGTTGGTTCTCCGGCTGTTGTATAGACAGAAGATTGTCTGCATGAAGCGGATTTAGATGTTAATTGAAAGTGTAAGCATTTAGTACAGGAAAAGGAAGTAAAGAGAAGAAAGTTGTTATCTTTGTCCGGCGAGATAATGGACACTAGATCACCCTAGCACATATATAATCTATAAAAAATGCAAAGAAGATGAAATTTGTGATTGTGAGTAAAGCGGGGAAATCCCTTATGACCGTGATTTAATATTCATTGGAATTCCCAAAAAGGAGAGAAATTAAACCATCTAATGCAACCTCTTTTTCTGAACATGCAACATATTTAACTATTAAATTGCATCTATTCAAGACATGGGACACTGTAAAGCATGAAAATTTCGTCTTTTTACAGGTTAACCTATCAAGATCGGGTGATACACACCCGTAAAACAGGGGAGATTCAAGTAATGCATTAAAAAACCCGGTGGTCTAAATGGGAAATGTAGGCGTGCATATACAGTAAGACATAATAATGGAGTAGAAAGATGGAGTACTTACTTTTGTATGGTAAGATGGAGGATCGTCTCTGGTTTTCCGACGAGTGTGAGAGGGGTAGAGGAAGAGGCTATTGTTTAGGCACTGGTTGTAATGATGGCGTTATAAAGTGGTTGTCGTTTCAGAGTTTACTTAACCGTCAATATTTTCCCACCTCTTTTTGGAACGGGTCTGAAGCCCACTATCGATGTGGGCCTTATCATGCAACGAACTACCAAGGGTTTGGGTCGTCGGAATGACTGATATATCTCTTTCATACAATTACAAAGTAAACGGGATGGATGTAATGATGTTCATGTTGGGCTCAAATAAAGCCGATAACTTTGTATAGGCAACATTTAGGTTGTTAATAATAAACATGTATCGTTTTTGTTAGGAGGTAGGTATTAGATACATATAGTGATCATAGAGGAATGCGGTATTTTTTGTGTTCCGAGCTTTTAGTGTTCGTATAAAATGTTGAAAATTGTGACGGGTTAACTTTTGCTCAATAAACACGCTTCATCAAAGTAAATATATTTTATGAAAGGTAAATATTGGCAATCTTATGTTTTAGTAATAATAGTATAATTTTAAACATTAATTTAAACGCTATTGTTTTATGCAGGAAGAGACATTAAGGGTGTTTGTAACATGTTTAATGAAGAGACGGTGTAATTATACTGTGGTAGTAAGTTGTGTTTATTACATTGAGTGTACAATAGGGCATGGTTATTATGTGTCTAACGAACATGTGACCGACAAAAAGCTTCATCCGCAATACAAATTAGAGGATTACGTAACCTAAGAAATTGTTACGTCAATAACAAATTAAAGGAACTTGTTAGCATAACATGTAAGTGAGCTGAGCAAAACTTCCCTTTAGGCTATGTGGCTTTATCTCCCACAAAACGTTAAACAAAGAATTGTTGTTTTCATGTAGGTTCCTCGTCTGTGTCTTGCATGGCATGTAAGCTCTTAAAAACTTCTTTGTATACAATATTTCATGTATATTGTTTGAGGGATGAATCACTGTTTTCAACAATAACAATTTCAGGCCCTCGGGAGATGTGACTCGTGAAAGCACAACATACAATTGGTCGTGACTTGATTTAGTAGAAGTAAGAGTGATTATTGGTATCAATGTCGTATTCCCTTTTCTTGACCTTGTAATAATTCTAGCCTGCATTACAAACTTGCCAAGTTCTGAGATGATTAAATGGGTGCCATTACACAGACCTTCTGCAGGTTTAACATTTCTTAGTAGCATAACAGGTAGGCCTGAGGGTGTTCAAGAATTCTGTAGGACAATGCTCATTTTGGTGTAATGTATTTGTTGAAGCTTTGCATATTTCATCGGAACTCTGGTACGTTCTTCCCGGTGGATCAAGTTTATTAAACATATATGTGTTTATCTCAGTTGCATCGTCATTTCTAGGTGTCAGAATTGCTCATTCACGTAGATAGTCTTTGTTATCCTAGAGTGTGCGATGCACGTGGATGGTTAAGGGAGAAGCTCTACAGGCCTATGGTGTAGTTACCTTGCCTTTTGTTAGTTGGTTGGTGAGTTGTTGTTTGTTAATATATAGATTAAAAGAAAATGAGAGTAGGCTATCTTTGTAATGGTGACAGTCTCTAAGTCATTAGGCATGTAACAGTTTCTGGTGGGACTAAAGCAGCACCGAATAAGTGTTAGTGCATGCAAGCATGTACCAATTATCATACATATGCGTTAGTGTATAAATTAGCCACCAAGTTAGGCGTAATGAACCATAATTAGAGATAACAAACAATAATAAAGTAAGAAAGATTCATAAGATATTAGTAGTCTTAAAGTTTGATGTGGTGCTTAACCATCATTCTCCGAACATCATATAAACAAAATAACACCACAAATAACGGTTACATGTTTGGTGTGAAACTGGACTCCATCCGGTTGTCGATATCACGTGTTGCTGCCTTGGCATCCCTGTGCACGGACTGTAGCTTTCGTAGCAGTGCCTGTTTGGTATGAATCGCATCATTTAGTATGGAGGCAGCAGCATACCGGAAGGGAGAGGGATCAAGGCTAAGAACAGCGTCAAGTGCTTGCCTGTTTTCTGCCATCAACCTTTCCACCACCATTATCACGGCAGACAGTTCAGCGTTTGTCTCATTGTGGCTGGCGATGAAGAAGTTACGCACATAGTCTTCCATTTCCTAAGTACAAACAACATGCATAAAATAATAAAACAGCATTAGAAAGCATAGATACAGGTGTAGCCGTGTAGGTAGAATCTATGATTTATGAGTAATCAATGTGTGTTTATTTCTATTAGGATTACTTAAAGTGAATGTAGATAATTGTTATAAACTGAAATTGCGTTTTTTCATAAGATCAATTTTGAGTACCACCTGATGCATACATTCACTAATCCTTTTTCAGCCATACCCTATTATTATTGTTATCATGCTCATGCTCTTGTAATTGTTAACATAAAAGTGACTCATGAAGTAGGTTTTAAAATTGTTTTGGATCAACTAACACCCAATTGTTTTCCCCCGTAATAATATAATCCCATCTTACATGTTGTAGAGAAATAACACTGTGGATTGAAAGCAGATGTAGCAAAACACAAATATTCGTTAACTGACACTAATTAAAAAAACAGATATGATCCCATTGCATGCAAATTAGAACTTTATATATAGCAGAATGAATAGGAAACCAAAAAACATATGTAGTGTCCATGATTACACTTGCCTACGTAGATTAATTGTGGTTGTGTTCATTTAAGTTTTAGAATTTTCTTATGGCTTTAGAACCGAGGGTTATTCGGGCAGTTTTATTTATCAAGGAAATGTTGGGGGATACATATCATGTTTTACCAATTAAGATGACGTTATCTGTAAACACTAATTTTATAGATAGTACACAATCAATGTTTCAAATGTAAACGACACTTTTTATCTAAAATTGGTATATCAGTAGAATTTACACATGCAGCAGATGAACAATGCAATGTAAGGGATAATCAATATCTGACGGCCTTGATGTTTCAATGCAAGTGTTTTATTAAAGAAAACATAAAGGCATATGTTTCAAAAACCGAGAATTTCATGTATCTATTTTGTAAGATTGGGCAAATAACATGGCCCGAATAGTAGGCAACTTCAGTCTTCAGAGGCACAACTGGTTACCTCCTATTACCTGATTGCGCCGTTAAATTCTTACAACAATGGTATCTCAAGGTTGTCAAGAATAAGTGTCGACGATGAGCGAGAAAGGGCCAGGTGACCTGCAAGCTAAGGAATGCTATGAAGCAAATATCTATAACTCGGAAAAGGTGCAAAGTTTACATGGCATACCAAGATTGAGATTTACACTCGTTCAAGTTGGTATGACGATATACACACCAACTTTCCTTTCTTTCTAGGCAATTAAGGAGTCACCAAGCCTCCACCATAAAGTGACCGGCACGTGGCGACCACTGCATAAGCTGTGTATGTTTACATTAACATAAAGTCTAAAAAACATTGGTGGAACATAAGTTGTTTTTGAAATATATTAATTAGTTTTATAATTCTTGACCTGCACTTGAGGATACCACTCGAAAAACCTACAATTAAACAAATAGCATAATGATATAATTATCTTCATACGAGCATAGCCACTCCAGTAATTAGGAATGTGGTAGGGCTTAAAGACTTCACATGCCCAAAGTCTTTAAGGATGAAAAACGAAGGGAGTCCTTGAGGTATATTTCCCACCTGAATTTCTAAATCAAATACAAATGTACAGTCAATGATACATAATTATATTTTTATTGGAATTTGGTGCTATTACTACAGAAATAGTTTCTTTCATTATTCTAACCAAAAAAATGGAAGATAGACGAAATATTTTTACAAAATTTTTACCATAACAACTACAGTGAAGGGACCAGCCGCTCTCAGGAATCACGAATTCTTTCTTGCTTTACCATGTAAATTCAACCATCCAAATAATTAATGACATTAGAAATGACAGGAGAGTTTAACTTATTTGGAAGAAATACTTTATAATATGCTTAATGGTCAACATATTTGCAAGAATAGTAGACACCATCATGAAAGGAGGCCATGAGAACTACAAACATAATCCTGTGGAACTTAAGTATTATAAATGTTCATAATATATATTTATGGTTTGTTGAAAGTAATCGAAGAATTGAAACAAGAATTATGAATGAAAGCTTGCAAATCTTATTGAACCAAGAAATCGAAAACGAATTTACGAGAAATTGAACGATATAGATGATGACCTAATTGAGCTAACTAACTGGCTTATATATCCTTCTAACGGCTAACTAAACATATGACACGAATGACCAACTACCACCCTAAAACTATCATGAGAATTACAGTTTCTACCCATGTCTTTAAAACTCGATTTACAAGAGTAAAAGACTTACACTTCACACCCTTATACTTATAGCAAGTTACCAAACTATACACAAACTAATAAATCACAGATTCTATAGCAAGCTTACATCTTCTTAGGCTTCATATACAACAATCTCCACCTTGGAGCCTTAGAAATAACAAATGACCTTCAGATTAAGCATCATTATTCGGCATTAGCTCCGAGCAACAGTGGATCTATGACCTTGAATACCCTAGAGTGCCAAATAACAACCCTTAAATCTGCACATTTGTTATTTATGAATTTATTTCATAAAGACTAAAATACCCCTGCTGAGTCCACACAGAAGCTGAATTTTGGACCCGGTAACACCTTAGTTAACATATCTGCAGGGTTATCTTGGGTACCAATCTTCATAACATCAACTTCCTTTGACTCAAATACCTCTCTAATCCAATAGAACTTCACTAAGATATGCTTTGTCTTGTCATGAAATACAACATTTTTAGACAATAACAATGCACCTTGACTATCACAATGTACCACTGGAATTGCTGTACCAACTCCTAATCAGTGGTAAACCTTCTTAGCCACAAATCCTCTTTAATAGCCTTTGTTAAGGCTATGTATTCTGCTCAGTGGTGCTTAAAGCTACCACAGGTGATCGGCGTCGAAGGTACCGATCAAAGATAAGAGAGTTTGTGTTCCTTTTTACCTTAAACTAGTTAGGGTATGCAGGGTGTCGAACCACGAAGAGTTTGTGGTTGGTGATGTTGTTCAATTGATTAATTAGTAAAGTAAATTAAAAGCTAAGAAGTAAAAAAGATGATGATTTGATTTGGTTTGGAATCGAAAAAAAACTAAAACAGATAATTGCTTAAAAATGTAAACTTGAAATTGAATTGTGATTGTGAAAACTTATTGAAACAAAATGACCATCCTCGAGGTTCAGGTTAGAAAGAGGTGATGAAATCCTAGTTTGATTATACTAAGAGCTGTCACATAGACATGAATTGATTTGGTGTTCAATTGAAGGATACACACAAGACCAAGGAATCTGGCGGATGCTGGTTAACGGTCCGAAACCGAATAATGGCTCCAGCTAAGATGTTGTCTTAGTGTATATCAATTAGGTAGAAATAACTTTGATAAATTCTCAAGAGTTAAGCATGCAATTAACAAGAAAGAACTTCAAAGCCAGTAAAACCAATCTTTAATCAAGTTAAACAATCAATGGTTTTTCACCCAATCACCATTTAAATGATTGGATTTACACCCAGTAGAAGTACAATCAAACAAAGAAAATCAAAACCCTAACTAACCCTACTCTCGAGGTTGATCAATGGAATATTAGCCACGTATGCTCATCTTGAATGCCTCAGATGTCGAATTCATAATCGTTACCGGATTGATTGTGGTGATTGGAATGGTTGAAAAGCACCCAAGAATCTCCAAAATTCGTCTCTTAGCCTCCAGGGGATTATTTTTTTCGAAACCCTAAGTTTTGGGTTAAATACTCCTTGAAATTTTCGAGCAAAACAATAAAATCCAGAATTTCTTTTAACCGCGCCGTCCGGGACACCAAAATCACCCTCCGGACGCTGGTCTGCTGTCCGGACTGCCGTCCGGACGCCAATCTGGGACTGTGGACGGTGGAAACGGACGAACTTCAATTTGCTTCTTTTTCCTTTGCCCTTGCTTGTGTAATCTTCACTATGACTTGCAAAACTCATAATATTTCATTTCCTTGACTCTCCAATTCTTGTGTTGACCACGTACCAACTTCTTTGTTTGCTAATTATTTGGATCTTCACTCATTAGCCTCAAATTTGACTTAGTTGCACTGCTTAGGCTCGTTTTCTTCACAACCTACAAAACATATAAAGTAGCTCAAAGTACACTTGTTTTGATATAAAAACCGAATAAGGACATGTGTTTAATTATGAAATAATCATGAAATATATGAACGCATCACATCCCCACACTTTACGTTTGCTTGTCCCAAGCAAATACTCTAGTGCAACACTCCAACATAACTTTAACAAAAACGCCTAGACATCCTCAACCAAGTGTTAGCTAAGGTCCAAGGTCATACCCAATTCACAAGACTTACAACATTCAATAGATTTACAACTTAGCAAGCAATTGATTTATGGTTCTAAAACAATGAATTGCCTAAACAAGCCTACCAAGCTGTTTAATTTCCTACTTGCATGCATTCACATTGCTCACAATGTTTCACTCCACTCGGCTTGTATCTGGATTAGCAAAGACGTGCTAATATATCTGTAAACGCTCAGACCAAAAATGAAACCACATTATCATAAGTTTGTAAAGTAATCAAGTCTCCAACAACTAACACATAACCATACACACATCAAGAGGTCTTAGAACGGGTTGTAATGTTAGGCTTGGGTTAAGGTGAGGATTAGGGATTTTTAGTGGCGGAGGCGGTGAAATCTAAGCTTTAAGCTACTTATTACACAAACACGAATAAACAACTGAAAGTTGGGTCTTTTTAACCCAGATAGCTACTAACTTTTTCTTTTTTTCTTGCTCGTATTTGATCATTTTGATCTAACAGTAGCTTTTCCACATTTTTCTTCTTTTGTTTTTTTTTTCTCTCTCTTTTTTTTTTTTGAAAGTAGACATCTACATAGCAACTACTTAGCTTCAAACATAACTAGATTTCACCGCGTGGGTTTATGATGTAAAAGGCTAAAGGCTAGATGGTTCTATGCGGGTTAACAAATGAACTGGTAAAGGCACAAAGTGGCGACTAATGGATGATGTTTCACGTAGGGGATGTCAAAGAATAGGCTACTCAAATGGCTAATCCTAATGCCTCTATCATATGTGTGCAAGTTACGGTTCATGGTCTCGATAATGTATATACTTTGCAAGTTCTAAAATGTAG
Source organism: Deinandra increscens subsp. villosa (assembly GCA_039602395.1). Lineage (NCBI taxonomy): Eukaryota > Viridiplantae > Streptophyta > Magnoliopsida > Asterales > Asteraceae > Deinandra > Deinandra increscens. The sequence goes on along the minus strand of JBCNJP010000010.1, from coordinate 84,623,988 downwards.
CAACACTATGGTAAACCCTCAAACAAAGAAATCAATCAAGTGATGTAATCTCAACATGCCTAAGGCTCAAAACTCACAAAAAGGTGGAATAGGGTAAAAAAATGTGAAACACACAAATCCTTCCACTAAACAGCTTGCTACCCTTAGTTAGGCATTTCTACATACTTTTCATGAAAGCACTTGCTAAGTCTACTTTATCATGCAACTTAAAGAATCAACCATGACTGAGGACCTCTACTTATACACCGGCAAGTCTCGAATTGGCGAATTACACTGAAAAGTTTCATTTTCGTGCACACTTAGATATTTACTTTAGGATCAAAAAATTTTAATTTTTCCAAAAATTTATAATTTTTCCCCTCCCCAACTTGAACCATACATTGTCCCCAATGTATATGTTTAAAGCTAGATTACAACTGTGACTTTGGGATTCTTTTTCAAACGAATTCAACTATCATGCCTAAGCAACCATTTTCACCTCAATACGTTACCACCAAAATAAAGAAACAAACACGCATTCCCAATTGTTCCCCCAAATACAAAACACTAACAAAAAGCACACCACACTTAAAAATTAAAAGAACAAAAATAAAATAGTTCAACACAAAATAAGTTCAAGATAGATAGAGCACATGAACCTGATCAATGATCGACGAGTACTACTAAATGTCTTCATAATCATATGGTGCCTCGAGAGCGGTGGTTCTACAATATCCCTCTAAAAGACTCTGAAATCCACCAAACTTCCCCACACTTGGGTTGGGTATTGCTATGATGATGAGAACTACAAACACAAACACACAAATATTAAAAAAAACAAACATAAGACAACCTAACTCACTTTCATAGGAATCACGGTTGCATTTAGCGTATGCAACAAGCCTTTTAAACCACTCGATAGCTCGAGTGGATGAGTTTAGTCTCGTGAGGGTTTCTATTTAACACACCCACAAAGTTGTCGGGTTGCCTCCCAGTTTAGCGCTAAGTTTTAGGTCTTCAGCCAGACCATACCTGATGTGGAGCTTATGGGGGTCGGAATACATACTCGCTTCCAAAAGTACCTTTACCAGCTTGGTTGTTGACGTTCCATCTCATATCTTTCCGTGCCCAACCTTCCGCATCAAATTCATCTCCTTCTTCTCTCATCTTCACAGCTCCTCCGCTATCGTATGCATACTTGACCTGTTTAGGTGGTTTATTTAGCTCAGCCGGTGATTGAGATGATTTTGTCTCCGACTTAGGGTAGATTGTTGAGCTTTCCACCCGCGGTATCACTGGGGGTTTCACCTTTTGAGCTTTTGTGTCTCTATCTAACTTCTCCTTGATTTTAGACTCCATTGACACATCTTCTGGCTTCAACCTATTAAGCAAACAACCTTTCTCTTTGGTGTCCCCCTCATTTACAGGAGGAGGAAACGTGTTAGCAACAAATGACTTTGAAAACTTAGTCTGAACCGAATAGGTAAAAGAATTTGAAATCATATCTATATTTAACTTACGGTTCCCAAATGCCATGCTCACCATGTTATCTCTGAAGTTGATCTGAGCATTTGTTGTTGCCAAGAATGGTCTTCCCAGTATGATCCTCGGTTGCCTTTGCTTCACTGTAGGTGCATAGTCAAGCACCAGAAAATCTTCAGTAAAACTCTCCAACTTTAACTGCTACACCCATCAAAATCCCTCGGGGCCGTTTACGTGTGAAATCCGCTAACACCACTGTGGTGTTAGTTTCTTGTAGAGGCCCCAAATCATACCTATCATATACGCTTCCCGGTAAAATACTAATGTTGGCTCCACAATCCAGCATTGCTTGATTAGTCTTGAATCCCCCAATTTCAATTGGGATGATGGGTGATCTAAACTCACCATCTTCATCCACATCACTAACCTCTTCGTCTTCGGATGTACCCACAGCACCAATCTGCACAGTTTTTATGGTCTTCACACTCTGATGGGACGGGTTGGTCACCGTGTCACTAGGAAGCTTACCTTTACTTGCCTCACCATTAAGCCTTACTACCTCTTCAGCTAGTTGCGACATTTGTTCCGCATAAATCATACGATCTTTATCTGCTTGCTGCTGAAAACCCCTCATCATCTCCATCATCTCATCCATTTTGGATTTTGTTGTTTCACCCCCCAACTACAACTCCATTTTGTTTATTAGATTGATACGAACCTTGACCTTGATGAGACTGGTAGTTTCTTGCGACACCCTGTTGTTGCCCTTGTGGAATCCTTCCTTGATTGAATCCACCCTTCTGATATACTCCTTGATTATAATTTTGTTGATAATTCTGGTATGATTGATTACTAGCATTGCCATATATGAGAGGTGGTTGATTTCTGAGGCCTGCTTGATAACCATAGGTGTACATCTCTTCATCGATGCTTGACATCTTGACCTCCTCAGTTCGAGCTGGTTGTGATGGACAATTGGCAAATGAATGCCCTAGCTCGTGACAACATTCACACACCTCATATTTTTTAGCAACGTTAGAAACTTCCTTCCCCCCTTGTTGGTTCCAATTGGCCATTTTCCGCTCAAGTGCTGCCAATCTAGCTCTTGTATCAGACTCACTTGCTAACTTCACCGACTCCGACCTTGCTTTTCTGCTTGCTGAAGCTTGAGCCTTTGAGCTCTTACTCAATCTTTCCAACTAGGCCCAATCCGCGTCTGCATGATTTGTTAGAAAAGTGCCATTACTTGTGGAGTTCACATACCTCATTTCTTCTGGTGTCAACCCGTGATAGAAAGCATTCACGAGTTCCCATCTATCTATTCCATGATGTGGACATGATCTTAGAAGTTCCTTGAAACGGGTGAACGAGTCATACAGTGTCTCCCCAACTTGTTGTTGAAAAGTGCGTATGGCAGTACGCAACTCACTCGTCTTCTCCCTTGGGAAGTACTCATTTAAAAAGAGTTGTTGCATCTCTTGCCATGTTCTTATGCTAGCGGATGGTAAAGAGTTGAACCATTGCTTTGCTCTATCCTTCAATGAAAAACTGAAAACCTGTAGCTTGACCTCATCCAATGTAAAACCTTGTCCTCCCATGGTACTACATATAGTATTAAACTCTGTAAGGTGCTCATAAGGCTCTTCTGTAGCTCCTCCTCTGAAAGTAGGAATAGATGCAAAATATGCCGGTCGAACCTCAAATGACCGACCATTTCTATGAGGGGTAACTATGGGAGACGGGTTTTCCATTACCATTGGCCTAAAATGAATATCGACCCCTCCGACATCTGGTACTTGCGGATTATAGTACCCTCCGCCATAATTGTTGAGTGGCGGTTGAACAGCTCCATACCCTCCTTGACCATAGTGCTGTTGTGGTGGATACTGAGGGTATTGTTGTGGGAAATACGGTGGTTGAACTAGGGGATACTGCTGCTGAAAACCTTGTTGATAACCATAGTTATACCCTTGTTGTCCACCCCCATAACCTCCTTGAAAATTCTGATGGACTTGATTCTCGAACCCTGGTGGACCAAAGTCATCGTGATTGCGTTCACTCCCATCTGTTGTACCCGGTTCACTGAAATGACTGCCATCATCAGAATAATTGTCATTATGTCCATATTGGAATTGTGGCACATTGAAGAACTGGGGCATTTGGAACTGAGGTTGTTGCGGAGATAGGTTTTGTTGAGGTGGAATGGGATGTGGGTTTTGCGGTGGTGCTCCTTCAACTTGATTAGGCAGTGGGTTACCCTGTTGTTGGTCATTGGGTACATTGAATCCCCCCACCGGTTGCGGGACTTGGTTTTGAGGCTCTTGTTGTTGAACTGCATCGCCTTGATTAACCGGGGCTGCATTGTTTTGTTTCTGCCCCTGATAGTGTAAATCTTCATCCTCGTTGTCCATTGCAAATGATTATGCTTGAGACGAACTTATAGCAGCTTCTTCGATATCTTGTGAGATTGGAGTTACTGATAACTCTGCACGATGTAAAACCCTATTCTGTCTTGCTGTCTTCTCAATTTCCAGATCGTACAAAAGTGGTGACTTATTACTCGAGAACCGAGTACGCATACAGTACCTGTCACCTGCACACTTACACACACCTCGTATAACACGAAATAAAAGAGAATAGCAAAAAAAATGTATACTTAAGCAGTTGATCACAAAATTAGATGTACTACACCAAGCGCACAATCTCCCCGGCAACGGCGCCAAAATTTGATTGGCGTCGAAGGTACCGATCAAAGATAAGAGAGTTTGTGTTCCTTTTTACCTTAAACTAGTTAGGGTAAGCAGGGTGTCGAACCACGAAGAGTTTGTGGTTGGTGATGTTGTTCAATTGATTAATTAGTAAACTAAATTAAAAGCTAAGAAGTGAAAAAGATGATGATTTGATTTGGTTTGGAATCGAAAAAAAAACTAAAACAGATAATTGCTTAAAAATGTAAACTTGAAATTGAATTGTGATTGTGAAAACTTATGGAAACAAAATGACCATCCTCGAGGTTCAGGTTAGAAAGAGGTGATGAAATCCTAGTTTGATTATACTAAGAGCTGTCACATAGATATGAATTGATTTGGTGTTCAATTGAAGGATACACACAAGACCAAGGAATCTGGCGGATGCTGGTTAACGGTCCGAAACCGAATAATGGCTCCAGCTAAGATGTTGTCTTAGTGTATATCAATTAGGTAGAAATAACTTTGATAAATTCTCAAGAGTTAAGCATGCAATTAACAAGAAAGAACTTCAAAGCCAGTAAAACCAATCTTTAATCAAGATAAACAATCAATGGTTTTTCACCCAATCACCATTTAAATGATTGGATTTACACCCAGTAGAAGTACAATCAAACAAAGAAAATCAAAACCCTAACTAACCCTACTCTCGAGGTTGATCAATGGAAGATTAGCCACGTATGCTCATCTTGAATGCTTCCGAAATCGAATTCATAATCGTTACCAGATTGATTGTGGTGATTGGAATGGTTGAAAAGCACCCAAGAATCTCCAGAATTCGTCTCTTAGCCTCCAGGGGATTATCTTTTTCGAAACCCTAAGTTTTGGGTTAAATACTCCTTGAAATTTTCAAGCAAAACAATAAAATCCGGAATTTCTTTTAACCGCGCCATCCGGGACGCCAAAATCACCGTCTGGACGCTGGTCTGCTGTCCAGACTGCCGTCCGGAAGCCAATCTGGGACTGTGGACGGTGGAAATGGACGAACTTCAATTTGCTTCTTTTTCCTTTGCCCTTGCTAGTGTAATCTTCACTATGACTTGCAAAACTCATAATATTTCATTTCCTTGACTCTCCAATTCTTGTGTTGACCACGTACCAACTTCTTTGTTTGCTAATTATTTGGATCTTCACTCATTAGCCTCAAATTTGACTTAGTTGCACTGCTTAGGCTCGTTTTCTTTACAACCTACAAAACATATAAAGTAGCTCAAAGTACACATGTTTTGATATAAAAACCGAATAAGGACATGCGTTTAATTATGAAATAAGCATGAAATATATAAACGCATCAACAGGCTGCAACTGGGCTTTCCAATTCACAAGACTCCCCTCAACCTTGAACATGTAACCAGTTAAGGACCTTCCCCTATCCAAATCCTTTGCAAAGTCTGAATCCGCATAGCCTTCTACCTTTTCCTCTGCAGCACCTTTGCATCCAAAGACCAGCCCTTTCTTCCTGGTTCCAGCTAAGTATTTGAATATCCACTTTACTGCTGCCCAATGCACCTTTCCTGGATTTGAGAGATATCTACTCACCAAGCCTACTGCATAACCTAAGTCAGGCCTGGTACACACTAGCAAATACATTAAACTCCCTACAACATTAGCATAGGGGACCTTAGACATATAATTATAATCCTGAACAGTTTTAGGATTATCATTAGATGACAACTTAAAATGTAAAGCTAAGGGTGTAGATACTGGCTTACAACCATCCATATTGTATAGCTTTAAGATTCTTTTTATATAAGTCTCTTGAGTAAGCTAAGCAGACCTAGATTTCTGTCCCTCTTGATTTCCATGCCCAAGATTTTCTTGGCTTTTCCTAATTCCTTCATATCGAATTCCTGCATCAACATATGTTTAGTAGCATTGATTTCTCCTTGCTCTTTACAAGCAAGGAGCATATCATCAACATAAAGAAGCAAGTATAGAAACTGTTGTGCCTTATACTCCCTATAATACACACAACTGTCATACTTACTTCTTGAAAAACCATTTGACACAACATATTCATCAAACCTTTTATACCACTGCCTAGGTGATTGTTTTAAACCATAAAGAGACCATTTTAATAAGCAAACTTTACCCTCATCACCCTTTTTAACAAATCCCTCAGGTTGACTCATATAAATGGTTTCTTCAAGGTTACCATGTAAAAATGCAGTTTTGACATCAAGTTGTTCAAGTTCTAAGTCATATTTAGCAGTTAAAGGGAGTATAATTCTAATAGAAGAATGTTTTACCATAGGAGAATAAATCTCCTTGTAATCAATGCCTTCCTTTTGAGTGAACCCCTTAGCTACCAACCTTGCCTTGTACCTTGTACCTTGGAGGATCTGCACTCGTCAACCCTTCTTTAAGTTTGTAAAGCCACTTGCAAGCTACTGGTTTCTGATCCTTAGGTGTGACACCCGAGAATTTCAAGGTTAACTTCCGTTAGACAATTTCCGTTAGTTACGTTATAAGTGTTAACTTAGTAACTAATACTTAGCTAGGCCGAATACGTCCACAACCTTTGGTTGATCACCAAACCCGTCCATACGTGTGATATGTTCACTTATTTATTGTTATTATGTGCAACGCGATTTAAATGCATGATTATTATTGAAAAGCATGACCATTTGCTTATTTGTTGGATTATGTAATAAATTGATTAAGTTACTTAATTGCTTAGTTTAAGGATTAATCGGGTAATTAGAATGTATGCATATGTGTTAATGATGGACTAATCATGGGCTAATGACTAGCTAATCATTGGGGGCCCAAATCCCAATGATAAGCCCACCATAAGCCTTAGTATTTAAACCCACTTATGAACCCTAATTCTCCATAATCTTTCATTACATCACAAAAACACACACACACACTCCTCTCCTCTATCTCACGAAATCTGACCAGCTCTAAGGACCACCAAGATCAGCCATCACTTCTGTTGGTGAAGATCATCCATCGATCCTTGATCAAACCGTGAGTCCCATGAACCATTTCTATGTATTTTCCATATGTTTTCTTCATAAAGCATGCTTAGATCTTCATGTAATCACTTGATCTTTTGTATGAATGCTTAGGAATGCTAGATCTACCATAAAAACTACAACTTTACGTGTGAAACTGATCCATAATAGAGATTCATGCTAGATTAGGTCATTTTGGGTAAAATGTGTTCTTGAAGATTTGATGATGAAAATGCATGTTTATGATGTTAAAAATGCTCCTGTGATGTTCCTAAATGATTATGTATGCTTGAAAATGAATTACACGAAGTATGGAGGCTGTTAGAAAGGTTTTTAGTCAAATTTACGGGTTTTTTAGCGATCAGCGAAACTGTGCATTCATCAGGAGAAACTATCCAGCGAAACTGTGCATATCTCCTTCCAGCGAAACTGTCCAGCGAAACTGTAGTTTCTCTCGTGCACGAAACTGACCTTGTCCCTGAACGAAAGTTCAACCAGTTACTGGCGAAACTAGCTAGCGAAACTAGCAGTTTCTCTCGCAGTTTCTCTAGCAGTTTCTCCAGCGAAACTGTAGTGTCTCTCGTGAACGAAACTGACCTTGTTCCTGGCGAAACTAGCTAGCGAAACTAGCAGTTTCTCTCGCAGTTTCTCTAGCAGTTTCTCTCGCAGTTTCTCTCGCAGTTTCTCTAGCAGTTTCTCTCGCAGTTTCTCTAGCAGTTTCTCTCGCAGTTTCTCTCGCAGTTTCTCTAGCAGTTTCTCCAGCAGTTTCTCCAGACTAAACCCAAACTTGTGCAACTTATTAAAATGTTATGCCACGACTTACATGATTATACTATAATGTTACATGCCATGATTTCTGAACTATGTGAACCATTGTTTATGATCAACCATCGGTGTCGTGTGTCGGTATGTCGAGTCGTAGTTCCAACGTGCTATGATATGGGCCATAGTGACGTTATGTAGAGATTAGACACAAAACTAATACTTAAGACCTAAACGTGTTCATAGGTCTTCGTTAAGCAATATTTGGATTAATTAGCAAGTGTAGCTGAGCAACCTAAGGTGAGTTTCACTAACCCTTTAACTGTGAGCCCGTTTGGGTCACAACGAATTACTTAACGGAAAACAACACTGACACTTTGAGATATCGCCAAATGGGATATCTGTTATGGAAGTTGGAGTGCTTTATGGGAAGCGCTTGCAACTGTCCATCCTTGGGATTTCAAATGAAATCCGGAATAACCGTTTTGACACTTAAACTATTTTTAGGATTTCAAATGAAATCCAGAATAAACAATTTTAATATGACTAGTGTAGGTTAAAGTCGAAACCAAATGATATCACATGATTTCTAAGGATGCTTTAAAACTTAAAGACCTCAACTTAGTACTGATGATCTGGAAAGCGAGGGGATGTTGGGTAGATCTACTGAGGGTTTGACAAACCCTGCTCCGCGGTACACAAATGTGTAGCCAACCGGCCGGGGGCCGAACGGAGTGCAATATCAGCCTGTTCTTAGTTGTGGACATCCCAAATGGGACACAACTGGAGGCACAAACCAACGGCAAATGCCGTACTCTGTTACGTCAGCTTTCAGCCCTAGTACGACTTCCTTAGTGCATGGAAACCGGATTAGCTACCCGCGATATCGGTTGACTGCTTTAACTTTTACATAACTAGTGCATATTCAGTAAACAAACTCTTGGCAATGTTTTGCAAAACCATACTACTTATATATGTTGATACATACGATTATTGAGACTGGGCCAATGCATGTCATGCCCACCGTGAACTCACCAACCGTTAGGTTGACACTTGTGTGGTTTTCACTTTTGCAGATCGTTGAAGAGTATCCGTTGAAGGTTGGCATGGCACGCGAAGACTTTTACTTTCATTAAACTAAATTGGGAAATTGAAATTGAAATAACTATTTGTAAAGCACGTGGCTAGTGCTAAGATACTGATGTTTTTAAATTCCGCTGCGTATCTTGAAACTGTTTTTATTATTGATGCTTGGACTTTACTCTGATTCATTTAGTATTTGTAACTAATGGTTGTGGTCCTGGTCTAGTCGCGCCCCTTAACGGTATAAACTCCGTTAGTGGTTATTTGGGGGTGTGACAGATTGGTATCAGAGCCATAAGTTGCAGAGAACTGGAATCATTTTTGAAAACGATTTGGAAACTGCAACTTGAAAACCTTAGTTACAAACGAACAAACAAATTCCCAAACAAAATTTTTTTTTTTACGTGCCAACCTGGGATACTCGCTCTGCTGTATAAGTAAATACTTCATATGTATATATATATACGAATAGATATATATATAGACCGTGTCTAGGAAGTCTAACGGAAAACCTTAGGAAAATTTTCGCACACAAATACGAAACGCGAACGCTGATACGCACACTACTCTGGGGAAAGCGACAACAAAACGATGCTACGCGCTACGTCCTGAATTCTACTACAACGACTACGCCGACGGTGACTTTTATGAGAAAGCCGACTTTCGACGATAGCTGTCTACGATTTACGACGTTCGCCGACGACGTCTCGATTATGCACAAAATTTTCTGGACTAATAGTGGGATAACGGGAAATTGCTAATATACATATTATGGGCTATGTATAATGTATAATTGTGACTGAACACTAGCTACTTTAACCGTTCAGCAAGATGGCTGGAAGAGGACACGGAAGGAACGGCATAAACATGACGCCTGCACAACTGCAAGCGATGATTAATGAACATGTGCAAGCCGCAGTGGCAGCCGTCCAAGCTGCATATGCCGCACAGGGTAACTATTATGCCGGTTAAGGCGCAAAGCGATTATATTTTGACATGTTTAAAATTTGAAACTCGAACTATTAATTGCATCAGGAAACGTCCATCACTGTACCTTCAAAACTTTCATGGACTGCAAGCCAATGACGTTCTCTGGCGAATCAGGAGCGGTAGGACTCCTCAGGTGGATTGAGAAGTCTGAGAAGGTCTTCTCCATGTGCAACTGCCCGGCTGGGGACAAGGTGAAGTTTGCCACTGGTACATTCGAAGGTGCAGCTCTGTCCTGGTGGAATGCTGAAATTCAAATGATTGGGATTGATGCAGCTGATAACATGGAATGGGGAGCATTCAAGGAACTGATAATGGAGGAGTATTGCCCCCGAGATCAAGTCAAGAAGCTTGAAGGAGAATTTCTGAACTCCAAAATGTCTGGGTCTGAGGTTGAGGAGTACACTGCACGATACCACGAGTACACAGCACTGTGTCCGTCTATGGTAGACGCTGAGTTCAAGCGCATCGAGCGTTATCTGGAGGGTCTCGTACCCCAAATCAAGGGCTTGGTGACAGCCAGCAACCCGATTACTGTGCAACAAGCCATCCGTCTGGCTCACAAATTGACTGATCAGGAGGTTGAAAGAGGTACACTCCCTGCCAGAATCTCTGAGAAGACTGCCTTGAGTGGCAAAAGAAAGGTTGAAGAAGAAGCTCCAGCAATGTCTGTGAATCAATCTGGGAGATCCTCAAACTCCCAGTATCAAAACAAGCGACCTGACAACACGAAGTCCACTTTCAATTATGGCAGCAACAGTGGGAGCAACAACCGTCAAGGCGGTAATGGGAACTACAAAGGCAAGGCTCCGTTTTGCAACAAGTGTGAGAAGCACCACAGGGGTTCGTGTAACAAAGGCTTAGAATGTGGGAGATGTGGAAAGTTGGGTCATGAAGCCAACAACTGCTGGACCAATTTGCAGAGGCCGAACAACAATGGTCAGAATCAGGGGGGAAATAACAATAGGGGAAATGGAAACAACCGCAATGGGCAAGGGAACAACCAGAACAACAACAACGGTGGAGCCCGCGGCTGTTTTGAATGTGGTGCGCAGGGCCACATGAAGAAAGATTGCCCGCGATTGCGCAGACAGGGTAATGGTAACAACGGTAACCAGGGAAACAATGAGGGGAATGGAAACGGTGGAAATGGAAATGGTGGGAATGGTAGAGGTCGTGCTTTTGTCATGGGCCAAGGGGAAGCACGCAACGATGCCAACGTGATTAACGGTAAATTTATATTGAATGGTTTCTTTGCTACTGTTTTATTTGATTCTGGTGCTGAGAGAAGTTTTATTTCCACAAAATTTGCTAAACTGATTAACGCTAGACCTATTGCCTTAGACGCTAAATATGTGGTAGAGCTAGCGAACGGTAAACTTCATGATACGACACAGATAGTTAAGGACTGTAAGATAGAACTAGCGGGCCATACGTTAGGAATTGACCTTATGCCTTTCCCGATTGGTAGTTTTGACGTTATAGTAGGAATGGACTGGTTATCTGAAAATCGAGCCGAAATCTTGTGTCAAGAAAAAGTGGTCCGTATTCCACTCGAAGGAGGAGAGGTGTTAACAGTCCAAGGTGAAAAGGGTGGAACAGTGACCGGAATTATTTCATATCTCAAAGCTCAAAAGTGCCTTCGTAAAGGTCACTTCGCGATTCTTGCAAACGTTACTGACTCGACACTTCCCGAGCGCAGAATCAACGACTACCCGATAGTCCGCGACTTCCAAGATGTATTTCCTGAAGATCTGCCCGGTTTGCCTCCGTTCCGACAAGTTGAGTTTGGAATCGATCTAACTCCTGGAGCCGCTCCGATTGCGCGCGCTCCGTATCGTTTGGCTGTGAGTGAACTCAATGAACTCTCTGCACAACTTCAAGAGCTACTCGACAAGGGATTTATCCGTCCAAGTTCGTCTCCATGGGGAGCTCCGGTATTATTTGTAAAGAAGAAAGATGGAACGTTCCGGATGTGTATCGACTATAGAGAGCTTAACAAAGTTACGATCAAGAATCGGTACCCATTACCTAGAATCGACGATCTCTTCGACCAGCTTCAAGGTTCAAGTTACTTCTCAAAGATTGATCTACGGTCAGGATACCACCAGCTTCGTGTTCGGGATGAAGATGTCCCTAAGACTGCCTTCAGAACTCGGTATGGACACTACGAGTTCCTGGTTATGCCGTTTGGGCTAACCAATGCACCTGCGGTATTCATGGATTTGATGAACCGAGTGTGCAAGCCGTACCTCGACAAGTTTGTAATAGTTTTCATTGACGATATTCTGATCTACTCCAAGACGAAGGAAGAACACGAGGAGCATCTGCGACTTATATTGGAATTGCTCCGCAAGGAACAGCTCTATGCTAAGTTTTCGAAGTGCGATTTTTGGATCCGCGAAGTCCAATTTCTTGGACACATTGTTAATCAGAATGGGATTCAAGACGATCCATCCAAAGTGGAAGCTATCAAGAACTGGTCTACACCTAGAGCGCCAACCGAAATCCGACAATTTTTGGGACTTGCCGGATATTACCAAAGGTTCATTAAGGGTTTCTCGCAGTTGGCTCAACCCTTGACAGCTCTAACGCACAAAGGAGTGCAATACAGATGGGGTGAAAAAGAAGAACGTGCGTTTCAAACTCTCAAAGATATGTTATGTTCGGCTCCAATCCTTGCGTTACCCGATGGAGTTGACGACTTTGTGGTCTACTGTGATGCATCAATCCAAGGACTCGGTTGCGTGTTGATGCAACGAGACAAAGTGATTGCCTATGGGTCCAGGCAACTGAAGGATACTGAGAAAAATTATACAACGCATGATCTGGAATTGGGAGCCGTTGTGCACGCACTCAAGATTTGGAGACATTACCTCTACGGAACGAAGTGCACAATATTTACCGATCACAAAAGCTTACAGCACATCTTTGATCAGAAGGATCTCAACATGCGGCAAAGGAGGTGGGTTGAATTACTAAACGATTATGATTTGGCAATTAAATGTCATCCGGGAAAAGCAAATGTGGTGGCAGATGCCCTAAGCAGAAAAGAGTACGAAAAGCCTCGACGGGTACGAGCGCTTCAACTTACAATTCATTCAGGATTACCGGATCGGATCCGCGATTGCCAACGAAAAGCTTTGAAAGCAGAAAACTTCGCAGCTGAAGCACTGCGTGGTATAGATGGCCATTCTGAAGTTAAGTCCGACGGACTCACGTATTATAATGACAGAATCTGGATTTCTTTGTTTGGAAATCTCCGTGAGCTCGTGATGGACGAGGCTCACAAGTCAAGATACTCGGTACACCCTGGATCGGATAAAATGTATCAGGACTTGAAGAATCTTTATTGGTGGCCGAATATGAAAGCCGACATTGCTCGATATGTGGCTAAATGCTTAACCTGCTCAAGAGTCAAGATTGAATACCAAAAGCCTTCTGGTTTACTGCAACAACCCAAGATCCCAGAATGGAAATGGGAGGACATCTCCATGGATTTTGTAACAGGACTACCTCATCGATCAAATCAACCGGATGCGATTTGGGTCATCATTGATCGATTAACCAAATCGGCACATTTCATTCCGATGAAGGAAAGTGATAATATGGATAAATTGACGAAGCTGTACATCGACAAAATTGTGAAGCTACACGGTGTGCCTAAGACTATCATTTCTGATCGAGATCCTCGATTTACTTCCCGGCTATGGCAATCAATGCAAGAAGCATTGGGAACCCGATTAGATATGAGTACAGCCTATCACCCACAAACAGATGGTCAATCGGAACGAACCATTCAAACCTTAGAAGACATGCTCCGAGCTTGCGTTCTTGACTTTGGGAAAAATTGGGAGACTCACCTTCCACTGGTGGAGTTCTCTTACAACAATAGCTATCATTCAAGCATCGGTGCAGCACCTTCTGAAGCACTTTATGGCAGAAAATGCAGATCGCCCATGTGTTGGGCTGAAACGGGTGAGAAAGGACTCACTGGACCGGAAGTCATTCATGATATGACCGAACGAATTATTCAAATCAGACAACGGCTAGCTGCAGCGCGTGATCGACAAAAGAGTTATGCCGACAAACGCCGAAAACCTCTAAAGTTTGAGGTAGGTGACAAAGTGTTATTGAAGGTATCTCCTTGGAAAGGTGTGATACGCTTCGGAAAGCGTGGAAAGTTGAATCCTCGCTACATCGGTCCTTTTGAAATCATCGGGGAAGTAGGCCCGGTGGCCTATCGTTTGCGACTCCCTGCCGAACTCGATGGAGTTCACAACGTGTTTCACGTTTCAAACCTAAAGAAATGTCTGGCTGAAGACATCGAAATAATTCCTTTGGAGGAATTGGAAATTGATGAACATCTGAGATTTATCGAACAACCAGTAGAAATCATGGGACGCGAGGAGAAGGCCCTCAAACGTAGCAAGATTCCGATCGTCAAGGTGCGATGGAACTCAAGGCGTGGACCTGAATATACTTGGGAACGAGAGGATCAGATGAAGAAAAAGTATCCTCACTTGTTCGAACAAACGTCCACGGAAACTCAAGGTATAATTTAATTTTGGGGACCAAAATTCCTTTAACAGGAGGAGGATGTGACGACCCTAAAACTTTTGCTTTCTTTCCCCAGCGACGATAACAACGATGACAGCTGATGCTGCGAACGCTACGACACAAGAATAATTTTCGGGACGAAAATTCCAATTTCAGGGGAATGATGTGACACCCGAGAATTTCAAGGTTAACTTCCGTTAGACAATTTCCGTTAGTTACGTTATAAGTGTTAACTTAGTAACTAATACTTAGCTAGGCCGAATACGTCCACGACCTTTGGTTGATCACCAAACCCGTCCATACGTGTGATATGTTCACTTATTTATTGTTATTATGTGCAACGCGATTTAAATGCATGATTATTATTGAAAAGCATGACCATTTGCTTATTTGTTGGATTATGTAATAAATTGATTAAGTTACTTAATTGCTTAGTTTAAGGATTAATCGGGTAATTAGAATGTATGCATATGTGTTAATGATGGACTAATCATGGGCTAATGACTAGCTAATCATTGGGGGCCCAAATCCCAATGATAAGCCCACCATAAGCCTTAGTATTTAAACCCACTTATGAACCCTAATTCTCCATAATCTTTCATTACATCACAAAAACACACACACACACACTCCTCTCCTCTATCTCACGAAATCTGACCAGCTCTAAGGACCACCAAGATCAGCCATCACTTCTGTTGGTGAAGATCATCCATCGATCCTTGATCAAACCGTGAGTCCCATGAACCATTTCTATGTATTTTCCATATGTTTTCTTCATAAAGCATGCTTAGATCTTCATGTAATCACTTGATCTTTTGTATGAATGCTTAGGAATGCTAGATCTACCATAAAAACTACAACTTTACGTGTGAAACTGATCCATAATAGAGATTCATGCTAGATTAGGTCATTTTGGGTAAAATGTGTTCTTGAAGATTTGATGATGAAAATGCATGTTTATGATGTTAAAAATGCTCCTGTGATGTTCCTAAATGATTATGTATGCTTGAAAATGAATTACACGAAGTATGGAGGCTGTTAGAAAGGTTTTTAGTCAAATTTACGGGTTTTTTAGCGATCAGCGAAACTGTGCATTCATCAGGAGAAACTATCCAGCGAAACTGTGCATATCTCCTTCCAGCGAAACTGTCCAGCGAAACTGTAGTTTCTCTCGTGCACGAAACTGACCTTGTCCCTGAACGAAAGTTCAACCAGTTACTGGCGAAACTAGCTAGCGAAACTAGCAGTTTCTCTCGCAGTTTCTCTAGCAGTTTCTCCAGCGAAACTGTAGTGTCTCTCGTGAACGAAACTGACCTTGTTCCTGGCGAAACTAGCTAGCGAAACTAGCAGTTTCTCTCGCAGTTTCTCTCGCAGTTTCTCTCGCAGTTTCTCTAGCAGTTTCTCTCGCAGTTTCTCTAGCAGTTTCTCTCGCAGTTTCTCTCGCAGTTTCTCTAGCAGTTTCTCCAGCAGTTTCTCCAGACTAAACCCAAACTTGTGCAACTTATTAAAATGTTATGCCACGACTTACATGATTATACTATAATGTTACATGCCATGATTTCTGAACTATGTGAACCATTGTTTATGATCAACCATCGGTGTCGTGTGTCGGTATGTCGAGTCGTAGTTCCAACGTGCTATGTTATGGGCCATAGTGACGTTATGTAGAGATTAGACACAAAACTAATACTTAAGACCTAAACGTGTTCATAGGTCTTCGTTAAGCAATATTTGGATTAATTAGCAAGTGTAGCTGAGCAACCTAAGGTGAGTTTCACTAACCCTTTAACTGTGAGCCCGTTTGGGTCACAACGAATTACTTAACGGAAAACAACGCTGACACTTTGAGATATCGCCAAATGGGATATCTGTTATGGAAGTTGGAGTGCTTTATGGGAAGCGCTTGCAACTGTCCATCCTTGGGATTTCAAATGAAATCCGGAATAACCGTTTTGACACTTAAACTATTTTTAGGATTTCAAATGAAATCCAGAATAAACAATTTTAATATGACTAGTGTAGGTTAAAGTCGAAACCAAATGATATCACATGATTTCTAAGGATGCTTTAAAACTTAAAGACCTCAACTTAGTACTGATGATCTGGAAAGCGAGGGGATGTTGGGTAGATCTACTGAGGGTTTGACAAACCCTGCTCCGCGGTACACAAATGTGTAGCCAACCGGCCGGGGGCCGAACGGAGTGCAATATCAGCCTGTTCTTAGTTGTGGACATCCCAAATGGGACACAACTGGAGGCACAAACCAACGGCAAATGCCGTACTCTGTTACGTCAGCTTTCAGCCCTAGTACGACTTCCTTAGTGCATGGAAACCGGATTAGCTACCCGCGATATCGGTTGACTGCTTTAACTTTTACATAACTAGTGCATATTCAGTAAACAAACTCTTGGCAATGTTTTGCAAAACCATACTACTTATATATGTTGATACATACGATTATTGAGACTGGGCCAATGCATGTCATGCCCACCGTGAACTCACCAACCGTTAGGTTGACACTTGTGTGGTTTTCACTTTTGCAGATCGTTGAAGATTATCCGTTGAAGGTTGGCATGGCACGCGAAGACTTTTACTTTCATTAAACTAAATTGGGAAATTGAAATTGAAATAACTATTTGTAAAGCACGTGGCTAGTGCTAAGATACTGATGTTTTTAAATTCCGCTGCGTATCTTGAAACTGTTTTTATTATTGATGCTTGGACTTTACTCTGATTCATTTAGTATTTGTAACTAATGGTTGTGGTCCTGGTCTAGTCGCGCCCCTTAACGGTATAAACTCCGTTAGTGGTTATTTGGGGGTGTGACATTAGGCCTGTTCACAACCTCCTAAGTGTCATTCTGATATAATGATTCCATCTCCTCTTCCATAGCCTTGATCCATTTCTCTCTTTCTACACAGTTTATTGCTTTTGAATAGGATAATGGCTCATTACCACTTTCTTGTTCAACAACCAAGAAAGCAATAGCTGAAATGTCATCATCATCTCTAAACCTAATGGGTTTGACCACTTGTCTCCTGGTTCTATCTCTAGCCAATGAATAAGTTTCCAGATTTGACTCTTTTACCCCTGAAGTACTGGCTGGCCCTTTTCCTTTTGAATTACAACCTGATAATTCACCTTGCTGATTTCCCATAGACTCCACCTCAGACTGAACACCTTGTGACTCCACCTCAGATTGACTACTTCCAACTTTGATATTGCTTTCAACCCTGAACTCACTTGTTCCTTCTCTAGTTGGATCCATCACTTGCTGATATAATATGTGCTCTTGAAATACAACATTCCTGCTGACAAACACCTTTGGCTTTGACTCATCAACCCTCCATACTTTATACCCCTTCACATTCTCAGCATATCCCAAGAAAATACTTTTTATGGCACTTGGCTCTAGCTTCCGTTGTTTGGTATGAGCATAACACAGAGAGCCAAACACTCTCAATCCCTGATAATCCTGCTGATCTCCTGTCCATACCTCTATTGGTGTTTTATTTTCAATAGCCCTTGATGGAGATTTACTGATCAGAAAAGCTGCAGTATTTACAGCTTCAGCCTAAAAACATTTGGGCATACCAGCTCCATTCAACATGCATCTGACCCTCTCAAGTAGGGTTCTGTTCATCCTCTCAGCAAGTCCATTTTGCTAAGGGGTCCCTGGGATTGTCAAGTGTCTCCCAATTCCATGAGATTTACAAAACTCATTGAATTCCCTATTACAAAACTCAAGACCATTGTCAGTCCTGAGCTTTTTCAATCTTCTACCTGTCTGATTTCCCACCAAAGATAACCATTCTTTAAACCTTGCAAATGCCTCATTCTTGTGCTTCAAAATGAATACCCACACTCTCCTGGAATGATCATCTATTAAGAACATGAAATACCTTGCCCCTCCCATAGACTCAGTCCTAGCAGGCCCCCACAAATCAGAGTGCACATAGTCTAGGATTCCCTTAGTATTATGTTTACCCTGATTGAACTTTACCCTCTTGTGTTTGCCCATTATACAGTGCTCACAAAACTGTATATCACAACTAGACAGGCTTCCTAACACACTCCTTTTATTCAATTCAGTCAAACCTTGACTACTAATATGTCCTAACCTTTTGTGCCAAAGTAAAGTGAGCTTATCTCCTTCTTCAGTGATTAAAGCAGTTTCAGACTTCTCCACATTCCCATCAAGAATGTAAATATTATTGTGTTTTCTAGTTCCACTTAACACAACTATAGACCCTTTAATAACCCTGGCCTTTCCCTCTTTCAAACTTACATTAAATCCTTCCCTCTCTAATGTACCTAGAGAAAGTAAATTCCTCTTAAGACTAGGAATGTACCTGACTTGATTTAATGTGAACCTGCTGCCATTATGTAGATGTAACACTACACTCCCATGACCTGCAACCTTACATGTCCTGTGATCTCCTAACTTCACAGTTCCTAGATCTTCTTCTTGAAGTTCTTGGAAAAAACTCCTTATGGGGTGTCATATGGTAAGAACCACCACTATCCATGACCCACCCATCTCTATTTCCATCACTTGTAACCATGAGAACATCTGAACTCTCATAGCCTTCTGAGTTCTCTTCATGCTCCCCATTACTTGATCATGCACCATATTTCCTATTATGATTCTTGCTCTCATTCCCCTTTCTTCTCTTCCATTCTGGGCAATCCTTCTTAAAGTGCTTTTCAGAGCCACAAACAAAGCACTTGAATACTTTCTTGCCCTTTGATTTTGATCTGGTAGCCCCTTTCTTGTTTGAGGTCTTTTGATCACTTCTGCCTCTTACAAATAACCCTTCAGCACCATCATCTTTCTCTTCGTGTTTCTTCTTTAATTCTCTGGTGTTTAATGCAGCCATTACTTCTTCCATTGTCAAAGACTCCCTCCCATACATCAAAGTCTCAACAAAATTTTCATAGGAAGGGGGCAAAGAGGACAGAAACAAAATGGCTTGATCTTCATCCTCAATTTGGACCTCAATATTCTCTAATCCGATGATTACCTTATTAAATTCATCTGAGTAATCATCAATTGACATACCTGAATCCATTTTCAGAGAATACAATTTCCTTTTTAGGTAAAGACGATTAGCCAGGGACTTAGTCACGTAACACCTTATCACCCAAATACAAGATTATAGCACTATGAGCCTTCGCAAGAGTGTCATACCAGTCATCTTGTTCAATGTAATCAGGACGATTCTGCTCACCGGCCAAAGCTTCCGAGACTCCTTGATATGTCAAGTACGCCCTCATCTTCACCCGCAATAAGCCGAAATCGTTTCGCCCATCAAACTTCTCAATCTCGAACTTAGATCCTACCATCGCAGCGGATTAGATGAATTTGCCCAAATCAAAACCGGAATTTCTTCGATTTAGAGCCGAACGGTGGCTCTGATACCAATTGTTGAAAGTAATCGAAGAATCGAAACAAGAATTATGAATGAAAGCTTGCAAATCTTATTGAAACAAGAAATCGAAAACGAATTTACAGGAAATTGAACGATACAGATGATGACCTAATCGAGCTAACTAACTGGCTTATATATCCTTCTAACGGCTAACTAAACATATGACACGAATGAACAACTACCACTCTAAAACTATCATGAGAATGATAGTTTCTACCCATGTCCTTAAAACTCGATTTACAAGAGTAAAAGACTTACACTTCACACCCTTATAGTTATAGCAAGTTGCCAAACTATACACAAACTAATAAATCACAGATTCTATAGCAAGCTTACATCTTCTAAGGCTTCATATACAACATGGTTACTAAAGTTTTACCTTATCTTCTACAGAGAAAAAGAAAATACATCATTTTAATGTTACATTATTTTTTTTTGAACGGAAAAAATATTATCAAGGGGGCTAGTAAGAACCTAAAACCCCGAAAATAACCAACCAAGGTACATAAATAACCTAACAGAGCAAGGCACCGTCCAAAAAAACAAACAAAGAACATAAAGACTACACAAACATCACATGATATCAAAATTACACCATTGTTGCCACTCAATCCTCCTCTTTTACATCCTCTTAGACATCCATGGATACCCCAAGGTTTTGACATCCTCCACAATTTTCTCGGCACTCATAGGCTTGTTTTCGAACATCAAAGAGTTACGGTTTCGCCATATACACCAAATGCCAACCAAAGTAATTACTTGCACCACCCTTTTCTTCAATAGAGAACCTGCTACAACCTCATTCAAGTGGAAGAGTTTTTTTACACTACGAAAAGCCACTGGTTGAAATCTACACCATATTGTAATTCTTTTCCAAACATCAGATGCATTCTCACAAATCTAAAAATAGATGAACGGATTCTTCCACACCCCCACATAACCTACACGCCATACATTGAATCGGTATCCGTCTAGACGCCAATAAGTCAATAAGTTAGTTTATAATGGTTAGCCAAACATGCACTTATTTGGAATAAATATTTTATAATATGCTTTATGGTCAACATATTTGCAAGAATAGTAGACACCATCATGAAAGGAGGCCATGAGAACTACAAACATAATCATGTGGAACTTAAGTAATATAAAGGTTCATAAAATATATTTATGGTTACTAAAGTTTTACCTTATCTTCTACAGAGAAAAAGAAAATACATCATTTTAATGTTACATTATTTTTTTTTTGAACGAAAATAAAATATTATTAAGGAGGCTACTAAGAACTTAAAACCCCGAAAATAACCAACTAAGGTACATAAATAACCTAACAGAGCAAGGCACCGCCCAAAAAAACAAACAAAGAACATAAAGACTACACAAACATCACATGATATCAAAATTACACCATTGTTGCCACTCAATCCTCCTCTTTTTCATCCTCTTAGACATCCATAGATACCTCAAGGTTTTGACATCCTCCACAATGACATGATTCTTTCAGGTGTTTGACAGAGAAACAACCATCAGTAGCCTCATCCTAACTCCACGAAGACCAGAGCGAGCACATTAGTCAGTTCCTGCAGGTCCTGAAGCTGAACAGGGAAATGTGGAGGCCTTTTCCAGCGCCATTTCCAAGTGGTAGTCCCATTTATTTGAGTACAGAAGGTTGCAATTAGCAGTCCCATTTATTTGAGTACAGAAGGTTGCAATTAAACCATATGAAATAAAACAACTTCAATTTCCAAGAGGTAGTCCCATCCCTTTTCGAGCGCCATTAGTTACTTTAAACAATCTTCAATATGAAATAAAACATTTGTTATTCAATAGCACCCTGTAATTTTCTTTGTGTTTCAAGTCCTGAGATAGATGTCATCAAGTAGTAATTAGACTCAAGTTTCATACTTCAAATATAACAAATAATAGTACTCTACTCTGTAACTTTCTTATATTTAAGAACAACATTCCTCAAGTACTATGCATAACACACTAAAAAAGAACTAATCAATTCCACATTCTAGGTCAGACACCTTGCACAAGAATATCAAATTCATCATCTAGAAAAAATGTGAAAACCCAGAAATCGGCTAGAATTTTTATTTCTTAACATTTTTACATTTCCAAAGCTTCAAGCATATTCCTATGCTATATATCTCGCTATTGTCATCTCTAACTTCTGCCAAATACTCTATGGCTAAGTTGGTTGTTACATTCTTCCAACTTCGCTTTCGTCACTTTATAAGAAAAATAAAATAAAATAAATAAAGACATGCATGAGAAAAGGGATACCAAACTTAATAGTAGCCCATAATTTCATTTGCAGCAAAATCACCTCAACCTGGAGCCATAAAATCGTTACAACCTCGCAAACATGTGAAAGGATTAAGCCATTTCATTGCAAATATAATTTCTAAATGTTTAGGTTCCTCTAATTCGGCAGTAAATTGGTACAACAATTAATACCGTTTGAAACTATGCTGATTTATTCGATGATGAAGAATGTTCTGGCATAATTTGCACCTTTTTCCATGACCTCGAATCATGTTTAAAACTATCATTTTCGACAATCCCATAAAATTTTTTAATCAACTCAAATGTTAAAGAATTACGATAAGAAAATGAATTTTCAAAACATTACTAACAGAAAACGCATCTTTCGTGTTAGGAACCAGTAAATGCCTTATGGTTTAAGTCAGATAATATCACAATTAGGAAGGATTTTTACATGTACCCATCTGTTAGAAAAGGTTAACATAATAAAACCTATTGTATCGAAATTCATGGCTTACATTTTCCATTATGTCACTATAAAAACAATTTAGATCAAGATATCCACAAGGCTGCAATTATATGACATATGAAAATCAAAATTACGAACGCTTAGTATAAGATCACAAGATACCTATGCAAACCCATTCTAGTTGTTGGGGATGATATTTGTTCATAATAATAAGGAAAATTGGACATATATAATCCTACCTATCATCATTTGGCGGATAATAATCCCAACTAATTTTTTGGTCAAAAATAATCTTTCCTTTATACCCTGTTATTTCTAATAATCTTTCCGTTAAAAAAACTAACACCGTTAACGTGGAGGACTAATAATGTCATTATCTAAACTTGTTTTATTTAAATAAACTTGCAGGGTAAATAATATCATTTACTTAAACTTGTTTTAATAAAAGAAACCCAAATCCCATGTTCGTCTTCTTCCCCTTCTTCCCCTCGTTGCCGGTAAACATCACGGCTACTTCCTTACCGTCGCTAGAGTTCATAGAGACAGCACTGTCGTCACCGACTCGCCGAGATTACCTGCCATCTTCGTGAAATCGAAAGAAAAACTCAACTTCTTGTGGCGGCAAAATTCTCCAACCGTCATTTTCATCGGAATCAAATCGATCTCGTTAAACGAAAACCTAATTGTTTGATATCTTCCTTTTCAATTGTTTCTTCTTCCTTCCACCTTCTAACCTCTCTGTGAGCCCTCGCAGACTGAAAATGGGGTTATTTGATCTTAACATTCTGTACACAGAATCATCCAAATAGAATTCCATCACCGACAAATCAACACGAACTTGTCGTGGAATTAGGTTACACCAGCATCGCATACAACCATACTATCACCGGAGTAATGTCGGAAGTAGACCGTTGCTCAATCTCGTGAATCCCTCTCTCTTTGGTTCTCAAATTGTCTCTGTCTATCTCCACCTCCCTGAACCTCCACAGCCGCCTTCTCAACGTCCCAACCACCGCTCCCTTCCGGCAATACAATCGAAATTGTTGCTCTCCGACTAATCAACGACGGTTACCGAAGCATATTGTCATCCGATTCCCCATTTTATAAAATTGTCATTTCGATGTCGTTGCCGTTATGCCCGCCAAAGCTTACTGGTGATTGATCGGGGAAGAAATAGAAGAAATGGGTGTTTGGGATCTTTATTTACATAAGTTTTTAAAAATGACAATTTTGGTCCTCCAACTTTTTTAAATAGAAATAAGTTTGAATAATGACTAGATTGGTCCTCCACGTCAGCAGACACTAACTGTGTTAGTTTTTTTAACGGAAAGATTATTAGAAATAACAGGGTGTAAAGGTAGGATTGTTTTTTGCCAAAAAATTAGTTGGGATTATTATCCGCCAAATGGTGATAGGTAGGATTATATATGTCCAATCTTCCTAATAATAATGCCCATCATTTTTCCCCTTGAAATCAACTCTTCCTCATCTATGTTGTGCAGTAGTGTCGTTAGCTTACACCTCCACGAATCTATATCTGATGTGGGAGCACCCTAGAAATATAAAAAGAATATTAAAATATAACAGCAAGAAACCCAACACAGTGTAAAATAGTCATGCCCACCCATAACAAATGTGTTGAAATCACAAGCTACAAAATACAAAACGAATATTATTATAATACAACGGGTATTAGAGAATTGCCTACTAAAGTTAAAGTTCAAGCATAGTTCAATAGAATGATGACTTCTTCCATTAATGTTATTTAGATATTTGGGAAGTAAACACAATATCGGTATATCTCTATATTAGTGTTATTAAAATCATATAAGTATGGAATGAACCATATAGGGACTTGTAGTTCACACAGAAAATCAACAGAATACATGAAAGAATCAAAATCCTATTGAAATGCCCTTCTATACACAAGTTAAATTGTACTATATGACCAATTAAGGTTGAATTGATTCGTATTTTACACATCAGTGCAATATTTGATTAGTAAAAAATAAATTTGATTCAACATCTATTCATCTGAGCATACCTATGGTGATTACTTACCATACTAAACATTGTGTGTGTGAAGATCGAACAGGGAGAGAGCACTCACAATAACAAGAAATAATGTCTCCAATGTGAATCCAGTACAATTTCTAAAACAACCGACAGATTCTCAAAAATTGAAACATTATAACAATAATGTAGATAGATAAAAATTTAAAAAATTTGGACACACAGTCTTAACCGGTCAATAATCGAACATAATTCAGATGACAAACCTGATAAACTAAACGATAATAGTATTCAACATATCACAAAGCCACCCTAAAAGCAATCGTCATGCCAATTGATAAGCTATAGACCCTAATCAATAATTTACTTGCATAAAAAAAAGATATAATTTACCAAGGTTTGTTGCAGGTTCACAATAAAACAAATCCCTAACTACATACGTGTAGAAATTGTCTGATTCAAAATTAGATTAAATCTTATGTAAGAGAAAGAAATAAACTTTAACTTCAAAATCACGCATAGAAAATTTTCTAATCCAACGGTCAAGATCATCAAAATTATCTAGAACGTGAAATCAGGTTATTAGAAATGGCAAGAGTCACACACCAACAGGACTATTCAGAGAACGATAAATGCAGTCAATCTAAGAGAAGAAAATTCTAATCCAAATGTTCAAGTCAATCAAAATTACTGTATCTTACACCAATATACGACAGTCAATAGGAAAAAGCGCGAGCGTTCACAATCAATCCCAGAGTTGGCGTTTCGCGAAAGTCAAATGGTCAACCCTGTAAAACAAACGAAGAAGAAAACGAACCCTAAAATTCGATGGGAATAATGAGAGTATTTTTCGAACCTCTAAACCACAACAATCGGATGACCGATGTAGTTGCAATCCAGACACTCACAATTAGATGGAATTAATCGAAAAAAAGGAAGATTACCTGTAGTATCGATGGTGTTGACAAAATAAAACCTATCAAAAATGTGGATTTAAGAAAACCTCAATCTTTACCGGGTTTACATGCATCGATGGTGAAGAGTGGGCGAATACACACAGAAACCGTTCATCAATGGCGGAGACTAAAGAAATTAGCAATCTAAAACTAGAAGCATTGCTCCTAATCGAACGGAACAAACTGTCAAATACAATGTAGGAAAAAAATGCTTAGCGAAATTACCCCGACGCTACATTTTTTTCACGTTGGACAAAGACGTATAAGTCAGATCATACATGATTTTGAAATTGTTTGAGCGTGTGGATCGTCTACTTAATTGTTATGAAATCAATGTAAAATGAGCTAGAACACAAAGAGTAAATACAAAAGACTTGTATTAACCACTGAGAGAACCACATAGTACATAGAGAAGATATGACTCGGAAGCTTCTTAAAATCTATTACAAGACGACTATTTATACACATTGAATCTCGCTGGTCCGAACCTCAGGTTCGGACCTGTTCGGCCCTGTCCGAACTCCAGGTTCGGCCAAGGTTCGGCCATACCTAATCTTGCATGTCTTCATCTTGTATTCGATACTTCACATGAGGATCAGGACCATGTATCAACAAACTCCCCCTCGGCATGTGCAATATCTTCTCCTCTATTAAAACTTGTATCTTATATCTTCAATCAAACTCTTCCTCGATCTTGACGATGAGTTCAATCTTGAATACTTGATATTGCATCGTGTGTAATCTCTTTATCAACAATCTTCAGAAGACTTGAAGTTGTGATGTTCTCTTTCTACTTAGAAACCTGCCAACATAAATAATCTTGGCGCAAAACATCTTTTCGAGACTCCAAGATATTTTGATTTTGAGAATTGATTTTGTATGTCGTGTTGATCAGTCGAAAACAAATTAGAAACAAAATCTTTTTGGCTTTTAGAAACTTTATATCAAAACACATCTAACATCTTTTTGGTATTTTCTGATAAGAAAAGTAAATGCATAATAGAATCAGACACTATTTTTGTCTTCTGCGAGAAATATCACAACTTGGGATCATATTGGTCATAACATGCTGAACTACACTTCAATTTCGATTATTGTAGCACATAAGCCATGCCGATTGCATATATAATTTGTCCAACTTTAAACTTTGGCATAATCATACTCATAACATCTGGATATGTTAAAGTATTGATTAGTTTTGCATTGACCAGTGTACCCCACACTATCAGACATACTCAGATATGTTTTTGTTTATCACACTTTGTGATTTCATTTGTGATTTTAATCACATAATGATTATAACCATGATATAGTCAACTGTGTTCATGCAAAAAGAAATAAGAATGTTAAATCGTCTACCTTAAGGTCGATCTTTCGATACGCAGATAAGGCATCAGATTTAACAAAATAAGAAAATAAAACAAGTTGAAATTGTATAACCCAACAACAATCAGGTCGGTACTCCCGTGCACGCAGAGAAAGTCCGATGAGTTATACGAAACACCAAAGAAAATAAAGCAGAACGTCAAACGAACAACAATCAGGTCTGTCTTGTGGACATGCAGAGAAAGTCCGACGTTTGACAAAATAAAGAAAATCAAACAAGTTTAAATCTTTGCAAAATGAACACATGTATACACAGTGACTTCTCATTTTATTTTTCACATATCTTTTCCTTGATATATCGTGAGATATGCATCAAGATGTTGTCCACTAGGTCAAGCATCAGATTATTTTAGTGTATATCACATTCGTATACTTTCTGATTTGCCAAGCCTATCTTACACATCGATTAAATGGTCTTATGACTTTTTCACTTACTTTATCCATGAGTCAGACGATGTAAGCCAATGTACCATCATTTCCCAATCATGTCGGATACAATTTCTCATTTTTCAATGGTTTTTGTCTTTTCCAAATTTCTCCCCCTAAAAATGACAACTCTATTTATATATTTTCATTTTTACAACTTGAAAAACAACACACTATTTTTGAATTTTCGTAAAAATAAACTCCCCCTCATAATGAGACGGAGGTAAAACAAAAACAAGAAATTGATCAACCAACACGAATACTTGCAGTTTTAGCCTTTTGAAAACCAAATGATTTTGAAATTTAGTTTTAAATTAGCACAGACATTTCACAATCAGCAATTTCCCAATCACCGAAAGGTCTTCCTGAAATACCTGTTTGACACCAAATAAAACATTAATCGCTTGGGGACCGACCCGATTCAACAGCGTCGGGTCGCCCGGTGTCTTCCACATAGTCGTTGTTGGCCGTGGAAACAACTTTCGGTTTCCAAATTTATACATTTTCAATTTTTG
Organism: Deinandra increscens subsp. villosa; assembly: GCA_039602395.1. NCBI lineage: Eukaryota > Viridiplantae > Streptophyta > Magnoliopsida > Asterales > Asteraceae > Deinandra > Deinandra increscens. The sequence goes on along the minus strand of JBCNJP010000010.1, from coordinate 84,595,963 downwards.
ATCAGAACCTGAATCAGATTCAACCAACATACTTGGTTTAGACCAAGACGATTTACGGGTTGATTTAATCTAGGGAGACCAGGGTTCATCAAAAAATTGACCTTTGTTATCCACATATCTTGCAGTTTTGTGGATATATGTAGCCGTCGGACAATCAACAGCTAGATGTCCCGGTTGACGACATACATAACAAAATCGTTCTCTAAAAGCATTTGAAAATGGTTTTGAATTTTGACAATCAGATGAATGTTCAGAATCAAAGTTATCAAAGAAACCATCAGAAGAATCATACCTAGGTGATGGACTCCTTGAAGATAACGATCTTTCAGAATAATAAGAAGATTCCTTATGAGATGATGATTTCTTTGCAACCTTTACTTTAGAAACCTTTGCAACTTTCACTGGTTTCTTTGCTTGAACTGTTTCTTCCTTTATTTCATAACCCAAACCTTTGTGTTTGAGTCCTTGATTCTTTGAAGAAGTTGAAAAAGAACCCGAAGCTTCTCTTTCCTTAGCTTCTCTAGTAAATTTGGCTTTAATATCCTTCAGATTGTTCTTCTCAATCAAAACTTTGTCTTCTTCGGTTGCAGATGAAGAACTCGAAGAAACCTTATCAAACCATTTTCATTTTCCAACAAAATAGACTTTGATACAAATTTTGGAGCTTCACCCAAAGACTTTTATTTCTTCTTAGACTTAGGCTGTGTTTGGCGCGCCATAAGCTAGTTTATAAGCTAGCTTATAAGCTAGCTTATCAGCTAGCTTTTTGACGTTACCAAACGGGGCTTTTTTCATAAGCTAGCTTTTTTTAAAAGCCCCGTTTGGTAACGTCAAAAAGCTAGCTTATAAGCTAGCTTTTGAAAAGCTAGTTGGAGTAGCTTTTCAACTAGCTTTTCAACTAGCTTTTATAATATTTCCAATTTTACCCTTCCCTAACTTATAAATAAATATCTTTATTTACATTTATGACATGTACTTTTATGTCATTTTATATTTTTAAGCTAGTTTATCAGCTAGTTTTTACCAAACGTTATTTTTTATCAGCTAGCTTATAATTTATCAGCTAGCTTATCAGCTAGCTTATAATTTATTAGCTAGCAACTAGTTTATCAGCTAGCAGCTATCTTGTCAGCTAGCTTATCAGCTAACAACTAGCTTATAAGCTAGCAGCTAGCTTTTCAGCTAGTGCGCCAAACACAGCATTAGACTTGTTCTTCTTGGGTGGAGTGGCAAATTTTGAATAATCATGCACTTCAGCTTTAGAATCAAGCGGAGCAGAAGTAACTTCAATTAAATCCACTGGTTGAGGAACCAAGTGAACATCATCTTCCTTAGAATTCTCCGAACTCTTATCCTGCTTGTATAAGAAATTTAGCAATGTCGGTGACAAATTGCAATTCTTCACTTGCCTCTTCAACTCAAAAATTTCCAATTTCAAATCATTAATTTTATGTTGACCCTCAAACACCTCCTTTTGTGACTTGATGAATTTTGCATTAAGATCATCATACTCATAAGTTTGTAGTTTTCTGATATCACATTTAGCAAACAACTCTTCAAAAACACTTTCTCTCTTTTGATTATAAATCTCAACATCTTTAGTCAACACTTCTGTAAGACCTATCTTAGGTTGGTGGCAACTCAAACATTACACCTTATGAGTTGGTTTCATCCTTCACTTGGGTTTTGCTAATAACACTAAGTGATTTCATAATAACAACCCTTAGCGATCCCATAATGATTCCTGGAGTTTTGGGATTGTTCTTAGTGATATCCAGATAGTCTTGCCGATTTGGACAGTGGTCTTGGAGATCTCGTTTGTTCTTGGAGATCTCGCTGATAAGCCTTGAAGATCTCGTTTGCTCTTGGAGATCTCGCTGCTAAGCCTTGGAGACCTCACCAAACTTGGCGACCTCACCAAGCTTTGGTGATCTGGATCTCCTTCTTGGCGACCTCACCAAGATCCTGGTGATCTGGGAGTTGCTCTTGGGGACCTCACCAAGATCCTGGCGATTTGGGAGTTGCTCTTTGCGACCTCACCAAGACTTGGTGATTTGGGAGTTGCTCTTGGCGACCACACCAAGATCCTGGCGATCTGGGTTTGTTCTTTGTGACCTCACCAAGGCTTGGCGACCTCACCAAGTGTTCCTGGCGATTTCACTATTGTTCTTGGCGATCTCGTCAGTAGTCTAATGACATAAAATTCACTAACTTCAATAATATTCTTTTGATTTTAGTGGAATCACGACCTGTGCTCTCTCCAGTATAAATAGCAACACCAGAATAACCTAAAATAAGCTCCTGGACGGCTGTTTGAAGAAAGAGAGCACTTGTGTGTGAAAACCCACGTGTTCTTGAGTTTCAGGCATGAAATCTAAGGATTTCAACCAAAAAACACTATGATTTGATCATGGATTCATGATTTCCGCACTTGGATCTATGTATTGGATGAGTAAAGGCTCCAAACTGGTCCTGACAAATGGTATCAGAGCCATTGTTCTTCATGTTCTTGAGTTTTTTCTCAAAAACTTGAAGAATCACTCATTCAAGTCATCAAATCTAGTTGTTTGCTTGATTCCTTGAACCATTTTGAACGGAGTTTCACAAGGAATCTGTTGGAATGCTTAGATTTCATCAATAATCACAATAAATGGGTCAATTTTTGAGTTTTCCAGATTTATGCGAACACAAAGCATACGTGCTGTGCGTTTCTTTTAAAAAATAAAGTCCATCTTCCACTGATTTTGAGTCAAATCTGAACATGCATACATGTTAGACTCATGATTTAGGGATGATAGCAACTTGAATCACTCAAAAACATCAAGTATTAAAGATTTTAGAGCAAACATTTTGTTTTTGAAAGTTTTTCATAAAAATCACTATTTGATCTGATTTCACATAGATTAAGTGGTTTTTGGAGCTTGTTGTAGTTAACAAATCTGTTCGTAAGCAAATTCCTAAACTATTGGTGTAATAAAAACTTGATTTCGTGAAATTTGATTTTGACCTAGTGATTATGCTCAAGAACATAGCTGAAAATTTTCTAAGTCTTGAAATAATTGAAAATCTCAATTTTCACATTGTTGCTTGATTGAGTTGGACTAAATAAGCTTCAAGATGTTTGTTTTATAGGTTCTGAGCAATTAACCTCAATCTTAGCATCCTTTGAAGCAGTTTCGGAGATCTTGACCCGTTTGACCCATTAAGCACTTTGAAGAAACATAACTTGTTTCACCATGTCTGACTTTAACTCTGTAGAGGCTAGATTATGAGGCTTGTAATATTAAATAAGTTGGGCTGGGCTTAGAGGGTTTAATTAGATTAGTAGGCTAGTTTTATTATGTTTAGGCTAGTTTACTATTAGATTGGGCATGGGCTTAGGTTTATGATTGGGTTCTGTAGAGGCTAGATTATGAGGCTTGTAATATTAAATAAGTTGGGCCGGGCTTAGAGGGGTTTAATTAGATTAGAGGCTAGTTTTATTATGTTTAGGCTAGTTTACTATTAGATTGGGCATGGGCTTGGGTTTATGATTGGGCTTATTGGGTTTATGATTAGCCCATGTGCTTGTAAGAGGTGGTATAAATACCACCTCATGATTATGATCAAGTAAGC
>JBCNJP010000010.1:84568723-84591848 GCA_039602395.1 Deinandra increscens subsp. villosa | reverse complement strand
AACCAACTCATGCTTCTCATCCAACAACTTTTCCATATCAACTTGATATGCTTCAATTTTAGCAGCAGACTCTTCAACACTCTTAGTAAGCAAATCAAGCTTGATCTTGGATTTGTCAAATAAATTCTGAAAATCATTAGCCGTATCTTCCGCTTCATCCTTCCATTTCTTGACATCTTTCACCAACTCATCCCGTTCTTTACAAATCTTGGCTTTTGCAGCTTCAACCTCCCTTTTATCTTGCTTAGAAATTTCTTAAACTATCATTCAGCAAGTTGATCTCTTTAAGCAAACATTCATTCTTCATAACCAATTCCTTCTCATTTTCCTTAGAAATACCCAACTTCGAATTAATCATTTTGAAATCAGCAGTAACTCTCTTGACTTCTTCAACCAAAAATTCTTTTTCTTTCATCAAAGCTTCAATCTTAGATTCAAACTTTTCAGTTTCAGCAGCATCATATGAACTAGAATCAGAATAATAATCATCTTGGTCATGTGTGACAATTAATGCTGATGTATCATATCCAAAATGTTGACCCCAATCATGAACACCATCATGTTGAGCCGTCAAAGCTGTTGTCTTGCTTGTGTTACTCGTAGATGGTTGAGTAAAACCAGGCTTGGGTGATTGAGGAAAACCAGACTTGCTTGCATGAGCCTGTTGACAATCTTTGGCAAAATGTCCAAGCCACTACTAGAAATAGCCCCTTCCTTGACGCGCGAACAATGACACTCAGTTAATTTATGACGCGCAAAAACAAGCGTCATAAAAAAACTGTCGTATTTTACAAAATTCTATGGGTAGATGACGCGCATTTTTGCGCGTCATAAATATTGTGTCATTTGAATAAAAAAACACGGAGGACAAAAAGATGGTGCGCGTCAAGTGTAAAAAATAATGTGTCGTTTTTTATTTTTTTTCCCGCCCAAAAAAAAGTCCGGATATAATTGACGTGCCCGCTCTCCACTTAGGGTTTTTTCTAGTTTTCCCCCAAAATTAATCCCGCTCACAACTCCTTGCCGGCGAATCGCTCCTTTGCCCTAATTCGTCCCGCTGACCGGCGACCGCCGACCTTGCTCCTTTGCCGGCGACCTAGATCTGGCAATCGTGCTCCGTTAATTCCATCTTTTTCCGGCGACCTAGCTCGGTCGGTTCCCTCGTTCACTCGCAATTTCTGGACATGATGGTGACAATATATTAGGGCTCAATTTTCTTTTCTCTGTACGCATCCTCTGCCGTCGTTCAATTTGAGGTATGGGTTCGGTTCTCAGCTTCACTCGTTCTTCTTCTTTCCCTCCTAATTTCACTCTACAACCACAAATTCCATGGTAAGTTTACATCTTCAATTCATATCATCAACAATTGTTTCTCGCAGATGACTCATCGTGGTTTTCATCAACATCTTCTTCTTCTTCAGAAACCGCTACTGATTTGCTGGTGACGAATGGGACCATATACACCAGCGATTCCTCTCTTCCTTTTGCTGATTCCATGGCTATTCATGATGGGAGAATTCTTCGCATTGGTAACCATTCGTTTGTTCAGGTATTATTACATATTCTTCTTCTTCATAACACAAAGTCAAGTTTGAATGATCAAATAGTTTCTTTTAGGGTTGTGAGGCAGGCTAGGGTTATTCTTTATAGTTGAGCTCATTGATCATCTTGATTCCAAAATAGTAGCTTAATTAAAAAGATTAAGAAAATGGTGATTGAAGTCCATGTTTATTAGCCATCAATAACTCATGGGGATATGTATCAGAAGATCTCACTTATATGTGTATGCAGGATGTTTCTGGATATGGAACGAAAGAGTTAAATCTCAAGGGCAAGATTGTGGTTCCTGGTTTTATTGATTCTCATGTCCACTTGCTCAAATTCGAACCAGTTCCTCACCAATTCACTTTGTAATCTTTCAATCCATCTCATCTAAATCTGTTCATTTGTTCATGTACGCGTTTTAATACCTTTAATCTTTTATAACTTGCGAAAATTAAATGTTTGAAATCAGCTATCGTGCTAACCGATCTGTGAAGATTTTTTAAATTGAGATATCTAATTCTGTTTTTTAAGTTGTTAAATAATTCGTTTGTGTTTAATTCTATTGTTTTGTGTCCTGGATCTCGGAATATGAATGTATGTATGCGTTTGATATGTTGTTACAGTCGATCAGTTATTGTTGGGCCGGTGAAGCTTTTAAAAACTTATTTTTTTTGGTTTCTGGTTGTTATTTATGCCTCAATGGTTGTTATGTATGCCTCAATGATTTGTGAACCTATAGTTTCTTTACATGCTATATGTATTTGAATAAGTTCGTTCAAATTTATATAGGTTGCCACACAGCTAGTTGGCTCATTTGCTTTTTTTGCCTAAGGTAAATATGCTACTGATGTTGATATGAGAAGTTTAAGGATGCCTCTATAATCTGCAAACACTTAAAATTAACACCTTCTATAAAATTTTGGTTCCATTTTACATATTTAATTGCTCTGATTTTAGCTTAGACTTGTCAAAACCCAATTTATCACCAGAAAGATTTCTTCCATGTTTCTTGAAGAATCTCTTTGATCTTTGACATAACATAGCATACTGCCAAGAAATATCCAATTCAGTTAGTTGATCATCATCAAGAGCATCAAGATCTTCACTGGTTAACTTTGCATCAGCAACATTTTTAATAATAGAACCAAAAGATGATGAAATCAAGGCCGAAATCATTTTAGCACAATCTTCTGTTGATTCAGCAGAAAAGGCATTCTGATTTGAAAAATTTGGAATTGTAAAACTACAACCCTGTGAAGACTTGCTTTCCGAATTATCAGAAATTCCAGTCAAGAAAGCTGTACTTGGTGCAGAACTCAAACTTGGTTTAGCTTTAGCATTCATACTTGCTGTATTTTCACCATGATACAATTCAGGATTTTGCAAAGTAGCAGTAGCCTTGTTTGAAGTCATCATTTCCATCTCTCTAGCATGAAGTTTTCCGGTTAAATCATGAAATGATAATGCAGAATAATCTTTGTCATGAGTAAGCAACAAAACATAATTTTCCCACTTTTCTGGTAATGCTTCCATTAATTTCTCTTTCAATTCCTCCTCAGTCTTTTCAATGTTCACCACCTTCATTTCACTAATCAGATGTGAAAATCTGGATACAAGTGCAGGAATAGTTTCTTTATCATAATGTTGAAAATTCTCAAATTCTTTGTTCAGCACTTTTCTTCTACTCTTCTTGTATTGATCATTTCCTTCGCATCTAGCAGACAATGCATCCCACAATTGTTTTGACTTTTTGCAAGTACTAAACTGATGCAACAACTCAGTAGGCAAAGCCATTGTTAGATAACCATAGGCTTTTTCTTCAAGCTCATAGAGTTTTCTTTCATCACCATCAAAATCTTGTATTCTTTTAAAATCTCCATCTGCTTGTGGATGCATGTAAAGTTTGCGAATCGGAATCCATAAATCCACATTATTTGTGCTGATGTAAGCTGAAAAACGTTGTTTCCAATTGTGATAATCTTCCAACTTCAACAATTTAGGAACTTTCTGACTTGTTCCGATTTCGTTATCAAAATTTAGCATAGTTTGCATCGCGCTCTGCATTGCGGCAAAAGCTTGAAATTCCGACATCGTTTGAAAAATTAAAATTCTGCCGGCCGAACTCTCTCCGAACTTATAACTAAGCTCCGAACTCTGTCCGAAGTTAAATCCAAAGTCCGAACCCTATCCGAACCAGCTCCGAATCAAAAACAACAGTCCGAACCTCTAAGCAACTCCGATCTACCTCCGAACCTCAAATCACTCCGAACCTTGACCGAGACAGCTCCGAACCCTGACCGAATATCGACCGAACTTCAAGTTCGGAGCAGTTACTCCGAACCTGATCAGACAACTCCGAACTTCGAACTCATTTTTCCAAAACGCGCGAAAATGGACGGATTTTGACAAAACTCGATACTGTGACTCAGAAAAACTGATAGAAAATGATTTAGGAACAATTTTGACACCAAACACTCGATAGAATTGATGAACAACACGAAAACAAAACTCGAGAAACTTCAAAAACGCTTCAAACATCCAAAAATAGCAACCACAGATCAGTAGAGTGAACCAGAAAGCTCTGATACCACTTGAAAATGCGTGAGCATCGGATCGTCTACTCGATCTAGCTAATCGGACATTGAAACGTAATTAACCGATTGTTTTATTGATCAACGAATGAACAATTACAATCAGTGAAACACTCAGAAACACAACACAGAGAAACACACTTGAGAAACACACACTTAAGAAATCTCACACGCTCAGAACTCTTCAATTACAAAGACCAAACATCTATTTATACCCGCTGGTCCGAGCTTCGTCCGAACCTCAGGTTCGGCCAGTCCGAACTTCAGGTTCGGACCTAGTTCGGCCAGACCTAGTTTGACTTGATCTTGTATCTTTGTTTGATACTTCACACGACGCACATATCAGGTATCAACAGAGTTGATGGTGAATAAATCACTTCCTGCATAAATCCAAAATCCAGCGGTGTATCATGGTGAAAATGTGTCTACAATCAATACTGGGATGTCTAATATTCTTAGTTCCGCACCCCCTACAGCATTTCTTGCAGGTAAATCTGAAATTCCTAGTTATTCTGTTGGTTGTAATGTTTCTGTTCCTAGTTCTTCGCCTAAAATGCATTGTCTGGTCAAACTATCGATGATTATAATGCGTTAATGTCTGCATTGGTATCTTCATATTTTTCTAGTTATTACTGGTGCTGTGAGAATTATGCTATGCTGGTCCGAAGAACGAAGAAATTTTTCAATAGAACTGGCAAGAAAAGACTGAATTAAGAAGGGAAGATTGGTTTGGACAAATCTAAGGTGAAATGTTTTAAGTGTTTGGTATATGGCCTGGTCACTTTGCAAGAGAATGTCCAAGTTTAACTAAAAGTAAATTGAAATTTGGTCAACATGCTCATATGGTTTTTCATTCACCAAGTGAAAGTTCTAAAATTGAAGAAAAAGTTGTCTCTTTTCATGAGAACTTAAATGAGGTGTTTTGGCATCCAAATGAATTTTCCTGGAATGCAGATTCTGAGGCTACAAGGAAACATGCTCCAATTACAATTGCTTTGACTGCTCGTCATGATGATGATGATAGCATTCTGACTGATTCTGATTCCAATTCGACAATATCAATGATTAAAGAAGTTAAAGTCGAAGAATCAAGATGTCTTGAATGTTTAAGGCTGAGTAACAAGATTACAAGTTTTGAGGAAAGGTCTAAATTGTCAATTGAAGAGATTGTTGGGCTCAAGAAAGAATTTGATGATTTTCAAAAGAAGTATTATGAATTGGTTCATGTTCATGAAGATGTTTTGAAAGAAAAGACTCAATTGGCTGAAGAATGTGAGAAAGCCAAAGCTGAAGTGTTAGATGTAGCTCAAGATTTTGAGACTTTATTTGAAAAGAGTTATCCTGTTCAACAAAAATATGAAAAGGCGAATGCTCTTGTGATTGAATCGGCAGCTACTATTGAGAAACTTCAAAATAAGGTTTCTATGCTTCAAGATGAAAATGTTCTTTATAGGGATAAGAATGAAGTTTTGACAAAAGATGTTGAAATTTACAAGAAGAAGAGAGAAAGTGTTCTTGAAGAATTGTTTGTTGAATGTGAGATTCGTAAAGTTGCAAACATATGAATATGATGAGCTCAATGCAAAATTCATCAAGTCACAAAAAGATGTATTTGATGCTCAACAGAAAATCTCTGAATTGAAGTTGGAAATTTTGGAGTTGCAACGGCAAGTGAAGAATTGCAATTTGTCACCGACATTGCTGAATTTTTTATACAAGAAGGATAGGAGTGAGGATAGTTCTAAAAAGGATGATATTCATTTGGTACCGCAACCAGTGGATTTATCTGAGGTTACATCTGCTCCGCTTGATCCTAAAGCCGAATTGCATGATTATTCAAAATTTGCCACTTCATCCAAGAAAAAGAAGTCTAAGAAGAAGGACAAGCCTTTGGGTGAAGCTCCTAAGTTTAGCTCAAAGTCTATTTTTCTGGAAAATGAACAAGTGTTTGACAACAGTGGTGCAAGTACTTCATCCGCGACTGAAGAAGACAAAGTTTTGGTGAAGAAGAATAAACTCTAAGATATCAAAGAAAAATTTACTAGAGAAGCTAAAGGGAGAGAAGCTTCTAGTTCTTCAAGTTCATCAAAATCTTTAGGATTAAAGCATAAAGGTTTGGGTTATGTAGTGACGGAAGCACCGGTTCAAGCAAAGAAGCCAGCAAATGGAATGCAGAATTTAAAAGTTAGAGTTCCGAAGAAATTACCTCCTATGAAAGAACAATCTTATTATTCTGAAAGGTCATCATCTTCAAGGAGACCATCTCCTAGGTATGATTCTTCTGATGATTTCTTTGATAACTTTGATTCTGAACATTCTTCTCAAATATTTTTCGAGAAAGACTCTGTTATGCATGTCGTCAACCAGGACATCTTGATGTTGAATGTCCGACGACTGCATATATCCACAACACTGCTAAATATGTGGATAACAAAGGTTGAATTTTTGATGAAACTTGGTCTCCAAAGATCAAATCAACTCGTAAGTCGTCATGGTCTAAACCAAGTACACCGGTTGACTCTGATTCTGGTTCTGATCAAAAATTAAAATCTTTACAAATCTGGAAACCAAAAGTTGTTTCCAATGCCAACAACGACTTTGTGGAAGACACCGGGCGACCCGACGCTGTTGAATCGGGTCGATCCCAAAGTGACTAATGTTTTATTTGGTGTCAAACAGGTATTTCAGGAAGACCTATCGGTGATTGAGAAATTGCTGATTGTGAAATATCTGTGATAATTTAATCTGAATTTCAAATCAATCTGGTTTTCAAGATGCTTCATTACAAAGTATTCGTGTTGGTTGGTCAATTTTTCATTTGTTTTTCACTCCGTCTCATTTTGAAGGGGAGTTTGTTTTTGCAAAAATACAACAATAGTGTGTTGTTTTTCAAAATGTTAAAAATGAAAAAATATAAATAGAGTTGTCATTTTTAGGGGGAGAAAATTGAAAAAGGAAAAAAAACATTGAAAGATTGCAAAGAATCAAAAAACATTGAAAAATGAGAAATTGTATCCGACATGTTTGGGAAATGATGGTACATTAGCTTACATCGTCTGACTTATGGATAAAATAGATGAAAAAGCCATAAGACCATTTGATCGATGTGTAAGGTAGGCTCGACAAATCAGAAAGTATTCAAATGTGATATACACTAAATCTGATGCTTGACCTAGTGGACAACATCTTGATGCATATCTCACGATATATCAAGAAAAAGATATGTGAAAAATAAAATGAGAAGTCACTGTGTATACATGTGTTCATTTTGCAAAGATTTAAACTTGTTTGATTTTCTTTATTTTGTCAAACGATCGGACTTTCTCTGTGTGCTCACAAGGCCGACCTGGTCGTTGTTCATTTGACGTTCTGCTTTATTTTCATTGGTGTTTCGTATAACTCATCGGACTTTCTCTGCGTGTCCACAAGACCGACCTGATTGTTGTTGAGTTATACAATTTCAACTTGTTTTTTTTCTTATTTTGTTAAATCCGAGGCCTTATCTGCGTATCGAAAGATCGACCTTAAGGTAGACGATTTAAAGTTCTTATTTCTTTTTTGCATGGAACACAGTTGACTATATCATGAATATAATCATTATGTGATAAATCACAGATGAAATCACAAAAAAAGTGATACGCAAAAGCATATCTGAGTATGTCTGATAGTGTGGGGTATATTGGTCAATGCAAAACTAATCAATACCTTAACATATCCAGATGTTATGAGTATGATTCTACCTTGTGACATCCGAGAATTCCAAGGTTAACTTCCGTTAGACAATCTCCGTTAGTTACGTTATAAGTGTTAACTTAGTAACTAATGCTTAACTAGGCCGAATACGTCCACGACCTTTGGTTGATCACCGAACCCGTCCATATGTGTTATGTGTTTATTTATTTATTGTTATTATTATGTGCAACGTGTTTAATTAATTAATTTTGTAAATTGGCCCTTTTTGGTGGCCAGCGAAACTACCGAGCGAAACTGTAGATTCGCTCGGTAGCCAAACTTTCGATTTACACGAATTCAGAGTCAGTTTCGCTTGGCCAGCGAAACTGCCAGCGAAACTAGCTCCTGACCTATATATTTTATAAAACCCTAATCTTCTCATTTTACTTACACCATTTCTCAAAAACACACACACACTCTCCTGAATTCTGGTCAGCCGAGAAACACCACGAGCCGTCGTGATCTCAGCCTCGAGACATCACCCATTCGGATCCTAGATCAAACCGTGAGTCTCCAAAAACCATTTTTATGCCTTTTCTATGTGTTTTCTTAAAAAGCATGCTTAAACCCTCATGGAATGGTCTGATCTTCTAGTATGATGCTTAGGAATGTTAGATCTAACATAAAGTCTGTAACTTTACGTGTGAAATCAAGCCATAATGAAGATTCATGCTAGTTAGGTTAACTTTGTGCTAAAAATGAGCTTTGAGGTGTTTTTGGTGATTTGATGATGAAAACTCATGTTTAAGGTGTTAAATTTGCTTCTATGATGTTGGTAAATGTTTATGCATGCTAGATATTGAATTACATGATGTATGGAAGCTGTTAGATTGATTTTTGGTCTTAAAAACGAGTTTCTTCGCGACTAGCGAAACTGTGTGTTCTCTGGGCGAAATTATGTAGCGAAACTGTTTGAATATTCATACAGCGATACTATGTAGCGAAACTATAGTGTCGCCGGCGAAACTAAGTAACGAAACTATCGAGCGAAACAACCCTAGACCTTGTCCCTGAACGAAAGTTCAAACCAGTTTCGAGCGAAGCTATGCTAGCGAAACTGTGTCATCAGTTTCGAGCGAAACTAGCTAGCGAAACTGTGTCATCGGGTATTCCCTAGCGAAAGTGCTGCCCGTGCACATAGCGAAACTGCGTAGCGAAACTGCGTAGCAAAACTGTAGCGAAACTGTGTACCGAAACTGTGCCAGACCAAAACCCAAACTTGTGCAACTTATTTGAATGTTATGCCATGACTTACATGATTATGCAATAATGAAACATGCTTTGATTTCTGAGTTATGTGAACCCTCGTTTATGATCAACCATCGGTGTCGTGTGTCGGTATGTCGTGTCATAGTTCCAACGTGCTATGTTATGGGCCATAGTGACGTTAAGCTAAAGATTAGACACAACCTAACACCTAAGACCTTAATGTGATTATTAGGTCTTCGTTAGCAATCATAAATTGGATTATTTGAAGTGTAAGCTGAGCAACCTAAGGTGAGTTTCACCAACCCTTTAATTGTGAGCCCGTTTGGGTCACAACGAATTTACTTAACGGAAAACAACGCTGACATCTTGAGATATTGCCAAATGGGATATCTGTTATGGAAGTTGGAGTGTTCTATGGAAAGCACTTGCAACTGTCCATCCTTGGGGTTTCAAATGAAATCCGCAACCAACTATTTAATACTTAACTCATTGGGATTTCAAATGAAATCCGGAACAACCATTTTGATACTTAAACTCTTTTTAGGATTTCAAATGAAATCCAGAACAAACGGTTTTAATATGACTAGCGTAGGTTAAAGTCTAAACCAAATGATATCACATGATTTCTAAGGATGCCTTAAAACTTAAAAGTCCTCAACAATTTAGTACCATTAATTTGCGAAGCGAGGGGATGTTGGGTAGATCTACTGAGGGTTTGACAAACCCTGCTCCGCGGTACACAAATGTGTAGCCAACCGGTTGGAGGCCGAACGGAGTACAATATCAGCCTATTTTAGTTGTGGGTCCCATGAGGAACACAACTGGAGGCACAAACCATCGGCAAATGCCGAACTCTGTTACGTCAGCTTTGGTACGAACTTCCTTAGTGCATGGAAACCGGATTAGCTACCCGCGATATCGGTTGACCGCTTTAATCTTTACTTAACTAGTGCATATTCGATAATTCAACACTTGGCAATTGTTTTGCAAAACTATTATTTAATTATATGTTGATACATACGCTTATGAGACCGGGCCGCTGCATGACATGCCCACTGTGAACTCACCAACCGTTAGGTTGACACTTGCGTGGTTTAAACTTTTGCAGATCGCTGAGGAGTATCCGGAGCGGGTTGGCATGGCACATGAAGACATTTTATTTTTGTTCAAACTAAATTGGGAATTTAAAAACAATGATTTGTAAAGCACGTGGTTAGTGCTAAGACAATATTTTCCGCTGCGTATTTTGAGACTTTAATTTATGACATGTATTTGGACTAACTCTGATTCGTTTAGTATTTGTAACTAATGGTTGTGGTCCTGGTTTGCTCGCACCCCTTAACGGTATAAACTCCGTTAGTGGTAAATTGGGGGTGTGACATACCTAAGTTTAACATTGGACAAAATATATATGTAATCGACATGGCTTATGTGCTTCAATAATCGAAATTGAAGTCTAGTTCAACATGTAGTTCAGCATGTAATCGAAGTATGTCTGATAGTGTCTGATTATGTACTACATTTACTTTTCATTATCAGAAAATACCAAAAAGATTTTAGGTGTGTTTTGATATAAAATTTCTATAAATAAAAAAGATTTTGTTTCTGATTTCTTTTCGATTGATCAACACTGAATACGAAATCAAATTTCAAAATTTAAAATATCTTGGAGTCTCGAAGAGACGTTTTGCACCAAGATTATTTATGTTGGCATGTTTCTAAGTGGAAAGAGAACATCACAACTTCAAGTCTTCTGAAGATTGTTGATAAAGACATTACACACGATGCTATATCAATTATTCAAGATTGAACTCATCGTCAAAATCGAGGAAGAGTTTGATTAAAGATAAAAGATACAAGTTGGAGATGGGAGATGATACTGCACATGCCGAGAAGGATTTTGTTGATACATGGTTCTTGATCGTCATGTGAAGTATTGAATACAAGACATGATCATGCATGATCATGCATGATTGCTGTTTTCGAACTCCTGGCGAACTCCAAGTTCGGACAGGTCCGAACTTGTCGAACTGGAGGTTCGGACCATCGAAATTTAGCATGTATAAATAGGTTGTCTTGTATTCAGTTCAGGGGCTCTTAGTCAGATCTTTCATCTGTGTACTATGTGGTCTCTGTGGTTTAATACAAGTCTATTGTATTTACATCTCGTGTTCATACTCGTTTTACATTGATTTCATTACGATTAAGTAGACGATCCACCGCTCATGCATTTTCAAGATTGAAGAGCTGATGGAGAAGATGGTGGGTTTGCAGGGTGAGGCAGAGAGCCTGAAGGAGGCAGGAGCAGAGAAGAGAAGCTAATTTCCACTCTCTTCGATGAACTGACCAAGTCGGATGATAAAGCCAAGAAACTAGTTGATAACTTGGCGGTGAGGGATGCTGAGCTTACGTCAGCACTTGAGTCTTGAGCGGTGCCCGAGTTTGAGCTTTACGAGTCTAGAGCCTTAGCTGCATCATTGTAGGGGAGGCTAGGTTAGTGGCGTGCTTGCACCAAGAAAAGAAGTGGTTGCTGGAGGAGGAGCTGGAGCGTGTTCATTGCATCGCTGTAACCAGTGATGCTTACTGGCCGACATTGTTGCGGAGGTTAAAACCTTAAATAACAAACTCATTTCCAATTAAAGTAACAAACTCATTTACATGTGAATGTTCAAACTAAAATACAAAACTCATTTCCATTTGAAATAACAACAAAGTGGTCCTAAAAATATCAAACTCATATCCAATTCAAAAGAAAAAGGGAAGCTTAAACCCTTAAATGCCAAACGCATATCCAAATGCAAAAACAACACAATAGACAAAGATTAACTCTCCTAGTACATGCATTGCTAGTTTGCTAACATAAAACTGTTAATCAGCACAAACCTGATAAAATTTTTGCAACATATACATAAAAAGCATAACAACACACAACTGGTTGCTTCTTGTGTTATTGCTAACATAATTTTCACTTTTCGAGCTTGATTTTGCTAACAAAAACATGAAGATCGTCACAAAAATGAGATACAAAATTAAAAATACTCTAACATCCTATATCAGATGCTTCAAACGTTGTGCCTTCTTCTCCACTTATCATTGTGTCTTGTTCACTTCCTATTCTGTAATTAGTATTCGCCATTTTAGGTTGATTGTGTTAGCAATGAGCTTGTGCACTCACGTGGATCCATTTGGGTGAACCATATTCGCTTGATCGAACTTGCCTCATGATGTTGAAGACCTAGTCAAAAGGGAATCCACGGAGCTGCCATATTTTATGTATTTATTAATCTACTAACTCTTTTATTTCCTTTTATTTTAGAGAACATGGTTTAGTAGGAAGTGACTGCTATGTTTAGTTTCCTATGTATTTTGATTTCTTTGTGAAGAATGGCAGATGATGTTTACGTGAGTTTTTTTAAATGTAAGTTTTCTTTGTGAACTTGTTCTTTCCAATGCTAATTCAAGATTGGCTAGTTTGAATGGTGATATTTGGATACTAAGTATGAATTTCAGTGGTGTGTCTCTATCTCGAGTTTTGATTAGTTTTGCGCAACGGGTTTGTTCAAGTGGCGAATCTGCATCTCAAACAATCAATTGCCTATCCGTTCGTTTTGTTTTTCGATCCTACCCGTTTCCGTCAGCAAATATATAACATATTGTGTTTTCTAGTGATAGGTGAAAGTTATTATACAAACTGGCTTTTTTGTGCATAGAGTACGATGTAACCAGGGAATGCCACGTGTACTTTAGAAAAGAGTAAAATTATCCGCGCAAGGAGTAATCTTTGCATGAAAGGTTTAGATATCCTGATTATTATGTTCCCTTTTTGTGATATGGAGATCGAATCTATTAATCATTTGTTGGGCTCATGCAAGGTTGCAAAGAAGGTTTGGAGATCGGTTTGTTGCTCACTTTCGCTAGGAGGTCCGGAGATATTGGTTCCTCAAGATTTGTACATTTGGCTTGACGGGTGTCATCTCTCAAAGAAACACAAGAGTCTTGTTGAATGAATCGTATTTTGCGCTTGGTGGGTTATTTGGAAGGAATGGAACGAGATAGTCAATAAAAAGGATGATTTGAAGATTCGCTTTATGTTTGATTCGATTGTGCATTTCTCATATTAGTGGATCACGTTTAGAGATAAGAAGTGTGGGTTGTCTTGGGTTAAGTGGTTACAAAACCCACTTAATTTTATGTAACTGTTTGTTTTGGGGGGTTGGTTAGGTTTTTCTAACCACCTCGTGTTTTTAACATATCTCGTTGCCGTTCAAAAAAAAATTATCCGTGCGCAGATAAGATAATAATTACGCAAGTTAGATGATAATAACGCAAGCTATATGTGTATAATTACGCAACCTATATGTTTATTATTACATCCAGATAGTAATATAATAATTACGCAAGTTATAAGGATAATCACGCCAATTATATAGATAATCATGCAAGTTATACGAGAGCACATAGACGATTTTCATTTTAATTCTTTTTCTAAATATAGTAATACGCTACTCAAATTAAAAAGAATTTAATGCTCGATATTATGATATATTTTTTTTAAAATGATGTCAAATAGAAGAGTGAAGCGATAGGAAACTACCAGAGCAAAGCCCAAGGAGCGAGACCCAATTCCATGAGGTCCCATATTCCCATCTTTACAGGCCCAAGGTAAGAGGTCTCCTGTAGGGTTTAGGCTCAGTAGTTTCCTATAAATAAAATGTTCATCTAAGATGTAAAGGATCTTCTTCTTCCTCGGGTTTAAGCTCATTAGTTTCCTATAAATAAAATGTTAATCTAAAATGTAAAGGATCTTCTTCTTCCTCTGTGATATAACTCCAACTCCATTGTAATAGATGAAACTTCCATTAGCTTGAATCATCAATATAACACTGTTTTTTTGTTGATAACTCTTGATGCCGTTAATCTTTTACATTGAGTTATCTTCAAAAAGTTATAGACATTTAAAAAAGTTTGGGAGAACTTGAAAAAAAGTGAACAATGGTAGGCATACCAATTTACCCCTCCATATATTTTTCACACTTAAGCATTTCTTCTTTTGACCTGGATTAGATCTGGACCATTGATTTCCTAGATCAATAGTCAAGAATCCTTCATACACTTCGCACAGAAATAAAACTTTGTATTTGATCTTTCATCTCCCGTGATAATCCTATGATTTTATATAATAAGAAAATTGCAACACAATAAATGCCTTCCATACCGTTACGTCCGGTGACGATTATTGGAAGTGGGATGGTGGGACCGATGAGCTTTTTTCTGTCAGGACGGCTCGGAATTTGTATCAACGGCAGTGGGTTAAGTATCGTTTTATCCTTACCAGTGGAGTAAACTTGTCCCTAACAAGGTTAACCATTTTTGTTGGAGATCAGAAATGGGTTGTATTGCTACCTGTGATGCTCTCATGCAAAGGAACATTATGTTAGAAATTTAGTAACGATTCTACATAATCGTTTGATCAAATACAGTGCAGAAAAACAATAATGGAAGAAAAATACAACTGTGAGAACAACTAAACATAAAATCCATAGAAATCCAATCACGAACAGCTGCAGGATTAGTTCCTGCAAAACAAAAAAACACAGAAGGAAATCGAAAGGAACCGAGCTTATGTTTAACACAATTCCCATAAACAGATTCGTCGTCTATTCCCATGGTACACCGATTCTCAACAGTGTGTGCTGCCGGACGAGACACTTGCGTGAAACACGACCGGAAAGGAGCAGCACCGATAGAGATCAGATGCAACAGCAAAGCAGAAAGTGTATGTGTGTATGTGGTATTCTGTGTGCACTCTTTCTGCCCGAAACTCGTGTAATTATACACGTAAATAAACAAAGATTAATAACCATTAATGTGTCATTAACCATTGTAATGAATAATCAGTTTGGAATGAAAAAAAAGTTTTCGTTTTGATAAACTAAAAGCCTCTTCTAGAATCTGCTCAAAAGTGGTTCGAAAATATCAGCAAAAACTTGTCTTGCATAGACACAAGTTTTGGAGCTACATTCGTGTCCGCAGGTCGTGCAGATACGAGTTTAGAATTTCGACCCGACTGGCCATTTTCCGCACCCCCTGCGCGAGGGTATGAGCCAGAGTAAAACATGACACAGCAGATGTCAAAGGCTTTGAGGTTTATCCTTATAAACCAACTCAACTTTTGTTCCCACACCAATGTGGGACAAGATGCACCACATTTTCCAAACTTGAGCAAAATTAACTTTGAGATTAACATCTCATTCACACACATTTTCCAACAATCCCCCACATGAATGGAGGTTGATCTCAGAAGCAACGTAATCCCAATCGAATTTCAGTAGTTGAATCTTGCATACGATAGGTAGGTGTTACCCTTTGAACCTTCGCTCATGAAAGACACTTAGTATACTGGCTCTAAGTAGACGGTGATGTCTTTGTACTCATCTGCCGTTTGTGTAGGCGACAAGGGTGCTTCACACAAGACTCTCCTTGACAATATCAAGTCCTTATAGTTATGTTCATTATGGTCATGAACATTAGCCTGGTTCTGCGAGAGCTCTTAGGTATTGTGCCCCCTCTCAATACCCTTCGAAGCGACCCCATTTCTCTCTCATATAGGTGATTCACCATGTTTGGCTACCTCAGTCGAATCATTAAAATCCATAGGCTTAACCTCGTAGTTGTCACTTTTAGGAATGGACTACGAGATGTACTGATTCCAATTTTACATCCCCTTCTAAAGTGCATGGGTTGATTAAATCTTCCCTTCCACAGTGACCTCTCCAGTTCATACAATTAGGTTGTCCTCCGAACTCTGTCCGAACCTAATTCAATATTCCGAACTTAGACCGAACTTCAGAATACCGAACTTTATCCGAAAGACCTCCGAACCTCCACCGAACTAGACTAACTCCAAACTCTCACCGAACACTAACCGAACACTATCCGAACTTGAGCTTCGGAGCGGTTACTCCGAACTCGACCAGTGAACTCCGAACCTCGACATAATTTTTCAAAAATGCGCAAAACTTGACTGATTTTGACGAAACTTGTAATCGTGGATCAGGAAACTCGATAAGAAACGATTTAGAAGCAGATTTGACACCAAAGACTCGATAGAATTGATGAAAAACACACAAACAAACTCGAGAAACACCAAAAACGCTTCAAAAATCCAGAAATAGCAACCACAGATCAGTAGAGTGAACCAGATAGCTCTGATACCACTTAGAAATGCGTGAGCATCGGATCGTCTACTCAATCTAGCTATTTGGACATTGAAACGTAATTAACCGATTGTTTTATTGATCACAAATGAACAATTACAATCAGAGAACACTTAGAAACTGACACAGAGAAACACTCTCAGAAACACACACTTAGCAGAAATCTCACACGCTCAGAACTACTGATTACAAAGTCCAAACTTCTATATATAGTCGAGCTGGTCAATCTATGTCCGAACCTCAGGTTCGGCCAGTCCGAACTCCTGGTTCGGACCAGGTTCGGCCAGTTGACATTTGGCTTGAACTTGTCCTTTGTTGATACCTGATATGTGCGTCGTGTGAAGTATCAAACAAAGGACAAGTTCAAGCCAAATGTCAACTGGCCAAACCTGGTCCAAACCAGGAGTTCGGACTGGCCGAACCTGAGGTTCGGACAGAGATCGGCCAGTCGACTATATATAGAAGTTTGGACTTTGTAATCAGTAGTTCTGAGCGTGTGAGATTTCTGCTAAGTGTGTGTTTCTGAGAGTGTTTCTCCGTGTCAGTTTCTAAGTGTTCTCTGATTGTAATTGTTCATTTGTGATCAATAAAACAATCGGTTAATTACGTTTCAATGTCCAAATAGCTAGATTGAGTAGACGATCCGATGCTCACGCATTTTCAGTTTTCCTTTATATAAAATTTAATCTTTCATGGGCTTTAGTCCCATTCCCATGGACGACTTCTGAACTATTCTCTACTTAGGCCTTTTGTTAGCAGAACCGCAATATTATCCTTTGACTTCACATAGTCAACAGTGATAATTCAAGTCGAGATTAGTTGTTGTACCGTATTATGTCTACGTCTTATATGTCGATTCTTCCCATTATACATTGTGATATGAGCTTTGCCAATTGCCGATTGGCTATCACAATGTATACATATGGCCGTTGCCGGCTTAGGCCATCTTGGTATATCCTCAATAAATTGACGTAGCCATTCTACCTCTTCACCAGCTTTATCTAAAGCGATGAATTCTGCTTCCATCGTGGATCTAGCAATAACTGTTTGTTTTGATGATATCTGTGATATGGATGCACCTCCAAGTGTGAATACATATCCACTCGTTGCTCTGGAATCATTCGTATCAGATATCCAATTTGCATCACACTGTCCTTCAATCACTGCTGGATATCTGTTATAGTGCAGCCCGTAATCCCTTGTGTACCTTAGGTACCTAAGTACCCTAATCACGCGACACCAATGAGTTGAACTTGGATTACTCGTGTACCTACTTAGCTTGCTTACAACATATGCTAAGTCTGGTCTGGTACAACTCATCAGATACATAAAACTGCCAATAATTCTTGAATACTCTAATTGGTTAACAGGCTCTCCTCTATTCTTAGCTAGATGTTGACTTATTTCAATGGGAGTTCTAGATACATTAGAGTCATTTGCATTGAACCTTTCAAGAATTTTGTCCACATAGTGGGTTTGTCTTAAAGCAAGTCCACTTTGGGTTCGTGTGATTTGAACTCCCAGAATCACATCTGCTAACCCCATGTCTATCATGTCAAATCTTGATTTCATGATGTCCTTTGTTGATTTTATAATTTTGTCATTACTTCCAGCAATGAGCATGTCATCAACATAGAGACACAAGATGACATAACCATTTGGTGTGTCTTTCATATACACACACTTGTCACATTCATTGATCTTGATTCCAGAACCAAGCATGACATGATCAAACTTTTGATGCCATTGTTTTGGAGCTTGCTCAGTCCATACAAGGATTTGACCAGTTTACACACTTTCTTTCTTGTCCAGAGGCTATAAATCCCTCTGGTTGTTCCATGTAAATCTCTTCCTCTAGATTTCCATTTTAAGAAAGCAGTTTTCACGTACATTTGGTGAACTTCCAAATTTCTAATGGCTGTAATAGCAAGTACCAACTTGATGGAGGTTATTTGTGTTACTGGTGAATATGTGTCAAAGTAATCTAGACCTTCTTGGTGTATGTATCCTTCGACCACCAGTCTTTCCTTGTACTTATCTATGGTGCCATCTGGCTTCATCGTTTTCTTGAAGATCCAACGATGACCTAGTGGTATGCATCCCGGAGGAAGATCCACTAGTTCCCGTGTATGATTTTGTAAAATAGAATCTATTTTACTTTTGATGGCCTCCCTCCATTGAGGTCCTTCTGAGGAAGTTAACGCTTCACGATATGTTTTGGGTTCACTTTCTATCATGTACGTGTAGAAATCAGGACCAAAATATTTTTTAGTTCTAGCCCTCTTGCTTCGCCTAGGCTCAAAATCTTCTTCCTCAGGTTGCTCTTGTTCTTCCGTAACACGTTCTAGTTCTTTCGTAACACGTTCTAGTTCTTCCGGAACTAGCTCATTTTGTGTTTAAACATGAACACATTCATCGTCTGCCCCAGATGTATTTCCATATTCTTTTGTAATGCATAGAAATATAATTTCAAAGAATGAAGCATTCTTTAATTCCATTATCGTTCCTTTGAGAATACCAGGAATCTTGGATTCATGCATAAGGAAATGATATGCGCTACTATGATCTGGATATCCAATGAATATACAATCAACAATTTTGGGTCCTATCTTTTGAGCCTTAGGTAGTGGAGCAACCAACTTGGCTTGGCACCCCCACACTTTGAGGTATTCATAGGATGGTTTCCTTTTCCACCATAGCTCGTATGGGGTTTCATCTCTTTTCTTATGGGGTATCCAATTTAAAAGATAGTTTTCCAAAAGGATAGCATCCTCCCACATGTTTTGGTTTACACCAAAACTCACTAACATGGCACTCACGATTTCTTTCAAGGTTTGATTTTTCCATTCAGCAATCCCATTTGATTGGGGTGAATACGGTGCAGTGAACTCATGTCTACTTCCGTTTTGCAAACAGAGTTCAGCAAATGGTGAGACATACTCACCACCTCTATCACTTCGTACAACCTTGATCTTTCTTTCAAGTTGATACTCAACTTCAGTTTTATATGCAATGAAAGTTTCAATTGCCTCGTCTTTACTTTTGAGCAAGTAAACATAACAATACTTTGTGCAATTGTTGTTAAGCGTGATTAAGTATTAAATCCATTTCCTGTTGGAATGGATTTACAAATCACACACATCTGTGTGGATCATACCCAGTGATTCAGTATTTCGTTCAACCGGTTTGAATGATGATCTAGTTAGTTTTTCTTCAACACACGTTTCACATTTATGGTTTGAGTCAATATCAAAGTTTGGTATGTAATTTAGTTAAATCAAACGACGAATGAAATTAAAGTTAACATGACCAAGTCTACCATCCACACATTAGAAGACTCAAGCAAATAAGTAGAACTGGTACAAGTCTTATTCATAACATTGTTAACAACCATTACATTCAGTTTGAACATACCATTGAGAGCATAGCCCTTTCCAACATACACACTTTTCTTGGTCAACACGACCTTATCTGATTCAAACACCATTTTGAAACCAAACTTGTTCAACATCCACCGAGACACAAGTTTCTTTTGAATCTCAGGGACATACAACACATTGGTCAAGGTAAGCTCATTTCCTGATGTCATTTTCAGGATGACATTTCCTTCTCCTTTGACTTCAGCGGTGGCAGAGTTACCCATGAAGAGCTTTTCTCTATTAGTAACTTCTTTGATTGTCAGCACAAACATGACATTTGGCACCGATGTCGAACCACCATTCCTTAGTATTCGAACCAACCAAGTTAACCTCAGATATCATCATTGTGAGGTTAGAAATCATGGCAAGAATATTTTCATGATCATCAACTATATTGGCTTGACGAGAGGCATCTTTCTTCGGTTGCCTACATTCATTTGCCTGATGCCCTGGCTTGTCACAGTTCTAACACGTGCCTTGGAATTTCTTTTTCACAATTCCACCTTTGGGTTTAAGGTTAGACCATTTCCCCTTGTTCTTCTTCTCAGCTCATCTTCTATTTTTGTTACCCTTCGAGGATTAACCATATTTAACAATATTGCCCTTTGCTAGCTCGGGGACATCACATTGGCTTTTGAGCAATTTTGTTGTCTTCTTTAATGCGAAGACGAACCACAATATCTTCAACGGTCAATTCCTTTCTCCTATGTTTGAGATAGTTCTTGAAATCAACCCAACTCGGTAACAATTTCTTGATCATGGCAGCAACTTGAAATATCTCGCTTAGTGACATTCCCTCCGCATGAATATCATGAAGAATGATTTGCAAATCTTGGATTTGAATCATAACAGTTTTTTAGTCAATCATTTTAAAATCCAAGAATTTGGCCACCACAAATTTCTGTGTGTCCGCATCTTTGGTTTTGTATTTTCGTTCCAAAGATTCCCATAGTTCCTTGGTCGTGTTCACTTTACAATACACATTGTAAAGTGAGTCCGCCAAACCATTGAGCACATAGTTCTTCCACAAGAACTCAGAATGCTTTCAAGCTTGAACCGCGCTAACAGATTGAGCATCCATTTCCCCTTCAGAAATTTGGGGAGCGGTTTCAGTCAAGAAATTCACAAGGTTCAACGTTATCAGATAAAAGAGCATTTTTTGCTGCCAACGTTTGAAGTTCATACCGTTAAACTTTTCAGGTTTTTCAGCGTGGCTTGCAACCGCGTTAGTCAACGGTGCAACCATCATTGTGGTAACAACAACATCAGAAGTAAAAACTGTAGAGACACCAGAGGTCGGTAAAGGCTGAGATGAGTCCATTCTTAAATGAGAAGAACCAGAAGAAGAACAGTTAGTAAATTCGTACACAGAGCGTACACCAATTTGTTTAAGTTTGTTAGAAATTCAGTAACGATTCTAAAATAATCGTTTGATCAAATACAGTATAGACAAACAATAATGGATGAAAAATACAACGGAGAGAACAACTAAATGTAAACTCCACAGAAATCCAATCACGAACAGCAGCAGGATTAGTTCCTACAAAACAGAAAAACACAGAAGGAAATCGAAAGGAACTGGGCTTGTGTTTAACACAATTCCCTTAAACAGATTCGTCGTGTGTTCAGTTTGGAATGCAAAAAGGTTTTCGGTTTGATAAACCAAAAGCCTCTTGCTCAAAAGTGGTTCGAAAATATCAGCAAAAACTTGTCTCGCATGGACACACGTTTCGGAGTTGCATTCGTGTCCACAGGTTGCGCGTTCAGAATTTCAACCCCACTAGGCCATTTTTCGCACCCCCCCCCCACCCCACCCCTGCGCGGGGGTATGAGCCAGAATAAAACATGACACAAGAGATGTCAAAGACTTTGAGGTTCATCCTTATAAACCACCTCAACTTTTGTTCCCACACCAATGTGGGACAAGATGCACCACATTTTCCAAACTTGAGCAAAATTAACTTTGAGATTAACATCTCATTCACACACATTTTCCAACAAATTATGGTTAACAATTCGGTTTGAAAATATTATGGAGAAGTTAATGAGTCAGTTGAGCATCTTCTTCTTGGTTGCAGAGTTACTTCAGAAGTTTGGGATCGTATTTCTTGTTGGTGTAAAGTTCCTACTATTTTCGCGTTCACAATCAGAGACTTGCTTGAACTCCCAAATGTGATTAAGGTCTCCAACCTCAAGCACAAGTTTATTCATGCGATTATTCGTGTGGCGATGTGGAATATTTGGTGCTGTCAAAATGAGATTACTTTTAAGGATGGTAAAGCTTCGACGGATGGAGTTTTGGACAAGGCAAGAGCCCTTGGTTTCCTTTGGGTCTCTAATCGGATGCGAAAGAGGAGGATAGATTGGGTTCAATGGTATGCCTTTGATGTTGGTTGATGTATCTTTTTTGGGTGAATTTCATATATACCCCTTTAAACTTGAAAAATATCATATATACCCATCCAAAATTTAAAATATCATATATATCCTTGAAAAGTAGTTAAAATATCAAATTTACCCATTTTCATTAGAATGATTTAAAAAATGACCATTTTACCCTTATTTATTTTAAACCTTTATTATTACATATTTACCCTTAAAAATTGTTTTTAACTTTCTCAATTCTTATCAGTTCTATGTTGATCGAATCCTGAATCGTTAGATGAATAAGTAGATAACAAATATAAGATTACCAGTAGTTATCTGGTTGAGATCAGCAGTAGTTAGATTGTTCATCCTGTTTCTTGACTGGGTTCCCGTTTAGCGTGTATGATGAGGATGGAAGTCGTAGGAGGGCCTACGAATTAGAGAGAGAGCAGAGGAGAGGAGGTCAAAATTCTTAGGTGGTGATTAACCCTTAACCTCTGATATAATCTCTATATTTATACACCCAAGGGGAAACCCTAATTCTTTCATTAAGGGTAACTACGTCCATCAAATAAATGTCTGATAGGGTTAGTTAGGTAATTGATCAATTAAATTAAATGATTAATGTCGTAATATATATACGTAAATACATATATATTATTATGAATCATTATTAAGTGACTATTCATATACCTAACTCCCTTCTATCATTATGATGTATTATTACATGAGCCCTAAAATAGTGGCTATATGATGTAATGAAGATCAATACATATGAATAATATGAGTTCTATCTAATCTCTATTCTCTCTTTCTCCTAAGATTCTTATGTTCTTCTCCATATACATATTTAGATAACGTGCTAATGGGCTGTTGTTATTCAACATGTTATCAGCACGAATTGAATTTTTTGGAGTTGATCAAGTTATCATAAGGTAAATCATATTTGCCCGATTAATTTGCCGTTGTTCTTCAATTGACTCTTAAACAAAATCCATATTGTAATTCATACAATCTTGGATTGCGTTAGTGTTGGGCTAGATTT
>JBCNJP010000010.1:84546536-84568223 GCA_039602395.1 Deinandra increscens subsp. villosa | reverse complement strand
AATAATGCCCATCATTTTTCCCCTTGAATTCAACTCTTCCTCATCTATGTTGTGCAGTAGTGTCGTTAGCTTACACCTCCACGAATCTATATCTGATGTGGGAGCACCCTAGAAATATAAAAAGAATATTAAAATATAACAGCAAGAAACCCAACACAGTGTAGAATAGTCATGCCCACCCATAACAAATGTGTTGAAATCACAAGCTACAAAATACAAAACAAATATTATTACAATACAACGGGTATTAGAGAATTGCGTACTAAAGTTAAAGTTCAAGCATAGTTCAATAGAATGATGACTTCTTCCATTAATGTATTTACATATTTGGGAAGTCAACACTATATCGGTATATCTCTAAATTAGTGTTATTAAAATCATATAAGTATGGAATAAACCATATAGGGACTTGTAGTTCACAAAGAAAATCAACAGAATACATGAAAGAATCAAAATCCTATTGAAATGCCCTTCTATACACAGGTTAAATTGTACTATATGACCAATTAAGGTTGAATTGATTCGTATTTTACACATCAGTGCAATATTTGATTAGTAAAAGATAAATTTGATTCAACGTCTATTCATCTGAGCATACCTATGGTGACTACTTACCATACTAAACATTGTGTGTGTGTGAAGATCGAACAGGGAGAGAGCACTCACAATAACAAAGAAAAAATGTCTCCAATGTGAATCCAGTACAATTTCTAAAACAACCGAGAAAGACAAAATTAAACAAAAAAATATGACAGATTCTCAAAAATTGAAACATTATAACAAAAATGTAGATAGATAAAAATTTAAAGAGATTGGACACACAGTCTTAACCGGTCAATAATCGAACATAATTCAGATGACAAACCTGATCAACTAAACCATAATAGTATTCAACATATCACAAAGCCACCTAAAAGCAATTGCCATGCCAATTGATAAGCTATAGACCCTAATCAATAATTTACTTGCATAAAAAAAAGATATAATTTACCTTATGAAAAGTTTGTTGCAGGTTCACAATAAAACAAATCCCTAACTACATACGTGTAGAAATTATGTGATTCAAAATTAGATTAAATCTTATGTAAGAGAAAGAAATAAACTTTAACTTCAAAATCACGCTTAGAAAATTCTAATCCAACAAGATCATTAAAATTATCTAGAATGTGAAATCAGGTTATTAGAAATGGCAAGAGTCACACACCAACAGGACTATTCAGAGAACGATAAATGCAGTAAATCTAAGAGAAGAAAATTCTAATCCAAATGTTCAAGTCAATCAAAATTACTGTACCTTACACCAATATACGACAGTCAATAGGAAAAAGCGCGAGCGTTAACAATCAATCCCAGAGTCGGCGTTTCGCGAAAGTCAAATGGTCAACCCTGTAAAACAAACGAAGAAGAAAACGAACCATAAAAATCGATGGGAATAATGAGAGTATTTTTCGAACCTCTAAACCACAACAATCAGATGACCAATGTAGTTGCAATCCAGACACTCACAATTAGATGGAATTAATCGAAAAAAAGGAAGATTACCTGTAGTATCGATGGTGTTGACAAAATAAAACCTATCAAAAAGGTGGATTTAAGAAAACCTCAATCTTTACCGGTTTTACATGCATCGATGGTGAAGAGTGGGCGAATACACACAGAAACCGTTCATCAATGGCGGAGACTAAAGAAATTAGCAATCTAAAACTAGAAGCATTGCTCCTAATCAAACGGAGCAAACTGTCAAATACAATGTAGGAAAAAAAATGCTTAGCGAAATTACCCCGACGCTACATTTTTTTCACGTCGGACAAAGACGTATAAGTCATATCATACATGATTTTGAAATTGTTTGAGCGTGTGGATCGTTTACTTAATCATTATGAAATCAATGTAAAATGAGCTAGAACACAAAGAGTAAATACAAAAGACTTGTATTAACCACTGAGAGAACCACAGAGTACATAGAGAAGATATGATTTGGAAGCTTTTTTAAAATCTATTACAAGACGACTATTTATACACATTGAATCTCGTTGGTCCGAACCTCAGGTTCGGACCTGTTCGGCCCTGTCCAAACTCCAGGTTCGGCCATACCTAATCTTGCATGTCTTCGTCTTGTATTCGATACTTCACATGATGATCAGGACCATGTATCAACAAACTCCCCCTCGACATGTGTAGTATCTTATCCTCTATTAAAACTTGTATCTTATATCTTCAATCAAACTCTTCCTCGATCTTGACGATGAGTTCAATCTTGAATACTTGATATTGCATCGTGTGTAATCTCTTTATCAACAATCTTCAGAAGACTTGAAGTTGTGATGTTCTCTTTCCACTTAGAAACCTGCCAATATAAATAATCTTGGCGCAAAACATCTCTTCGAGACTCCAAGATATTTTGATTTTGAGAATTGATTTTGTATGTCGTGTTGATCAGTCGAAAACAAATTAGAAATAAAATCTTTTTGGCTTTTAGAAAATTTATATCGAAACACATCTAAAATCTTTTTGGTATTTTCTGATAAGAAAAGTAAATGCATAATAGAATCAGACACTATTTTTGTCTTCTGCGAGAAATATCACAACTTGGGATCATATTGGTCATAACATGCTGAACTACACTTCAGTTTCGATTATTGTAGCACATAAGCCATGCCGATTGCATATATAATTTGTCCAACTTTAAACTTTGGCATAATCATACTCATAACATCTGGATATGTTAAAGTATTGATTAGTTTTGCATTGACCAGTGTACCCCACACTATCAGACATACTCAGATATGTTTTGTTTATCACACTTTGTGATTTCATTTGTGATTTTAATCACATAATGATTATAACCATGATATAGTCAACTGTGTTCCATGCAAAAAGAAATAAGAATGTTAAATCGTCTACCTTAAGGTCGATCTTTTCGATACGCAGATAAGACATCAGATTTAACAAAATAAGAAAATAAAACAAGTTGAAATTGTATAACCCAACAACAATCAGGTCGGTACTCCCGTGCAAGCAGAGAAAGTCCGATGAGTTATACGAAACACCAAAGAAAATAAAGCAGAACGTCAAACGAACAACAATCAGGTCTGTCTTGTGGACACGCAGAGAAAGTCCGATCGTTTGACAAAATAAAGAAAATCAAACAAGTTTAAATCTTTGCAAAATGAATACATGTATACACAGTGACTTCTCATCTTAGTTTTCACATATCTTTTCCTTGATATATCGTGAGATATGCATCAAGATGTTGTCCACTAGGTCAAGCATCAAATTATTTTAGTGTATATCACATTCGTATACTTTTTGATTTGCCGAGCCTATCTTACACATCGATTAAATGGTCTTATGACTTTTTCACTTACTTTACCCATGAGTCAGACGATGTAAGCCAATGTACCATCATTTCCCAATCATGTCGGATACAATTTCTCATTTTTCAATGGTTTTTGTCTTTTCCAAATTTCTCCCCCTAAAAATGACAACTCTATTTATAGATTTTCATTTTTACAACTTGAAAAACAACACACTATTTTTGAATTTTCGTAAAAATAAACTCCCCCTCAGAATGAGACGGAGGTAAAACAAAAACAAGAAATTGATCAACCAACACGAATACTTGCAGTTTTAGCCTTTTGAAAACCAAATGATTTTGAAATTTAGTTTTAAATTAGCACAGACATTTCACAATCAGCAATTTCCCAATCACCGAAAGGTCTTCCTGAAATACCTATTTGACACCAAATAAAACATTAATCGCTTGGGGACCGACCCGATTCAACAGCGTCGGGTCGCCCGGTGTCTTCCACATAGTCGTTGTTGGCCGTGGAAACAACTTTCGGTTTCCAAAGTTATACAATTTTCAATTTTCGATCAGAACCTGAATCAGATTCAATCGACGTACTTGGTTTAGACCAAGACGATTTACGGGTTGATTTAATCTTTGGAGACCGTGGTTCATCAAAAAATTGACCTTTGTTATCCACATATTTTGCAGTTTTGTGGATATATGCAGTCGTCGGACAATCAACAGCTAGATGTCCCGGTTGACGACATACATAACAAAGTCGTTCTCTAAAAGCATTTGAAAATGGTTTTGAATTTTGACAACCAGATGAATGTTCAGAATCAAAGTTATCAAAGAAACCATCAGAAGAATCATACCAGGTGATGGACTCCTTGAAGATAACGATCTTTCAGAATAATAACAAGATTCCTTATGAGATGATGATTTCTTTGCAACCTTTGCTTTAGAAACCTTTGTAACTTTCACTGGTTTCTTTGCTTGAACTGTTTCTTCCTTTATTTCATAACCCAAACCTTTGTGTTTGAGTCCTTGATTCTTTGAAGAAGTTGAAAAAGAACCCGAAGGTTCTCTTGCCTTAGCTTCTCTAGTAAATTTGGCTTTAATATCCTTCAGATTGTTCTTCTCAATCAAAACTTTGTCTTCTTCGGTTGCAGATGGAGAACTCGAAGAAACCTTATCAAACCATTTTCATTTTCCAACAAAACAGACCTTGATACAAATTTTGGAGCTTCGCCCAAAGACTTTTCTTTCTTCTTAGACTTAGACTTGTTCTTCTTGGGTGGAGTGGCAAATTTTGAATAATCATGCACTGCAGCTTTAGAATCAAACGGAGCAGAAGTAACTTCAATTAAATCCACTGGTTGAGGAACCAAGTGAACATCATCTTCCTTAGAATTCTCCGAACTCTTATCCTGCTTGTATAAGAAATTTAGCAATGTCGGTGACAAATTGCAATTCTTCACTTGCCTCTTCAACTCCAAAATTTCCAATTTCAAATCATTAATTTTCTGTTGACCCTCAAACACCTCCTTTTATGACTTGATGAATTTTGCATTAAGATCATCATATTCATAAGTTTGTAGTTTTCTGATATCACATTTAGCAAACAACTCTTCAAAAACACTTTCTCTCTTTTGCTTATAAATCTCAACATCTTTAGTCAACACTTCTGTAAGACCTATCT
Source organism: Deinandra increscens subsp. villosa (assembly GCA_039602395.1). NCBI lineage: Eukaryota > Viridiplantae > Streptophyta > Magnoliopsida > Asterales > Asteraceae > Deinandra > Deinandra increscens. The sequence goes on along the minus strand of JBCNJP010000010.1, from coordinate 84,563,229 downwards.
TAGGTTGGTGGCAACTCAAACATTACACCTTAGGAGTTGGTTTCATCCTTCACTTGGGTTTTGCTAATAACACTAAGTGATTTCATAATAATAACCCTTAGCGATCCCATAATGATTCCTGAAGTTTTGGGATTGTTCTTAGTGATTTCCAGATAGTCTTGCCGATTTGGACAGTGGTCTTGGAGATCTGGATTTGTTCTTGGAGATCCCGTTTGTTCTTGGAGATCTCGCTGATAAGCCTTGAAGATCTCATTTGCTCTTGGAGATCTCGCTGCTAAGCCTTGGAGACCTCACCAACCTTGGCGACCTCACCAAGCTTTGGTGATCTGGATTTCCTTCTTGGCGACCTCACCAAGATCCTGGTGATCTGGGAGTTGCTCTTGGGGACCTCACCAAGATCCTGGCAATCTGGGAGTTGCTCTTTGCGACCTCACCAAGACTTGGTGATTTGGGAGTTGCTCTTGGCGACCTCACCAAGATCCTGGTGATCTGGGTTTTGTTCTTGGTGACCTCACCAAGGCTTGGCGACCTCACCAAGTGTTCTTGGCGATTTCACTATTGTTCTTGGCGATCTAGTCAGTCTAATGACATAAAATTCACTAACTTCAATAACATTCTCTTGATTTTAGTGGAATCACGACCTGTGCTCTCTCCAGTATAAATAGCAACACCAGAATAACCTAAAATAAGCTCCTGGACGGCTGTTTGAAGAAAGAGAGCACTTGTGTGTGAAAACCCACGTGTTCTTGAGTTTCAGGCATGAAATCTAAGGATTTCAACCAAAAAACACTATGATTTGATCATGGATTCATGATTTCCGCACTTGGATCTATGTATTGGATGAGTAAAGGCTCCAAATTGGTCCTGACAAATGGTATCAGAGCCATTGTTCTTCATGTTCTTGAGTTTTTTCTCAAAAACTTGAAGAATCACTCATTCAAGTCATCAAATCTAGTTGTTTGCTTGATTCCTTGAACCAATTTGAACGGAATTTCACAAGGAATCTGTTGGAATGCTTAGATTTCATCAATAATCGCAATAAATGGGTCAATTTTTGAGTTTTCCAGATTTATGCGAACACAAAGCATACGTGCTGTGCGTTTCTTTTAAAAAATAAAGTCCGTCTTCCACTGATTTTGAGTCAAATCTGAACATGCATACATGTTAGACTCATGATTTAGGGATGATAGCAACTTGAATCACTCAAAAACATCAAGTATTAAAGATTTTAGAGCAAAAATTGTGTTTTTGAAAGTTTTTCATAAAAATCACTATTTGATCTGACTTCACATAGATTAAGTGGTTTTTGGAGCTTGTTGTAGTTAACAAATCTGTTCGTAAGCAAATTCCTAAACTATTGGTGCAATAAAAACTTGATTTCGTGAAATTTGATTTTGACCTAGTGATTATGCTCAAGAACATAGCTGAAAATTTTCTAAGTCTTGAAATAATTGAAAATCTCAATTTTCACATTGTTGCTTGATTGAGTTGGACTAAATAAGCTTCAAGATGTTTGTTTTGTAGGTTCTGAGCAATTAACCTCAATCTTAGCATCCTTTAAAGCAATTTCGGAGATCTCGACCCGTTTGACCCATTAAGCACTTTTGAAGAAACACAACTTGTTTCACCATGTCTGACTTTAACTCTGGAAATCAAATGTTTCAAGCAAATAACAGGCCTCCAAAACAACTACGGGGGTTGCAACATGGATCGGAAGTCAACCACCGGAGGAGCTCAATTCTTGGGAATCGATTGGTTTCGTGGCAATGCAAGAAGCAGTCAACCGTGTCTACTTCACCTACTGAATCGGAATACATTGCAGCTGCCTCCTGCTGTTCTCAAGACCTCTTGATCCAGAATCAGCTTCTGGACTACGGTTTGTGTTGGAACTTTTAATAAGTGTGACTAACGCCATCAAATCTATTCTCGAATAATTCGGTTGAAGAATCCATTGTGATTTGATTCAGAGACGCGGGTTGTGATGCTCGAGGCTTGCAGGTTTGGACCGAAGACGTTTTCTTGAAAAGTCAACTGTTTGGGTCAACGGTCAACGTAAAAGTCAACGGAAGATCAGTTCGAGCGAGTCAAGCTTCATATTAATTAAATCAACTTTGATTTAATTAATAATTTATTTTAGTTGTTTATTTGTAATAAGCTCATTTTATTTTTGTGTCTTGCTAGTTAGTGGGCTAGTGAGCACATGGGCTCTCCTATATATAGGGTGAGTGTGCTCATTTGTAAGCGATGATGATTCTTAGAGTGAGTGAGCACCATTCTAGAGAGAGAGAGTCACACATTGGGTTTGAGCTCAACCCAATGTGACCATGGATTTCCTATGACGAGTTTGTAATCATTCGGTTTGTTGTAATCATTCGACAATAATCAATGAATCGTTTGATCTTTCATTTCTTGTTATAGATTATCTTAGATTCTCATCATCCCGTCTCCTTATCTCATCTTTGTTCTTGCTCAATGTCGAGATTCTTGATGTGAAATCGGTCCTGACAGTTTGAATTTCATGTCCACCCCTATTAACATTGATAATACTGCTGTCATGTTCATTGTTAAGAACCCTGTTCAGCACTCTAAGACCAAACACATAGAGATTAGGCATCACTTTATTAGGGACTGTCATGAGAAAAAGCTTATTACCTTAGTTCATGTTTCCTCTGAAAATCAACTTGCAGATCTCTTCACCAAGGGATTTGATGTTTCTAGGTTTAATTTCCTAGTTCAATCAGTAGGAATGATTAACTTTGAGTAAGCTCACCTTTAGGTTCCTTTTAAGTTATTGCCTTAGTCTTAGGTTGTGTAGTCTTAGATGTATTGTCCTTGTTCGCTTCCTTGCCGTGATAATCTCGTTATAGAAAACCCAAAAGGATTTTATTTTGTTTCAATCTTTCCGACACCAAATTGAAAAGCCAAAAAGATTTTGTCTTTAAATGTTTCCTGAAAACACAAAAATATTTTACCTTTAGTTTCTTTAAGTCTTGTTATGTTTTTGGTCATCTTTTCTTGACCATCAATAAGACATTTCATAAAGTGTTAATCAAATCTTCAGAAAATACCAAAAATATTTTATCTTATTTTATTTTATTTTAATTTTATGTCTTTGTGTCAGTTGGCCAAGCCTAAACCGACTCTCGGTTGAAAAATAAGAGAAAATCCCAAAAAATTTGAAAAAATTAATAAAAATCACTAAAAATAGAATCGGGTCATTTCAAACAACTTTTATGAAGACACTTGTTGAATACCTGAGGAAAAGTCAAAATCTTGAATTTTTAGTGATGCTTCAATAAATACTAAAAAATTGTAGAAAGTTCCAAAAATTTGCAAAAATAAATAAAAATCATGAAAATTAGAATCGATTAATTCCCAACAACTTTTGTAAAGGAACTTGATGGGTACTTGAGTCTAAGCATAAAATCTTTGTATTTCTGCAATGCTTAAAATAATCTTTGAAAAAGAAAATCAGAAAAGTTTTGGTTTTTGGTTGGGCAAACTTTGAAGAACATGATATAGTTCTGGTCTTGTGATCTGACCATAGGATATGATCCAATCGATCAGCAATTCTATCATTCGATGTGTCGGTAGGCTCAGCGAAATAAGAATTAGGCAAGTCCTGTGATTAAACACTTAAAACCATGAAATTGTGGACTTTTAGTCAAAACAGTTAGCAAAATCCTTTAAATCTGCTTAAGTCTGTGCTAATTAAGTCAACCAACACACTCGAGTATTTCTTTTGCGGTAAGTGCTGATTTCAAACCATTCAATAAGTGTGAAACATCACACATTCACCAATAAGTGTGAATCATCACACATCCATCAATAAGTGAGAAAAATCTCACATCCATCCATTGACCGTGACACATCTGCTGAGGAAACTCTGACCTTGTGTTCACGCGTCCCATCATTATCATTGAAAATATTCCGTGACACATCTGCTGAGGAAACTCTGACCTTGTGTTCACGCGAATAAAAAAAAACATATACACATCCATTTTGAAATCAGTACTTCCCTCTAAAGAAATAGGGGGAAGAAATTCCATATGTGTGTTGTGCATGACTGAAGTGCTAAATAGACAAAGCTAGGATAACTGTTTGACTTAGTGGAATAAAAGGTCAACACAACTTTCATTAAACCGGACTAAAATATGATAAATTACATCACAATGATTTTGCTGAAAATTACCTTGCTTGAGCTTAAGTGGATAACAATACCGACAATCTGACTTAGGTTACTGAATTTGTGAGGTGATTTGATTTGTAAGTGTCTGTGATCACGTAATTGACCGGTTTGATTCCTAACATAGTCCAACCATTACCGAGCAAAGTTATGCAAAATTAAGCAAATAACTGGAAACTGCTAGAAAATAAGGCTTTAACGGTGCAAATGAAAGCACTACGCTTTGATATAACCAAATTTGTCATAAAATGTGAATTTGGGTGCCTTGTGCTTAAAAACATCAAGTATGGGAGAAATAAGTCAATTTGAGGTCCATTTGCAGTTTTAAGTCAGAATCAACCGGTTTGGTAAGTTTGGGCTGGCCTGACTCAAGTTAATCCGATTCAATAAGGTTTTGGTTAAGAATGTGAAATTTAAAGTTTTTTTCTGAGTCAAAATGGTGTTTTCAACATGTTTATGTACTTAGAAAATTCTATATTTCTAAAATTGCCCTTAATGATTTCAATAAGGTTTTAGCAACTCACCGAGCTTACAACTGAGTATTTTCAGTGATTTTGCTTCAAGTGTTTTCATTTTGGTTGAAATTTGTACCTAAATCAGAAAATTTACAAAGAAATAAATAACTTGCTGTCAAATTTTTCCCTGTTGGCGATCTCGAGTGCTCTTTGGCGATTTCATAAAGACCGAAATTTGGTCTTGGCGATTTCGCCTAAGTCTTGGCGATTTCGCTTAAGTCTTGGCGATCTCGAGGATTGCCTCGGCGATTTCATAATGACCAAGACTTGGTCTTGGCGATTTCGCCTAAACCTTGGAGATCTCGAGCTCCTCGAGTGTTCCTTTGGCGATTTCGGATAATACAAAAGGGTTTGGTGATCGGTTTAAGTCCCAAATAAGACAAGTTTGGGTTGTATCTCATCACTTAGATCAAACAATAGCATTTTTGACAAAAGATGTCCGTTTGACCTATTTGGACTTTAATCATTCTAAACTCATTCCAATAGGAGTCAAATGACTCAAATAACTTGATAAATGGATTCTTTGACATAAAGTGGTAACATTTGTTGCTTTTGTGTTGTTTTAAGAATAAGATTGACCAAAGTGACAACATAGAAGCTATTCTTTACCATTTTTGACTGATTCCATCTTTCAATTGAATCTCACTGGATATGCTGCTTTAAATAATAGAATAAGTCAAGTTCTGGACTTTAACCTATCTAGCATAGATTTGAACTCAATGTAGGTTAAATCTGCTGTGGTTGACTTGCCTTAACTTGATTTTTGACAATTGCATGCATAGTTGACTTTTTAGGTCAAACCTGGTGAAATTCTCTCATATTTAATGAATTTGACCCTATTTAGGCTGTGTGTGGCTACCAATAAATTGTTTAACAAATTTTGCCTGATTTAATAACAGATTTATGTCCAGAAACATTCCAAGACATTCTTGTCTCTTAAATTGATCTTAACTCAATGTAGATCATCAAAGAGGTATGTGTCTTAAATTTTTGGCAATTCTTGATATACAACTATTGAGCTACACAGGGGCTGTTCATTAAACTCACTCAATCAATTTGAATCACATTAGTCAAATTCTAATCCATTCATGATTAATCACAAACAGGATCAAGCATTGTACCTGTTGATTTCTAGAAATATCTGAATTAGATCTTAGCAAACATTAGATCTTCTTCGAGGTATGTCTTCTGATCTCTAATAAAGTATTGGAATTTTGACTTCTGACCATTCAGGTAGATTGTTTTACTTATTGATTATTCAATAACTTAATAAATCTCATGAAATAAGACTTAGCATGCTAAATTTCTAAAATTCTGAGTGAGGTTTACAACTATACTTGATTTAATGAAATGACATGCATATTAGTCATTGTCTTATGAGTCTTTATCTTTTATTCTAAATAATGGTTAGGTTGGAAACTATTGAAGCTCATATCACACTTATATGAAAATAAATGTAAGAAAGGTTAGAATTTAGGGCTGATTGTTCCTATTTGTCTCTGACCTTGATGTTGATGCTCATGTCTGATATTGAATGCTTCTTATTCCTTTACTTGACTTTATTTGACTTTGGTTATGTGATTTAAGCATGTCAGAACTTCATACATGTATTCTGATTCATCATTTGACATCTTGTATATGCATAAGTGAAAATTTTTCATATTACTCCCGTACAAGTAGTTAAATAGAATATACGTGTCTGTAAGTGTCTCAAATTGCTCAAATCATGTTGGATTAGGAATACTTGGTTCAAGAATCTTGTTTGACCCCAAAATCAATAATTCAATATTATGAAGAACTCAAGTTTAGGGGGAATCACTTCTTGATTCCTTCTTAAGCTTATTGAGTCATTTGAGTCAAAATGTTGACTTTTTAACAAGAGTCCACTCATTTGTGTGAAATTTTATACAAGTTTCTCAAATTCTATCATAATTTGCCATTACTTGTGTTTTTCATCAAATAAACATCAAACGACATTCTTGAGTCAAAATTCACCTTGTCCTTCGCCAAAGTCAACATTTACAATAAAAGTTACTATTTCAAGGGAAATTACTGGAATTTGGGTCATGTCTACTGACATCCTCTGTTAAACTGAATTGATTGTTTTTGAGGAAATTTGAGCCTATGCCTTAAGTAAACTTCTTTAATGTCTTTGTAAGTTAATTGAAAAGCTCTGTCACTATCACGAATCTAGTGTGCCATGACATTCAGTTAACTTGTCAAATTTGATGTAATCATGTTGTTTCTTATGTGCAGATGGCTCCCAGACAGGAAAGAGCAGCCAATGCCCCTCTGGATTTCTCCAAGGCTCATAATCAATTCCGTGAATTTAACAAAAGCTGGACAGATGCCAGTCTATATGAACAGGCTTTCAGAATACTGGAAAACTCAAGTTGGATCACTAAAGACAGAGCCATACTTGGTTACTAGGAGAATGATGCCCGGTTCCTACACGCGCTACTGGCTGGGTCAGTATGATGGACCCGAAGTTCCATTTTTCCCGAACATGATTGAGGGAATTGGTGTGGATGAAGATCAAGGAAATAACAATGATGACGCTGATATGGCAGATGTCAATGCTGCTGATCCTGATAATAATGCAGCAAATCTACAAGATGATCATCCAATCAACTCTCCCATTCATGATGACCCTATGCATTCAGAACCTGAAGACAGAGCTTCAACCAAAGATGCAACTGAATCAGACAAATCAGAAGATGAAGATGAAGAGTCTGGTAGTGAAGCTGATGCGTCTGGCAATGATGCTAACAATAACTCAAATAAATCTGAATCCAAACCCGAATCTGGGTCAAGATTCCAACCTGGATCAGAATCAAGTTCTGACTCTACTAGTTCTGATACTAGGGGTCCAAAAAGAAAGAAACTGAAAACAAGAAAAAAAACCAAAGTTAGTGAACAACCTGAAGCGTCGAGTCATAAGAGCAATAGGTGAATAAAGACCATGCAAGATCAAGATGACCACTGAAGCTTGAGTACCTTGAAGAACTGGATCATGGTTAGCCAAAGGATTTGTTATCTATCCCGTGGTTCCTAAAGGGTGTTGGAGCTGTGGAACTATTCTGATTTGAATAAATTTGCGCGGGAAGACCTTTGGAGATTATATTCCGAACTGAGTGTTTGCTTAGATGATCATTATATGTATCTTGCTAGGAAGTACTCGAGGTTCTTGCTGATGCTACTCAGACAACTCAGATAGTTTGTCAGTCTCACATGTTTGTATTGCCACCAAAGGGGGAATTTGTAAGACCTATCTTAGGTTGGTGGCAACTCAAACATTACACCTTAGGAGTTGGTTTCATCCTTCACTTGGGTTTTGCTAATAACACTAAGTGATTTCATAATAACAACCCTTAGCGATCCCATAATGATTCCTGGAGTTTTGGGATTGTTCTTAGTGATTTCCAGATAATCTTGGCGATTTGGACACTAGTCTTGGAGATCTGGATTTGTTCTTGGAGATCTCGTTTGTTCTTGGAGATCTCGCTGATAAGCCTTGGAGATCTCGTTTGCTCTTGGAGATCTCGCTGCTAAGCCTTGGAGACCTCACCAAGCTTTGGTGATCTGGATTTCCTTCTTGGCGACCTCACCAAGATCCTGGTGATCTGGGAGTTGCTCTTGGGGACCTCACCAAGACTTGGATCTGGGAGTTGCTCTTGGCGACCTCACCAAGATCCTGGTGATCTGGGAGTTGCTCTTTGCGACCTCACCAAGACTTGGTGATCTGGTAGTTGCTCTTGGCGACCTCACCAAGATCCTGGCGATCTGGGTTTTGTTCTTGGCGACCTCACCAAGGCTTGGCGACCTCACCAAGTGTTCTTGGCGATTTCACTATTGTTCTTGGCGATCTCGTCAGTCTATTGACATAAAATTCACTAACTTCAAATAACATTCTCTTGATTTCAGTGCAATCATGACCTGTGCTCTCTCCAGTATAAATAGCAACACTAGAATAACCTAAAATAAGCTCATGGACGACTGTTTGAAGAGAGAGCACTTATGTGTGAAAACCCACGTGTTCTTGAGTTTCAAACATGAAATCTAAGGATTTCAACCAATAAACACTATGATTTGATCATGGATTCATGATTTCCGCACTTGGATCTGTGTATTGGATGAGTAAAGGCTCCAAATTGCTCCTGACAACTTCATTCTTATCTCGATAAAGAACATTCTCATCTTGAAGCATAGAGATCTTGTTTTGAAGCTTTTCAACAGTAACATCAGTTTTAGCAATAAGAGCAGTAGCTTCCTCATACTTTTGCTGAACCGGATAACTCTTCTCAATATAAATTTTCAAAATCTTGAGCTGCGTCTAAAGCTTCAGCTTTGGCTTTCTCACATTCCTCAGCCAATTGAGCCTTTTCCTTCAAAGCATTTTCATGCACATGAACCAACTCATAATACTTCTTTTGAAAATCATCCAACTCCTTCTTGAGCATAACAATTTCTTCAGTTGATGTTTTAGAACACTGTTCAAACCATTCAATCTCCTTGTGTAATTTTACACATGTAAGACATTTAGATTCTCCAACCTTTGAACTATCAGCAACTTTTGGTAAACTTTCTTGTACCAAGGATTCACTTAAATAAGAATCAGAATCAGTCAACAAGCTGTCATCATCATCATGACGAGCAGTCAATGCAAAATGGAGCATGATTCTTTTTAGTTGCTGAATCTGCATTCCAGGCAAATTCATCTGGATGCCAGAATGTTTCTGTCAGATTATTAGCAAAGGTAACATATTTCTTCTCAACTTTATCAGCTTCATTTGACGGATGAAAAAATATATGTGCATGTTGACCAGTTTTCAATTTACTATCAGCAGAACTTGGACATTCTCGAGCAAAGTGACCATAAATGGAACACTTATAACATTTCACCTTCGATTTGTCCAAACCAATCTTACCATCCTGATTCAATCTCTTCTTACCAGTTCTATTGAAAAAACTTCTTCGTTCTTCGAACCAACATAGCATACTGCCAATTCAGATCCATTTCCTCCAAATAATCATAATCAATATGATCGTAATCTTCATTTGCCAACTCAGCATTACTCACAACACCAGTAATAACACCCAAATATAAAGAGACTAATGCAGACATCAAAACATTATAATCATCGATAGTTTGAACAGACAATGCACTCTGAGTCAAAGAACTAGGAATCAAAACAGTACAACCAGCAGAAGAATAACTTGGAGTTTCAGATTTACCTGCCAGAAATGCTGTAGAGGGTGCAGAACTAAGAATATTAGATTTCCCAGCATTCAGGGTTGAATCATTGTTACCATAATACACTGCACGATTTTGAACTTGCTCAGGCAGTGACTTATTCACCTTTAACTCCATATCCCTTGCTTGGATTCTTTCAATCAGATCATTAAATGACAATATTAAAAAATCTTTATCACGATTGACCATCTTCACATAATTTTCCCATTTCTCTGGTAACGCTTCCAAAATATTCTCTTTCTTTTCAGCTTCATCTTTTGTAAGATTCACCAACTTTATTTCACTCATTAAATGAGTAAATCTTGCAATCAGATTTGGAATCGATTCATTTTGATAATGCTTGAAACTATCAAATTCCTTCTTCAACACCTTTTGTCGACTTTTCTTATATTGGTCATTGCCTTCACATCGCTTTTCTAAAGCATCCCACAAACTCTTTGCTGTGTAGTTACTTGAGAATTGATGTAATAAATCTGTAGGCAATGCCATCGTTGAAGTACCACATGCCTTCTTTTCAGCTTGATATCCTTTCTTTTGTTCTCCTGAAAGCTTTCTTTGAAGAATTGGTTCCCCGTCTTCACCTTTAGGATAAACATATGGCTCAGAATATGACAACCACATATCAATATCATTTGCAGAAACATATGCTTCAAACCGTGTAATCCAACTATGATAATCTTCCAATTTGAGCAATTTAGGAACTTTCTGACTTGTTCCGATTTCATTATCATAGTTCATCATCGTTTGCATCGTAGTCTGAATCGAATTTTGAATAGCCGCAAACGCTTGAAAATCGGACATTTTTGAAAAATTGGTTACTATTCACTATAAACCTCATCCAAACCTACCCGAACAGTGTCCGAACCAGCCTCGAACCTAAATTCGCCAAAAACCCTCTGAACTGGACCTTCAGAAGAACAAACAGAACTAAGACCGAACACTCGCCGAACGTCGTCCGAACTTGAACCGAACTTGGACCGAACTTCACTGAACTCTCACTGAACCAAAATAACACCAAACTCCGTCCAAACCTCGAGTTCGGAGCGGTTACCCCAAAGTTGTCTGAACCTCAGACGAGACCAAGCTCACTCGACACCATTTTCTCGATTTTCAGTGTTTTTGACTGGAATTTTCGACAGGAACTCAAGCAAACTCGATAGAAACGAATTAGGAATGAACTTTTGATGTGAAGCACACTCGAGAAGATCAAATGAACTAAAAAATGCAACTCATTTTCATTAAAATGAGAATTTTGAGTCAAAACTTCGAAAAACATAGATTTCCGACCAGTGGAACAAACCAAATGCTCTGATACCACTTGAAATTGCTTAAGCGTGTGGATTGTCTACTTAATCGTTATGAAATCAATGTAAAGCGAGCTAGAACACAAAGAGTAAATACAAAAGACTTGTATTAACCACTGAGAGAACCACAGAGTACACAGAGAAGATATGACTCGGAAGCTTTTTAAATTCTATTACAAGACGACTATTTATACACATTGAATCTCGCTGGTCCGAACCTCAGGTTCGGACTAGTTCGGCCCTATCCGAACTCCAGGTTTGGCCAAGGTTCGGCCAGACCTAATCTTGCATGTCTTCGTCTTGTATTCGATACTTCATATGACGATCAAGACCATGTATCAACAGATTTTTCCGACGGTACATTTTTTTCACGTCGGAATCAATGTCATGATCCTCGGTTATTAGATTCCGATGGTACATTTTTTCCCACCGGAAGCAAGGATGGGGTCTTTAACAAAGAGGACATAGCAATAAAAAATAAATTGAATACAAAAAATAAACTTACATGATTTAGGACATGGCGGGTAGGGGTGGGGGGGGGGGGGGTTAAGCACATGAGGTTTGGATAGGTTTATATAGGATTAGAAAAGATGGCATGAATTAATTTAACATGAGTTGTAAGAAGGCTAAAGGGGGATGCTTTTATTATTGTTATTATGATGATTATTATTATGAAAATTATGATGATTAATATGAGATTTATTGATTAGGAATTGCAAGAATTTGGATAGTTTAAGAAGACCGATGGTTATTTTTTATTGATTATTATTTATTGTTATATGATGTTTATTAATAACCATATTTATTTTATATGATGATGATGGTGAAAGATGTTATGTTATGTTAATTTAAATAGGAATCCGGATTTTTTTTTGATAAAAAAACATTTATGATTTTGCATTTATGAATGTGCACAATTGTTAACATTGCTCAACTTTTATATATATATAAATGATGAAATTCACTTTCATTTTATACATTTTAGTTTTTACTTTAATAAAAAATACGGCAGTGCGATGCACGGGTTTGAAAAACTTGTTCATAATAAGGAAAACTTCATGTAATAATAAATTAGTAATGAAGTTTATCCATTGTTTTACTAAAGTCACTTTTTTTCTTTTAAAGTTACTCAATTTTAATATGGGGTCCAACCAGGTATATATATTTTTATAAATATTATCTTCTTTAAAAAAATATTAAACGAGACAAATGAATTATATAGGAATATATGTTAGTCCCGAACTCGGTCCTAAACACGATATCCTGCAACGATTATGAGTGCGAAATCCAAGTAATCGTTGGATTCAAGAACAAAGATGAAGAAACCGAAATAACAATCGTAAGAACAATAAAACCACGATTACTGTACGATTACACCTTAACCGATTGCACACGAATACGTTGATTCGTCTGGTACATCCACCTTGGTTGCCTCTAGAAACAAATTCTCTATCTCTTAGTCCTCTGCGACGGCTCCCAATGACCAACCCTAACAAATGAGGTGTGACTTTGTTTAAATACAAACTCACCCACAAATTATATGGGGCAAAGCCCTCTACCAATAAGCTAGCCTACTAGCTTATTGCACTATATAATATAAGCCCAAAACTATATATAATCTAATACACAAGCCTCAAATCCTAGCCTTACAATCTTCCCATACGCTTGTGGTATTAAATGTCGTCAACTTTCAATCTTCAGACTTGCAATCTTCCCCTAGGCTTAAACATGTGTTCGTGAAGATTCTTTCTTTGACAATCTTCATTGGGAAGCATGAGAGACTTTTGAAAATATTCTCTAAGTCAGCATCAGCTTGAACTTCTAAGGATGAACAAGTAATAAAAGGATCTTGAGTCTTTTCTGAATCATTGATAACTGTCTTGACTTGACTTAGCCTTCAAGGGATAAAATTTAGAAACCTCTATCTTGTCGACCTTAATTGTAGTTCTTGAAGTGACATGGCAAATTTCTTGATTTGTCTGCTCTGCATCTTTTTCTTCGTCAAATGCAATGATGCACTTAGCTTCCCCTCAATTTGTGAATGGTTTCTTTAAAATCTTTTGGAAGCTTCACTTGAACCAACAAACTTCCCCTAAGCATCAGATTCTTCCATAGGATAAGTTCTTTTCCGGCTGGTTCTTCAACATGAGCAACAACAATCTTTTCCGGCAGGTTCTTCAACATAGTCTGTGTCTCTTCCTTTCCATTTAACTTGTCATGCACAACATGGAACAAACACTAACCAGACACTTGATGACTGGTTACCAGGTTAGCTGGAGAATAACAATATTTAACCAAAACCCTAACATAAGTTACGGGTCTCTTTTTTCGTGCTCTTAGGCATCTTTTTGGTGTTTTCATATACAATATTTCTTTATTTTTTTTATTTTTATATATAGTGATCTACAAGCACGTCGGTACAGTCAACTCCAGGTCTTTGCTCACACAAAACAGATGAGAGTCTGAGTAGCGACTGAAGCATCCCCATGTCATTGCTCGTGCAAAGCAAAGGGGACACGGACTTTTTAAGCTTTAAGTTTCATACTTATGGAATCAAGTGTGTGTATCGGGAAAGGAAAAGTACAGTCAAATAAACATGCACAAAACCTAAGTGTGTGTTTTCAATAATATGTCATACGTTATCTTCAAGTGTGTGACATATACCTTTTATGATTTGGAAACAGAGCCTACCAACATATCACTGTGGAGCATGTCTTTCACTTCAGCCTTACACATGTCAGCCATCCATAGAGCAGAAATTATTTCATTTCCCTCCTTCTCTAACACACACAAACTATTAAAAATTAAAATGCACAATTTAAAGAGGAAGGGTCAACTTTTTCCACCTTTTTTATTATTTTTTGGTTTTTTTAGTAACATTTTTTTTAATTTTTATAAACACAATGACACATAACTAAATACAAAACACTTTAGACAAAACTGGCCAAGCTAACCTTTAGAGTTTATCCTTTGAAAAATTTTAGAAATGGGTTTTGTTTCAAGCTAACAGACATATCTTATGTAACTAATCAAGAAGCAACCAACTCAAACAATATTACCTTTTCTGTTGATTTTGTCAATTTTACCTCTCACAAGGAAACATACCCTCCATTGAAAATTTGCATGTTATGTAGTAAAGAGATGTCTCATATCCTATGCCTGCAACAATCACTATCACAAACAAAACGTTAATGGAAGTCCTCCTTGACTGTTCCTACACAAGATGAGAGATCAGTTAGCAATTGGTACCTAGGCCATTGTGGTTCTGGGTAGACCTGACGAAGCAATGAAAGAAACTTCTTTTAAGCATATCCATTTTGTGAAATCAGGAATTGAGGGGAGTAGCTCCCTTTGTCTTGGGTTTCCAAGTTTGAGGTGATTTCAAAGTTGTTTTGGTCAATTTTAGAGTAGCGACCTTAGGTATTTCAACTTGTTTCTTTTTAGGAACCTTTTCAAAACTGTTTTAGTTGCATTTTGAGTGACAACTTTAGTCTTTACAACCTTTTGCTGTTGAGGTTTGTTCACCTTTTTATAATATTTATCATAATTTTGAAAAACTTGTTTTTGTTTTGAGAGCTTGCTTTGCCCTTTGGCAGCCTCCAATGTTGATCAAAATGTTTAACCTTAGAACTAACAATCTTCATTGGATTTGGTGGTTGCACCTTCATTGGCTAGACCGATAGGAATCCTGAGACGAAACCCTTTGACTTTGGGGATAGTAGGGCACATAAGGGCAATACAAAAAGTTTCGAGCAATGTGACCAGGAGTTCCACAATTGAAACATGTCTGCTTTTTCAGATACAAGTCAGACGTATAGCCATTAACTGCAGTTGGCAGTGATGGAGCGGTATGGCATTATGTTTGCATCCTTGGAATGAATACAGATCCAGAATTATCATAACGGCTTGATGTAGAAAAGTTGCCATTGAGTCTTGTCTAGTTGATAAAGAACTGAGCAGAACAAGACTTTGCAGCTTTTGTGCTCTCTGCATTGTTTGTTGGCGAGCCGTTATTACCACGGCATGAGCCCACAAATGAGATTGGGGATTTGACAACTTCCTTCATCTTTCCTTTCATGTTCATTGATGATGTCATAGTTAGAGGTTTAATGATGATTTTGCGCATTTCATTCTTGATGTTACATGATAGATCATTATCATAACCCAAGCCTTTGAACTTAGCAGTGAATGAGGGTCGCTCATACCCTTGTTCTTGATCGAACATAAACCCGGATGTCATAAAAACCTTCTCCTCGGGTCTTGTCTTCATCACCACCTATGTCACACCCTTAAAATCCACCCGCGGAGTATAACCATGAGGCGTGTGACAAACCAGGACCCGAATCATTAGCCATACTACAAGAAAACATATTTTAACACATGCGAAAGCGTAAATAAAGATAAGTAGATACGTTGCGCAAAACACGCACCCAAAACTTTCATAAGAAATAAATAACCCAAAGTGTTTTAAATCGAATTTCAGAGCCGTATGAGATGCATGCATCCTAATTGTGCACCGTAACTAGATACCTGAGAAAACACGCAAAAATGTCAACACAAGGTTGGTGAGTTCAAAGGTTTAAACAAGATGTAAGTTCAAGAGTTTACATAAATGTAATCACAGTTATATCGTTAGCTAGCTAGGCTGTGTTTCATTACCACTATGCGTTCGCAACCGAAGCGTGATTGTTTGTGTTTGTATTGCCTTACTGCCTTGTCTAACACGAACAAGGGCGTTTGATAGGACAAATATTACACCCGTTCGACCTCCAGTCAAGTTAGAGCGACTAACTCGGGCGGGGTTTGTCAGACCCAGTAGTACTACTCAATACCTCCTCGCTATAATCCATATATTAACGGTCCGATATGTTAATGACTTTTAAGTGTGTTATGTAAGCACATCAGTGGAAAGAGAGTATAACTGAATTACCATATCTCAATATTTGTAAGCATGTTTGTATGTATGTTTGTAAGCTTGTCGGTAAGCATGTTTTCTCCCGCAAAGGACTTAAAAAGCGGGGCAGTGAACTCACCTTAGGGTGCACAGCAAGATAAACCTCGTAATCCGATGAATCCTTAACAATCACCTCAAATTGTGACGGTAACAGAAGCTCAGAGGTGACGGCGACGATGTTCCGTTTACGGTGACTTCGATCTCCCAATGCTACGACTCTTCTGAGTTAACCGGAGGCATTCCAGGCTGTCGATGTTTGGACGGAGACTGAGTACTGTTGATATATGGTGGTCGGAGAGGTGATCTAACGGGCGAGTGGTGGTGGCAGAACCAACATAACGACCAGAAGTGGTGATCGGAGGTGGATACGCCGTCGTGGTTTGCGTTGAGGGTTTTGTGGTTCTTCGAAAGCTAAAAAGAGATGGTTGTGTTGATCAAATGAGCCTAGAAGGGATGTTATCAACTGATCGGGTGTAGCTC
>JBCNJP010000010.1:84465962-84546036 GCA_039602395.1 Deinandra increscens subsp. villosa | reverse complement strand
TAACAGTTTGAACTTGAGTTAATGCAAATAGTACCGAGAAATTTATTATCTTGTGTTCACTAGTTTATGCAATCAATACAATCAAACTACAAGTATAAGAAAAACAAAGCTTAAGTAAAAACAAGTATGATACAACTTCATTCCGCATGGTTGTGATCTGCATGTAAAGAGTTCTTGTTCTGATTATTTCTCTGAGTAATCAACGGTCCTACAGTAAGCGTGATGATTCTTAGAGTGAGTGAGAACCATTCTAGAGAGAGAGAGAGTCACACATTGGGTTTGAGCTCAACCCAATGTGACCATGGATTTCCTATGACGAGTTTGTAATCATTCGGTTTGTTGTAATCATTCGACAATAATCAATGAATCGTTTGATCTTTCATTTCTTGTTATAGATTATCTTAGATTCTCATCATCCCGTCTCCTTATCTCATCTTTGTTCTTGCTCAATGTCAAGATTCTTGATGTGAAATCGGTCCTGACAGTTTGAATTTCATGTCCACCCCTATTAACGTTGATAATACTGCTGTCATGTTCATTGTTAAGAACCCTGTTCAGCACTCTAAGACCAAACACATAGAGATTAGGCATCACTTTATTAGGGACTGTCATGAGAAAAAGCTTATTACCTTAGTTCATGTTTCCTCTGAAAATCAACTTGCAGATTTCTTCACCAAGGGATTTGATGTTTCTAGGTTTAATTTCCTAGTTCAATCAGTAGGAATGATTAACTTTGAGTAAGCTCACCTTTAGGTTCCTTTTAAGTTATTACCTTAGTCTTAGGTTGTGTAGTCTTAGATGTATTGTCCTTGTTCGCTTCCTTACCGTGGTAATCTCGTTATAGAAAACCCAAAAAGATTTTATTTTGTTTCAATATTTTTGACACCAAATTGAAAAGCCAAAAAGATTTTGTCTTTAAATGTTTCCTGAAAACACAAAAATATTTTACCTTTAGTTTCTTTAAGTCTTGTTATGTTTTTGGTCATCTTTTCTTGACCATCAATAAGACATTTCATAAAGTGTTAATCAAATCTTCAGAAAATACCAAAAATATTTTATCTTATTTTATTTTATTTTAATTTTATGTCTTTGTGCCAGTTGGCCAAGCCTAAACCGACTCTCGGTTGAAAAATAAGAGAAAATCCCAAAAAATTTGAAAAAATTAATAAAAATCACTAAAAATAGAATCGGGTCATTTCAAACAACTTTTATGAAGACACTTGTTGAATACCTGAGGAAAAGTCAAAATCTTGAATTTTTAGTGATGCTTCAATAAATACTAAAAAATTGTAGAAAGTTCCAAAAATTTGCAAAAATAAATAAAAATCATGAAAATTAGAATCGATTAATTCCCAACAACTTTTGTAAAGGAACTTGATGGGTACTTGAGTCTAAGCATAAAATCTTTGTATTTCTGCAATGCTTAAAATAATCTTTGAAAAAGAAAATCAGAAAAGTTTTGGTTTTTGGTTGGGCAAACTTTGAAGAACATGATATAGTTCTGGTCTTGTGATCTGACCATAGGATATGATCCAATCGATCAGCAATTCTATCATTCGATGTGTCGGTAGGCTCAGCGAAATAAGAATTAGGCAAGTCCTGTGATTAAACACTTAAAACCATGAAATTGTGGACTTTTAGTCAAAACAGTTAGCAAAATCCTTTAAATCTGCTTAAGTCTGTGCTAATTAAGTCAACCAACACACTCGAGTATTTCTTTTGCGGTAAGTGCTGATTTCAAACCATTCAATAAGTGTGAAACATCACACATTCACCAATAAGTGTGAATCATCACACATACATCAATAAGTGAGAAAAATCTCACATCCATCCATTGACCGTGACACATCTGCTGAGGAAACTCTGACCTTGTGTTCACGCGTCCCATCATTATCATTGAAAATATTCCGTGACACATCTGCTGAGGAAACTCTGACCTTGTGTTCACGCGAATAAAAAAAACATATACACATCCATTTTGAAATCAGTACTTCCCTCTAAAGAAATAGGGGGAAGAAATTCCATATGTGTGTTGTGCATGACTGAAGTGCTAAATAGACAAAGCTAGGATAACTGTTTGACTTAGTGGAATAAAAGGTCAACACAACTTTCATTAAACCGGACTAAAATATGATAAATTACATCACAATGATTTTGCTGAAAATTACCTTGCTTGAGCTTAAGTGGATAACAATACCGACAATCTGACTTAGGTTACTGAATTTGTGAGGTGATTTGATTTGTAAGTGTCTGTGATCACGTAATTGACCGGTTTGATTCCTAACATAGTCCAACCATTACCGAGCAAAGTTATGCAAAATTAAGCAAATAACTGGAAACTGCTAGAAAATAAGGCTTTAACGGTGCAAATGAAAGCACTACGCTTTGATATAACCAAATTTGTCATAAAATGTGAATTTGGGTGCCTTGTGCTTAAAAACATCAAGTATGGGAGAAATAAGTCAATTTGAGGTCCATTTGCAGTTTTAAGTCAGAATCAACCGGTTTGGTAAGTTTGGGCTGGCCTGACTCAAGTTAATCCGATTCAATAAGGTTTTGGTTAAGAATGTGAAATTTAAAGTTTTTTCTGAGTCAAAATGGTGTTTTCAACATGTTTATGTACTTAGAAAATTCTATATTTCTAAAATTGCCCTTAATGATTTCAATAAGGTTTTAGCAACTCACCGAGCTTACAACTGAGTATTTTCAGTGATTTTGCTTCAAGTGTTTTCATTTTGGTTGAAATTTGTACCTAAATCAGAAAATTTACAAAGAAATAAATAACTTGCTGTCAAATTTTTCCCTGTTGGCGATCTCGAGTGCTCTTTGGCGATTTCATAAAGACCAAAATTTGGTCTTGGCGATTTCGCCTAAGTCTTAGCGATTTCGCTTAAGTCTTGGCGATCTCGAGGATTGCCTCGGCGATTTCATAATGACCAAGACTTGGTCTTGGCGATTTCGCCTAAACCTTGGAGATCTCGAGCTCCTCGAGTGTTCCTTTGGCGATTTCGGATAATACAAAAGGGTTTGGTGATCGGTTTAAGTCCCAAATAAGACAAGTTTGGGTTGTATCTCATCACTTAGATCAAACAATAGCATTTTTGACAAAAGATGTCCGTTTGACCTATTTGGACTTTAATCATTCTAAACTCATTCCAATAGGAGTCAAATGACTCAAATAACTTGATAAATGGATTCTTTGACATAAAGTGGTAACATTTGTTGCTTTTGTGTTGTTTCAAGAATAAGATTGGCCAAAGTGACAACATAGAAGCTATTCTTTACCATTTTTGACTGATTCCATCTTTCAATTGAATCTCACTGGATATGCTGCTATAAATAATAGAATAAGTCAAGTTCTGGACTTTAACCTATCTAGCATAGATTTGAACTCAATGTAGGTTAAATCTGCTGTGGTTGACTTGCCTTAACTTGATTTTTGACAATTGCATGCATAGTTGACTTTTTAGGTTAAACCTGGTGAAATTCTCTCATATTTAATGAATTTGACCCTATTTAGGCTGTGTGTGGCTACCAATAAATTGTTTAACAAATTTTGCCTGATTTAATAACAGATTTATGTCCAGAAACATTCCAAGACATTCTTGTCTCTTAAATTGATCTTAACTCAATGTAGATCATCAAAAAGGTATGTGTCTTAGATTTTTGGCAATTCTTGATATACAACTATTGAGCTACACAGGGGCTGTTCATTAAACTCACTCAATCAATTTGAATCACATTAGTCAAATTCTAATCCATTCATGATTAATCACAAACAGGATCAAGCATTGTACCTGTTGATTTCTAGAAATATTTGAATTAGATCTTAGCAAACATTAGATCTTCTTCGAGGTATGTCTTCTGATCTCTAATAAAGTATTGGAATTTTGACTTCTGACCATTCAGGTAGATTGTTTTACTTATTGATTATTCAATAACTTAATAAATCTCATGAAATAAGACTTAGCATGCTAAATTTCTAAAATTCTGAGTGAGGTTTACAACTATACTTGATTTAATGAAATGACATGCATATTAGTCATTGTCTTATGAGTCTTTATCTTTTATTCTAAGGTCCTGTTTGGTTCAGCTTATTTTTGGCTTAATCAGACTGAATAAGACATTTTTGTCATATGGTGTTGTTTGGTTCGAATGTCTGAATGGAAATTGTCTGACCGAAAAAGACATTTTTGTCTGTTTCATCATGCCCCAGATTTGTTGCTGAACGAAAAAGACAATATCGTCTTTACCATACAGCCTCTTATTCATTTGTTGCTGAACGAAAAAGACGAACCAAACAGCCCCTAAATAATGGTTAGGTTGGAAACTATTGAAGCTCATATCACACTTATATGAAAATAAATGTAAGAAAGGTTAGAATTTAGGGCTGATTGTTCCTATTTGTCTCTAACCTTGATGTTGATGCTCATGTCTGATATTGAATGCTTCTTATTCCTTTACTTGACTTTATTTGACCTTGGTTATGTGATTTAAGCATGTCAGAACTTCATACATGTATTCTGATTCATCATTTGACATCTTGTATATGCATAAGTGAAAATTTTTCATATTACTCCCGTACAAGTAGTTAAATAGAATATACGTGTCTGTAAGTGTCTCAAATTGCTCAAATCATGTTGGATTAGGAATACTTGGTTCAAGAATCTTGTTTGACCCCCAAATCAATAATTCAATATTATGAAGAACTCAAGTTTAGGGGAAATCACTTCTTGATTCCTTCTTAAGCTTATTGAGTCATTTGAGTCAAAATGACTTTTTAACAAGAGTCCACTCATTTGTGTGAAATTCCTATACAAGTTTCTCAAATTCTATCATAATTTGCCATTACTTGTGTTTTTCATCAAATAAACATCAAACGACATTCTTGAGTCAAAATTCACCTTGTCCTTCGCCAAAGTCAACATTTACAATAAAAGTTACTATTTCAAGGGAAATTACTGGAATTTGGGTCATGTCTACTGACATCCTCTGTTAAACTGAATTGATTGTTTTTGAGGAAATTTGAGCCTATGCCTTAAGTAAACTTCTTTAATGTCTTTGTAAGTTAATTGAAAAGCTCTGTCACTATCACGAATCTAGTGTGCCATGACATTCAGTTAACTTGTCAAATTTGATGTAATCATGTTGTTTCTTATGTGCACATGGCTCCCAGACAGGAAAGAGCAGCCAATGCCCCTCTGGATTTCTCCAAGGCTCATAATTAATTCCGTGAATTTAACAAAAGCTGGACAGATGCCAGTCTATATGAACAGGCTTTCAGAATACTGGAAAACTCAAGTTGGATCACTAAAGACAGAGCCATACTTGGTTACTAGGAGAATGATGCCCGGTTCCTACACGCGCTACTGGCTGGGTCAGTATGATGGACCCGAAGTTCCATTTTTCCCGAACATGATTGAGGGAATTGGTGTGGATGAAGATCAAGGAAATAACAATGATGACGCTGATATGGCAGATGTCAATGCTGCTGATCCTGATAATAATGCAGCAAATCTACAAGATGATCATCCAATCAACTCTCCCATTCATGATGACCCTATGCATTCAGAACCTGAAGACAGAGCTTCAACCAAAGATGCAACTGAATCAGACAAATCAGAAGATGAAGATGAAGAGTCTGGTAGTGAAGCTGATGCGTCTGGCAATGATGCTAACAATAACTCAAATAAATCTGAATCCAAACCCGAATCTGGGTCAAGATTCCAACCTGGATCAGAATCAAGTTCTGACTCTACTAGTTCTGATACTAGGGGTCCAAAAAGAAAGAAACTGAAAACAAGAAAAAAAACCAAAGTTAGTGAACAACCTGAAGCGTCGAGTCATAAGAGCAATAGGTGAATAAAGACCATGCAAGATCAAGATGAATAAAGACCACTGCAAGATCAAGATGACCACTGAAGCTTGAGTACCTTGAAGAACTGGATCATGGTTAGCCAAAGGATTTGTTATCTATCCCGTGGTTCCTAAAGGGTGTTGGAGCTGTGGAACTATTCTGATTTGAATAAATTTGCGCGGGAAGACCTTTGGAGATTATATTCCGCACTGAGTGTTTGCTTAGATGATCATTATATGTATCTTGCTAGGAAGTACTCGAGGTTCTTGCTGATGCTACTCAGATAACTCAGATAGTTTGTCAGTCTCACATGTTTGTATTGCCACCAAAGGGGGAATTTGTAAGACCTATCTTAGGTTGGTGGCAACTCAAACATTACACCTTAGGAGTTGGTTTCATCCTTCACTTGGGTTTTGCTAATAACACTAAGTGATTTCATAATAACAACCCTTAGCGATCCCATAATGATTCCTGGAGTTTTTGGATTGTTCTTAATGATTTCCAGATAATCTTGGCGATTTGGACACTGGTCTTGGAGATCTGGATTTGTTCTTGGAGATCTCGTTTGTTCTTGGAGATCTCGCTGATAAGCCTTGGAGATCTCGTTTGCTCTTGGAGATCTCGCCGCTAAGCCTTGGAGACCTCACCAAGATTTGGTGATCTGGATTTCCTTCCTGGCGACCTCACCAAGACCCTGGTGATCTGGGAGTTACTCTTGGGGACCTCACCAAGACTTGGATCTGGGAGTTGCTCTTGGCGACCTCACCAAGATCCTGGTGATCTGGGAGTTGCTCTTTGCGACCTCACCAAGACTTGGTGATCTGGTAGTTGCTCTTGGCGACCTCACCAAGATCCTGGCGATCTGGGTTTTGTTCTTGGCGACCTCACCAAGGCTTGGCGACCTCACCAAGTGTTCTTGGCGATTTCACTATTGTTCTTGGCGATCTCGTCAGTCTATTGACATAAAATTCACTAACTTCAAATAACATTCTCTTGATTTCAGTGCATTATCTCTTTGACGGTTTAAGTCCGTAATGGACGGATAATAATCATCGAAATCGGAGCGAAGAAGCAGACGACGGTTATCATATTTGTATAGAGATTAGATTTATCTAAATGACAGAATAAACCCTCAAGTTTACAAGTGCACCTATTACCCCCCTTGAGTTTATAATTTGATTTATTTTAAACCTCAAACTTAATATTTTGTATCCATATTGAATAGCATTTTATCCACATCTCTTTTTATAGAATACTATTCATATAAAATATGTTATGTATCTTTAATTCACATAACAAGTTAATTAAAATTATGTAACATGTAATTTCACATAAAATCACAACGTAAGATTCACTTGAAATCATAAAACGCGTAGTTCGCATGAGATCATAAAACATAGATCCACATGAAATCATTACACATAAACTCAAAAAATGTTTGATCATGTTTGTTTATTTAAAGGGTTAATTAAATAAATAATTCACCGACGTCTAGACTCAAGTGCAATGCTCGAGTAGAAATGGACACACAACCCTTAATCATATGTTTAATGCAACGCATGCATGGATGTTCGTAATGACGTTTGTAGAACACAAGTTTGTAATACCATATGTTTGTGTAAGGAATCACCTGAAAAGTCGGGTCGTCACATCATCCCCTTGTTGAAAAACAATTTGTCCCGAAAATTATGTAATGTCGCTAGTTTGCTGAAAAGGATTTTTTTTTTCACTTGTCACATCATCTCCTTGTTGAAAGAAATTTCGCCCCGAAATTTAGCTACTACTTTTGCTGGTTGACGTTTGTCTGTTTGAATACTGAGGATACTTTCTCATTGTTTGATCATCGCGTTTCCACGCGAACTCTCATCCATGCCTCAAGTTTCCAACAAAGCTTGAAGATCGGAATTTTGTTATGCTTGAGTTGTTTATGTTTCCCATCTTGGTCCATCACTTCCACTGGTTACTCAATGGAATACAATTATTCATCGGTTTCGAATTCCTCAAGTAAAACAATGACTGTCTTATATGAGAACTACTTCTCAGGTTAGATGCATGGAATGCGTTGCGTACACCATTAAATCCTCCCGGTAGAATCAACTCGTGTGCTACAAAACCAATTCTATCCACGATCTCGAAAGGTTCTACGTATCATCGGTTCGGTTTTCCCCGTTTTCCCCAAACGGATTACCCTTGCCTGAATGAGACTTTCAGTAGAATGCTTGTCGCCATTGTTGATACATGATTCCTGATCGTCATGTGAAGTATCGAATACAAGACAGAGACAAGCATGTTTGATGTGGTCTGAACTCCTGGCGAACCTAGGGTTCGGACAGGTCCGAACCTGGAGTTCGGACCAACGGGTTTCAGCATGTAAAAATATGTGTCTTGTATAGAATTGAAGAACTTCTTGGTCATATCTTCTATGTACTCTGTGGTTTTCTCTGTGTTTAATACACGTCTGATTTGTATTTACTCATCGTGTTTTACTCGTATTACATTGATTTCGTTACGATTAAGTAGACGATCTATCGCTCACGCATTTTTAGACATAGTTCTTCTGATGATCGCGAGACACTGCCATACAGTTTTGGGTTTTGCATGATCACTTTTGGTGTCTCGTGTACGGTTCATCACTTTTGGTGTCTCGTGTACGGTTCAGAACCTGTAAGCTGAGCATCAACAACTACTTCCTAGCAGATGGGTGACTTACATTTTTGTCCTTGAAGATATATCAAACTGTGTTATCTCAATGTTAGTGCGTTAATTGTTTATTGTTGAACACCTTACCAAACATTAGAAAAGTTTCTCAGTTGTGGTTGGAGTCCATGACACATGGCCTAAGCATGTTTCCTAATGGAATGAATAGTTTGTTCGCTCTGTTCCATTGGTTTGACAACGATATGCAGTACTCGTGTCCTGGCATGCTCTCAACTCCTTTGGTAAAGTTACCCTCCAGAGTGTAAATCTAGTGTCTCGACCCGATATGATTTAAATAGCTCCTATATCGTGAGACGATCAGATTTTTGAAGATCTGAGATAACTTCTTTGTTCTATGCGTCTCTTGATTGATAGAAAACGTGCAGGTTTGGTCAGTTGATCAATGATCGCCCCATTCATATCATATTTGCTTGATATTCGAGGTAATTTGGTGCTAGAGTCAATAGATTTTTGTCTCCACTTCAAATACGAATATTTCTGGTTGTAGTAATAGTCCGGATGGTTCCTGATATACGGTAATAACCATAGAAGAAGTCAGGTATTTGCTCACATAGGTCTCACATTCTGGCTTTTGAGTTCAATCGTTAGTAGAGTGCTTTCAAATGTTTGTATCACGTATCCGAAGCAGGATGAGCAGATCATCGAGAACCGCGAGGCTTATCCCTTACCATCTCTCTTAGATTCTCATACCGTTTTCCATGTTCGTCCCGAAATGATGGTAGATCTTATCTGAGTTAATTTCAAAGAGTATGTTGGTTCCTCGTAAAGATCTCATCCCTATATTAGCTTCTCACAATGCCTCAAGTTAAACGTCTTGAGTTTGCTCTGATAGTTCAGTATATTTTGAAGGCTTTTATGCTCAAGCTCGGATGAGTTTATGGGTTTCCTTTCCGCTCAAGGCATCAGCTACCACGCTAGCCTTGCCTGAATGATGAATGGGGCTAGTTTTGGTCTGACTCCTAGTCCCATTTCCAAAGCACCATTAGTGTTTATATATAGGGTGTACCTTAGCTAACCCACCACACCTTTGGTATTCCAGAAGCGTACCAGTCGACTACGAGAACCGCCATCCCTTCTGTTAGTAAGTAGACGAGTTTAGAGATATGACAAGGCTCATGATAGTATTACACACTAGGGTTCCATCCCATGCCATTGTACCTAAGCATCCATGCTCACGTTATGCTCTCAAAAATTTTGTAATCTTTGTGGGTCACGTGTTTGGTACCATAAGATAATGTCTCCAGACCTTTCATATGAACAATATTCCACCCAATCCCAAGTCATGGGTGGTGTAGTCCTGCTCGTGCATCTTCAGCTGACGTGAGGCATAAATA
Organism: Deinandra increscens subsp. villosa; assembly: GCA_039602395.1. Classification (NCBI taxonomy): domain Eukaryota; kingdom Viridiplantae; phylum Streptophyta; class Magnoliopsida; order Asterales; family Asteraceae; genus Deinandra; species Deinandra increscens. The sequence continues at coordinate 84,536,127 of JBCNJP010000010.1, read as the reverse complement.
ATGGTTTTCTCTCGTTTTAGCCACACACAACCGAGACCTTGCTTGAAGGTATTGCTGCATGCCATAAAGTATTTGGTTTCCTTGTATAAGATGAAATCAGTGCACCGCGAAGCTTCTATTAAATCTTTTGAAAGGTCGTGTCGTGGTTGTCTCAGTACATGCAACTCTTTTACGGTCCATGGAGTAGAGAGTTTAGGGGTTCCCTCAATAAATCATCGGTAGCAATCTGCAAAACTATAGAACGTACGTCACCTATGTTGGTGTTGTTGGAGTTGTCCAATCCTTGATGGCCTCCACTGAAGATGGATCAACATGAATCTCTTTTCTAAGAGCGATAGGTTCAGTTGTAGATGTTGCTCATGTTCCCATAGGTTCTGGAGTTAAGATATAGTTAATAATCCATCTCAAATTGATCGATGTATGGATTACACACACGGTCCACGAGATCCAGGAACACCACGTGTGTGTTGGTCAACCCACTGGTTATGCCCATAACCCGCAGTGGTCGTACCGGTTGCTAAATGCAGTTTCTAAGACATATTCCTCCGAACTCTTATCTAAAGATATCTAGACCTCCATTAAATCTTAGAGTAGTAGCTTGATCCCTGAAATTGGTCGAACACATCATAAAATCGAGGTAGTGATATTGGTGTTGGACGGTAACTTTGTTTCTCTCGTGAAGATCGATGCACGTATACAATTTCCCATTCTTTTTCATGACAAAATATCTGGTGCTTCCCCAACGATAAGCTTGACTTGATAAATTCTTTATTTGGTATCCATTAAGCCTGGTGTGCAACTAATACAGTTTGCCTCATGCGAGTCGACATGATGCTAGGGCAACAGACTTTGCCCTGAGTGCGAGGTCAATTCAAGATTTAACCAGATAATAGGGTGGAAGACCGGGTAGGTCTTCGACAATTACTTCTTGAAAGTTATGAATGAAAGGAATATCTTCGATCTTCCTTGGGTTTCCCACATGATCTAGAATAGCGACGTGATTCCTCCGCAGGCACCCATGTGTCCTTAGATACGATGTGTTGCCTAGGACATACCCATTATTCTGTCCTTGAACTGCTAGAACTCTCCTACTATGTAGAGAGATTGCATACACGTTTTCTCCTGATAAAGAGTCTTAGCTTGATGCTTGGACAACCAGTCCATTCCGACCATTTTGCAGTATCTAGATAGAGTGATTGGCATACGGTATATATTCAATGTAAGGCCTGTTAGTTCTAGCTTACATCTCCTTACGATGTTTGCTCGTTTCCACCAACTTCTACCATTTGCTAATTCCATTGCCTGCCTATGCTCTAACGAGGTTTGAATATCTTTCTTCATCTACAAAACGTTAACGACGCTTGAATCACTCCTGGCGATGCCCGATCCAAGTACGAACACACAGTCATTGGTTCCATGGAAAATTTCTCCTAAAGTGTTGCTCTTTATCCTATACCTTCAGTAACGGCTTCAGGAACCTTAACTTGGTTGCTCTGACCTTTAAGCTATGTAATCTCTGGCGATGCGACCCATCCTTTCACAGTTCTCACAACAATGTCAGTCACACGCACCAGTGTGATGGAAGTTACACTCGTTACACTTTAGGGTACTTTCCAGTGCACCCGCCTCGGCCCTAACTGTTTGGTCCTGAATGCTCTGCTTGCTGAAGAAGTTACTTTTTGCGTTACAAAGCTTGTGACTCTATTATTGCTGTTAGGTGGCATATGAAACTCGATTCTAGAAAGAAAAAAAATTCCACTTGTCTCGTCCCACTTTCACTAGTGTATTAAAGTACCCATACCAAGCTTCCTCAAGAAAGGGTACTTTGAGCTACAGCCCGGTCGATAATCCCACAGGCTAACCATGCTCTGAGTCTGATGGCCAACCTAGCCAAGGGAAGTTCTATTTGCTTGCAAACCGGTTTCATTGTGCGAGGACGCAAAAGAGTCCATTCATTGGATATATTTATATAAGTTCTGTTTTTAGAATTCTCCATTCTGAGCTTCCGTAGCTTGCTCTCTTGTCTCTGAACAACCTTTATGAAACTCTACTCCTTCTTGGTAAAAGTAGTGAATTTCCTTCCAATACCTGGGAATTCCACCAGGTGAGTGAGGGTCCCTTGAATGTTCCTATCATTTGCTGGGCTCTGTTGTCTAAGGGAAACCACACATCCCTAACGTCGATTTTTGTCATCTTAATATATCCGAGCAAACTAGCCGCCCCTTCGGTTCTGTTGAATGTGTGAACCTTACAACCCTTAAAGTTCCTTAAAATGCATGTTCCTTGACCTCCTTGCCCCTCCTCATGGGCATGATCTGCTAATATTGTCATTAGGTATTGATTGTTCAGTGTTGTCTGTTGGGTTGTAGTCATGTTAGTGTTACAACGACCTCCTCCTCGAGTTCCTTTTCACCTTCCATAGCGTGAAGTACTTCGGTTATCATACACACGACAACCACAATTCGTGTCTCAGTCATTCTACCCGTATCCCTATTTTTATGATTCCGGCTTTTGCTACGGTTGCTCGGGCTTCACCGTAATTCTAGTGTCGCGTGCAAACAATCGTTATTGAAGTCAGTGTAAGGATCATTGTGGTTCATGTCGACCTCTTTGGTGTTGTGTCTAAGTCTGCTCGTAAGGACTTGAAGATTCTTCTGGATCTCTAGTAAGCTCGTGCTAGTTCCTGTTGAGTTATGCACGTCCTGAAGCTCGCGGTCCACCCTACCCGCAAACGTTGCGAGAACCTGTTATGTGAGTCTACTCCTCATGAGCATCCATGTAGGTCGTCAGCCCTATTTGTCGTACCCTCAATTCAAACATTGATAGACTAGCAAGTCCCTTACTAACTCTGGATGATGTAGGGGATGTCGACATGTTTTAAGGTAGTATGTATACGTACATGCATATGTAAAGAGATGCTATGATAACGAACCTGTGTGTGTGCGTATGAATGCATGTTGACGGCTATAGTTGGTCTACTGATGCAAACCTAGATCACTATAACCAATGGCTCTGATACTAATCTGCCACACCCTCAAAATCCACCCGCAGAGTATAACCACGAGGCATGTGACAAACCAGGACCTGAGTCATTAGCCATACTAAACCATGCAAGAAAACAGATTTTAACACATGCGAAAGCGTAGATAAAGATAAGTAAATACGTTGTGCAAAACACGCACCCAAAACTTTCATAAGAAATAAATAACCCAAAGTGTTTTAAACCGAATTTCAGAGCCGTATGAGATGCATGCATCCTAATCATGCTCCGCAACTAGATACCTGGAAAACATGCAAAAGTGTCAACACAAGGTTGGTGAGTTCAAAGGTTTAAACAAGATGTAAGTTCAAGAGTTTGCAGAAATGTAATCATAGTTATATCGTTAGCTAGCTAGGTTGTGTTTCATTACCACTATGCGTTCGCAACCCAAGCGTGACTGCTTGTGTTTGTATTGCCTTACTGCCTTGTCTAACACTAACAAGGGCGTTTGATAGGACAAATATTACACCCGTTTGACCTCCAGCCAAGTTAGAGCGACTAACTCGGGCAGGGTATGTCAGACCCAGTAGTACTACCGAATACCTTCTCGCTATAATCCATATATTAATGCTCCGATATGTTAAGGACTTTTAAGTGTGTTATGTAAGCACATCAGTGGAAAGGGAGTATAACTGAATTACCAGATCTCAATGTTTGTAAGCATGTTTGTATGTATGTTTGTAAGAATGTCGGTAAGCATGGTTTCTCCCCCAAAGGAGATACTTAAAAAGCGGGGAAGTGAACTCACCTTAGGGTGCTCAGCAAGATAAACCTCGTAATCCGGTGAATCCTTAACAATCACCTCAAATTGTGACGGTAACAGAACCTCGGAGGTGACGGCGACGATGTTCCGATGACGGCGACTTTGATCTCCCGATGCTACGACTCCTCTGAGCTAACCGGAGGCATTCCAGGCTGTGGATGTTTGGACGGCGACTGAGTACTGGTGATATATGGTGGTCGGAGAGGTGATCTAACGGGCGAGTGGTGGTGGCAGAAACAACAAAACGATCAGAAGTGGTGATCGGAGGCGGATACGCCGCCGTGGTTTGCGTCGAGGGTTTTGTGGTTCTTCGAAAGCTAAAAAGAGATGGTTGTGTTGATCAAATGAGCCTAGAAGGGATGTTATCAACTGATCGGGTGTAGCTCCATTATCTCTTTGACGGTTTAAGTCCGTAATGGACGGATAATAATCATCAAAATCGGAGCGAAGAAGCGGACGACAGTTATCATATTTGAATAGAGATTAGACTGATCTAAATGACAGAATAAACCCTCAAGTTTACAAGTGCACCTATTACCCCCTTGTGTTTATAATTTGATTTATTTTAAACCTCAACTTAATATTTTGTATCCATATTGAATACCATTTTATCCAAATCTGTTTTTATAAAATAACATTTTATAAAATATGTTATGTATCTTTAATTCACATAACAAGTTAATTAAAATTATGTAACATGTAATTTCACATAAAATCACAACGTAAGATTCACTTGAAATCATAAAACGCGTAGTTCGCATGAGATCATAAAACATAGATCCACATGAAATCATTACACATAAACTCAAAAAATGTTCGATCATGTTTGTTTATTTAAAGGGTTAATTAAATAAATAATTCACCGACGTCTAGACTCAAGTGCAATGCTCGAGTAGAAATGGACACACAACCCCTAATCATATGTTTAATGCAACGCATGCATGGATGTTCGTACTGACATTCGTAGTACACAAGTTTGTAATGCCATATGCTTGTGTAAGGAATCACCTGAAAAGTCGGGTCGTCACAACCTTCTTCCATTTTACTTCATCAATAACCTTGAAGTACACAGTATCAATTTTTGCAGTAACCGGAGTTTTCACATCAATAGCCTTCTTCACCTCATCAGAACTTGCACTTGCACAATCAGAATTAGTGTTATCATAGTTATTGTATTTTTTATATTCAACATCATCTCCTGATACGTCCTCCACGATCACTTTATTTGCATCACTAGCTTCAGATGCTGTTGTCTCTTTATCATTTTTCAAATTTGCACACTTTATAGACTCATTAGATACATTAACAGAGTTTGAATCAGTAGCTTCCTTTTCAGCTTGAGAAATCTTCTTGTTGGCGACTACTGAGGAGCTACTTTCACCTTTACCATATGTGGCAATGGATTAAATTCACTCTGGGTTAGGGGCATTCCTATGTGATCACTTTGCAATGTGGGAGGATCATACCCAAACTAAGTTTTATTCTTCACATCTTGCAGGAGATCAGTTGAGTTTTAGAGAAGTTTGGTGGATTCGATCATGCATTGCTCAACAATTTTAATTTTACCAAGAGAAACTTGTAGCTCATTGTATTTTTTTTACAATTCATCTAGCTGCAGTTTTAAAGAACTTATTTCTCTTATGGCATGATCATACAAGCCTGTCTTTTGGCTGACAATCTCCAGTTGGAATTTTAAATCAGCCTTATGCGCTATTATTTTATCTTTGTAAGTTTTCTCCTTATGTTGAACATTGAGTGTTGCACCTCTAGCTTCTTCACATTGTCTTTTCATATTATCATGCCTATCTTTATTAAACTCAACCGTTTCAGCACATCAAGGGTTTGTACAGTTCTCAGAGTTACAAATAAAAGCTCCATCAGCATTATTGGTCTTATGCTTTTCATCATCTCCTACAGCTATTTGTTTGCGAAGCTTTTCGCAAAGACCTGACTTTTGACTAATCTCTTCCTTCAATCAGAGATCTCTCTTTTGTTGTTCTTGATTTTTCTATTCTTGATTCTCAATTCTCACTAATTTTGCCTTAGCATTATCATGGTCTCTTTGTTCAAATAAGTACAAATTTCTATAATGTTTGACCAACTCTGAGCATGCAAATTAGAGCATTCCTGAGTTGGAACATTAACACCAGAAGCACTGGGCTTCTAGACCTGCCATAATCTTTTCCGCTGAAATCACCTTTCCAACCGAAAACCCTTGACTTAGCCGAAAACCCAGAACTCAGTTAAAACACCCCTTCGATCGAGAACCCCTTTACAATCAAAATCACACCACTTGGAACAAATCCTACCACGATGTGCAGAAAAATTCAATGAGCAAAACCTCGTCAAAATTAATTTGCAACAACTTAAAATGAGTGGTCGTTTATCGCTTCAAAGACCGGTTAATGTGGACCACTTGTTTTAAATGAATCCTAATGACACAATCGTAACTATTTTCAACGTTTAATTACATCTCATAATTTGATATCGTCCTAGAATCTGATTTCGATGGAAAAGTCTTCGATAAAACTGAAAATTAGATTTCGACCGTAATCTTGAGAGGCTATACACCGATTTCGACCGTACACTGATTGACAATCGCCATGTTGTGAACCTTGTTCGACCTTACACCTTTAAACCGATAAATATGGTGATCCCTAAATGGAACCGTGAACACCAATCTGATCCGTGAGCCTTGAGTCATCTTAAACCCGATTGAGAACACCCGAACACCCGATACAGAATGACAGGCCAAGAACCAAATGTTGGAATATATTCTAAATATATATATGTATGTATTTTTGTACTATATATATATATATATATATATATATATATATATATATTATGGCCTCAATCCTTTATCTTAATAAATAAATTACCTAATTAACCCTATCAGACATTTATTTGATGGAAGTAATTGCCCTTATTGATAGAATTAGAGTTTCCCCTTGGGTGTATAAATAGAGATCATAGAGAGAGATTAAACACCTTAGTCACCATCAGCAATTTGTGATCTCTCTCTCTCTCTCTCTCCCCTCTCTAAAATTCATGAGTCTCCTTACCTTAGCCATCCTAACAGTACACCCTAAACGGGAACCCGATCAGGAAATAAGATGGATAATCTAACTGCTGCTGACCTAAACCAGATAACAACAAGTAATCTTTACATTGTTTTCTATGTATTTATCATATGATTCAGGATTCGTTCAACATGTGGCATCAGAGCATTATGTTGGTAAACCGAATCATAATTCTGATTTTGTTCATATCCTTGACTGCCATGATTTTGAAAACTCAGATCTAATCTATAAACTACCAATTTTCGAATCTGACTATAAAAACCTCATTATGTTTTCTAAATTTTTTTTCTTCATAACTCTAACGATGGTCAGATTTCTTTCGAAATCATAAGAGAAAGCCTAATTTTTTACCAAAGCAATTATCGGTCGAAACCCTAAAATTTTCGACCGATAACAACATGTTTTCGACCGATAACAACATGTTTTCGACCCATAACTACAGGTTTTCGACCCATATTTTGAGATTTCAACCAGGGCTGAACCGAGACCTCCGAGCCGAATCCTTAGTCGAACCGAGACCTCGAGCCGAAACCACAGCCGAACCGAGACCTCAGGCCGAGACCTCTGGACCGAACCGAGACCTCTGGGCCGAACCAGAACCTTACCTGGGCGAACCGAAAACCTCCTAACCGGAACGGATACCCCTAATCAGACCGGATACCCCCTTTCAGACCGAATACTCCTTTTTCGACCGGATACCTTTCAGGGGGCTTACTATTAATTGTGTTTTGTATAAACCTTACAAAATTATGTTTTACAAAACCTAACACCAATTAAAATCATATAACAATTGACTTGTCTTATTTAAAGTTGATAATGGACATCTAATAAGGTTTCAATTCTGGCCAAAGCTGATTTGTTACCTATATAATGTCATTGAACTCCATCTTACAAGTTAACTCATTGACACTGATTTAGGATCAAAATTAGATTAATTTATTAACTTGTCTTAATTAAGTTGATGACATCTTCAAAACTGGTAATTCTGGCCAAAGCTGAATTACTTCCTTAACAAATGTCATTCAATTTTACAATACAAGTTGACTTATTTAAATTAAACTAATTTATTTGCTTAACTTGATAACATATTTAAAACATTGATCCTGGCCAAAGTTGATTCGTCGTTTTTACAATGTTCTTCAACTAAAACTAAGCATTCGCCTTATACAAACATGTGTTTCCTTTCTGGCCAAAACTGATGGGTCACACCTATATAAAGCGAAACTAATATGTGCATAAAACTTAAGTGTATTATTTCTGACCAAAGCTGATGTGTTACACTATTTCTGCACATACCCTTATCTTATTCATAATGCTTAGGTGATAGGCAAGTAACCAAAGCAAAAGCCGATTCATTTAAGTAGAACCTAATTAGTCTGTTATTTTGGTGTTATAACAGACTATATCACGTCTTCTTTTGTTTCAAAATTGTATATTATTATTATTTATCATGATGCAACATTACTATGCCTTAGTTTATGATAATACATTATTATTATTATTGTTATGCCTTAGTTCATGATTATGCATCATTATTATGCCTTAGCTAATCATTATGCATTATTAACTGTGCCTTAGTTTTTAAGTACCCCATAGAATCACTCTTAGATGTTATTTTTAATCTTTAATCTCCATAACTAATCCGCTCTAAATTTATAATCATTAAACGTTTCCATAAATGTTTTCCTCTCATCATAATGATCTTGATTATCTCTTAAGAGAAAAGACTCTTAATTTCTCTCTCTGATAAAAGGTTTTGCAACAAGAACATTAAAAACGAGTAGGGTCTATTCAAATTGTCTATCATAATAATCAAAATCCCTTTAAACAATGCTACCAGGGGAGATGTTTCAGATTTCCTAATCTAAACATTGTGTAGGTAATAAAATTCAAAAGAACTTCTTAAATGCATGAAAACACTTTACGTCAAATGATGCTTAGTACAAAGAATAAATTAGGTTAATGATTTAGTGAACACATCATAATAATTAAAAACACGACCCTTAAGGGCTCAGATATGTTTCAAATTAAAGTTATTCTAGTGCATTTCATAATGAATCCTTTCTTAGCACACTTAAACATTTTTTTAATTCCGTCATCACTCACAAGTACCAAAGGAAATCGAGTATATGACAACATTGTGCATAAAGGATAAATAATGCCTTAAACTAGAAAAGCATATTTGTTCACCTAACTATCACTGGCCCTTATAAAATGAAAAATAACTTAAATAAGGGTATAATTCTAATTTCTAAAATAAGATACAAGAAAACTTCCAGTTCTAAGTCCTTAATGGAACAACTGGCTAACAAAGAATAATCAATAATGATAATTGTGCCAATTAATTTTCAAATCAACACGTAAGTGGACTAAACTCTAGTCTTATAGAAGTTTTCTTACGATCCATACACCATAAATAAACAAAAAAAAACAACTAAAATGAGAGTTAGTGACACAATTAATGTCAAGGTTGTACAAACTATGAAAATCTATAATTGTACTACACTTTATGACATCCATTAAGATCCAACATCACTTGGAACTTAATATCATTACTAAAGTAAGACATTGACGGTTATAAGGTTTCATATGGCCATGACAAAGTCAGTATTATCTTAAACTCTCAACGTTGTTGGTTATAATTGTTTAATTGTGTTCTAATCGATAGAAATCTTTGTAACTTATAACTAGATAATAAATGTTCACAACCTTTGTTATCACGTAAGTGAGAACTTAACAAAGACAATATATGTATAAGGGAATATATAAGGTTCCACTAGGAGTTCTAACTTACCAAAACTCAAACATATTAGTGGATCTTATCCCAAAATGGAATATCTAGACATAAGTCATTTATCAATCACATAACTGATTATTTATTCTTGTAATTAATTAAGGAGAAACATCTTTCTCACCTAAAACTTTAAAGGATAACGTTGAAAGTCAACTTAACCATAAAATGAAAGTTGTGAGATTAGATCTAATAGATAAAATACTAAGATTGACATATAAATAATGGTAACACTCTCGATCCATTACTAAGGATCATAGTAGTGACAACCAGTAGCTCATGTATGATACTTCTAAAGATACATCATTAAGTTATGCATCTAAGTATCCTTATAAACATGATAATAAATATGTCATCTACGTTATACATCTATCCCTAAAATTCATTCTGAAATTCGGACTTGAAGTCAACCAAGTATAAACCATATGGTTAGTTGTTAGCCGTAATTAAACCTTAAAATCCTCAACACTAAGCATGGTGCATGCCAAGTTCCTAAGGAATTCTAAGACTAGTGGGAGCAATCAAAGTCCTTATTAATGACTTCTCTTTTGAGGTCGGTGGGAGCGGTACAAAGTCCTTATCCATGACTTGCCCTAAAAGTACAAAGGGTGGGGGGAGAGACAAACTTAAATTTAATCTCTGAATTTAACTCTGATTACACCTCTTGTACACCACGCTACCATAACAATGATCTGCTTCCACACACTTAGAAAATAATCTTACTCCTAACATACTTGACTTAAATAATCAAGAGGAAATCAAGGCATAAAATTGCCTTAACCCGTAAGAGACAAACTATTAATGTTTTTGCTTTAACCCGTAAGATTCAGCTTAGTAGGTCATCAAGGCATAAAATTGCCTATTAACTTTGATATTTATAAACATACCTTAATAAAGCTTACATGGATATTGGAAAGATTACTAGTCATCTCTCTAAAAGCCATTATTAGTAATCAATCAATCATCTAATGGAATAAAGCTATCATATATGAGCTTAATTCCCTAAATCAAGTAGAAGTTTAGTTTTTCATAGCTAAACTGAAATCTGAAAGGAGAAATTGAACTTTGTAAACTATGGTTGGTTTCCAAAGGCTATTAACAATTAAGAATCCTTTTTCCTAAAGTATTCCTTAAGAGATCATTGTCCTTATTACTCACTCATAATAAACAGTGACATTTAACGGACTTATAAAATATTTTTCCTTAATACTGACTCAACGTGAAGACATGTTCATAAACTAAACTCAAGGTTTCAAGCATGAAAGTTAAGAACACTTAGTCTTTAAAGATGAGTAAATTCAAATAAAGGGTTAATATAAGCAAACTTACAAGTGAGATTCAAGTTTGATGAAATTATAAATGTAATCATTCTTTATCAAGAATAAGTGGATAAATGGGCCTACCTTAAGATGAGTGGGGGCAACTATACAACACTTGCCCTTATATACATTATTTTAGGCAAGTAATATATTAATTTTGTTGCATGTGTCAAAGCAACTTATTCTCGCATAATTTTGACATTAAAGTCTTGAAGATTCTTCTTATGCAATAAGCATAAAAATACATCAAGATCTACCTAATGAGACATTAATTTAAGTCTCATATGTGTTCAGCACATTACAACATGCAACGTTGCTCTCAGTCTGTAACTCTACTACTAAAGGAGAACAATAATAAAGGTTTAAGTAACTAAATCTTATGCTTCATTAGTTAGAAGCCTTACATAAGTTCAAGTCTATACTTGTTTAGATATTGCCTACATTGCTGAAATACTAGAAATGATGATAGTTCATCATAAAGCCTCTAAGATTGCATTTAAATATATATAAAAACGAAAGACTATAAATTTGAACTAGAGAAGAAGTGAGAAACTTAAAGTAGTTGACTATCTCTAAATTTTGACTTTATTGTATTCAAAGGATATGAAATGTCAACTCAGGGGTATATCCTTATGTTTGCGGACATATTTATCTATTGACCATGAAGGAGTCATAAGAAACTTATAACAACAACCTAAGCTATGACATGATATATTCGTCACTAAAACATTGTTGGTAAACTTATCACTAGACTCCTAAACTCCAGATAAATAACAAATCGAAGACTTACTGTGATAAAGTCAGCTACCCTAATCTCTTAAAACAGTAACAGTTTTGAGCGGAGCTGCATTAAATTTTCTATACAAGATTATTGTTCATGTAGAGGAAAGTAAGTCCTTGTATTGAAAACATTCATGATATGCTTAAGGATCCTATAACTTAATGTAACATTTTCAAATTACCCGATTGTGAAATCTGACCCGTTTTGAACATTCGCGTTTTATCAATTTGTAAGTTATTACGAACCGGAAGATTTTTTGGGTGTTTATACCCTAAAATAATGGATCTAAATAATTTACAATTGATTTTCGAAACCAAATACTTAATTATAATCAATTGGAATCAAATGGGATGTCTCGAATTAAAATTAAAGCAATTTCGGGTTATTACGCGATCTGTCGTTTACTGGGAATCTCGTAGTTGGCCATCATATGTCAAATTCATCATTTTTATGAGTCTAATACTCAATTATCATGTCATGAGTCATCACACACTTGATTGAGTCGCGAATCGTTGGTAAATTGCCCAAAATTGATGCGTACGTCAAAACCGACCAAAAACATGTTATGTTTGATTAACTGTTGATCATAATTTAATATATGACATGTATCATATTCAAAACCCTTGCTCGATATTCTTTACTCTAAAACTACATGCGAATTCTATGTGATTACGTGTATTCTTGTATGTGAACTTATGTGTTTATTTATGACTGGTTGTGATCAAGCTCGATATCATTACTCGCGTGACATTAGCTGTAAAAAGCTAGTGTTACGGTGATAGATCTATTGGCTTGACAAGCCCACTTGGCCTGTCTCGCGTGTGGCTCCTTGTGATTGGAAACCTTGAGGTTAGGGTTGGCTCATGCAACCCCTATGTGCTCTATATCATTATGGTTTATCATACTCGATCGCACTTATCACATTGGCTCGCATGTTTTTAATCTATGTATTACATTAAACCTATGTTTACTCACTAACTGTTCGTAGTTGACCTTTATTTTATACATGTTGCAGGTTATGTAGTTTAATGATGTTTGCCATGATTGATGACACCATAGGATCGCATGCGGACATAGTTGTGACCTAAACTTAACGAAATAAATTGTTATTCTTGATGTATTTCATTTGGATCATTGTATATTAATTGAATTATTTGAAATGGGTTGATTAAGAATATCGCAACATTTAATAGTGTTGTGTGCATCTGGATAATCATCGTGCCCCGATGTATTCCGACGTCGGTCGGGGTGTGACAGATTGGTATTAGAGGCATGGCTTAACCTAGACTTATGCCTTAGGTGTCCTGCATGAGTGCCTCATGCATAGCATGTCTATATGATTTATATGTCCTATAATTGCTTCTTAATCACGCATGTTTAATTATTACCCTTATCGTTTAACACACACTTATACACAAATCACTTGAGGTTTCCTAGCCTCTTTCCTTAGAAATGGTGCCTTAGGTACCATTTAGGATGTTGATTTTTTTGATTTTATGATCTCGTCGGACACGGGGTGAAAAAAAGAGGTGTTGATCAAATACCTTGGTTGCGGAAGCGGATCGAGACTTTGTGTACTCGTTTTTGTAGAACAAATGAACACCTGGATATGAACAACGATAGTGTTTGAGATGTGATGAGGATGAGCAAAGCTAGTAAACATAGATTGTCAGGACCGATTTCACATCAAGAATCTCGACATTGAGCAAGAACAAAGATGAGATGAGGAGACGGGCTGATGAGAATCTAAGATAATCTATAACAAGAAATGAAAGATCAAACGATTCATTGATTATTGTCGAATGATTACAACAAACCGAATGATTACAAACTCGTCATAGGAAATCCATGGTCACATTGGGTTGAGCTCAAACCCAATGTGTGACTCTCTCTCTCTAGAATGGTGCTCACTCACTCTAAGAATCATCACACTTACAAATGAGCACACTCACCCTATATATAGGAGAGCCCATGTGCTCACTAGCCCACTAACTAGTAAAACACAAAAATAAAATGAGCTTATTACAAATAAACAACTAAAATAAATTATTAATTAAATCAAAGTTGATTTAATTAATATGAAGCTTGACTCGCTCGAACCGATCTTTTGTTGACTTTTACGTTGACCGTTGACCCGAACGGTTGACTTTTCCAGAAAACGTCTTCGGTCCAAACAGCAAGCCTCGAGCATCACAACCCGCATCTCTGAATCAAATCACAATGGATTCTTTAACCGAATTATTCGAGAATAGATTTGAAGGCGTCAGTCACACATATTATTAGTTCCAATAATTCCCCTTTGACTGACGCTGTCAAATCTGTCATACTGGTGAATAAGCGCTCTGTCGTACATCTTCAAAGAATAACTAATAAACCTGGAATCTGTCTGTTGTAAAGATTCCCCCTTTGAATAAGCTTCTTCTGTTCTTGTTGCTCCAGTTGAGATCCAAGTGCTGCAGTTCACTTGGTTTACACGGTCGGGTACAATACTAAGAATGCTGAACATTAGAGAAAAAATCACAACAAATCGAATCAGATATACCAATCAATCACTGAAAATGCTCCAACTTCTGATAATCGACCCGATAATCCAGTTCTATTATTGTTCCCCCTTTTCTCTAGATCTCTCTGAAAACATCAGATGCGGAAGCGGAAAATCAGATGCAGAGAGTGGAACCGTTCCGCTCAGTTCCATAGAGAAAACGATACTGAAATCCTGAAATCGGACAATCTTGCGAAAAACCGGAAGCCGGGTGCTGACAGTTGTGAATGAACCATGAATATTGCACTTGTTCCGCGAGATTGGGTTAGATGCAAAAATAATGTCAAATCGGTGAAAAACTGAGATCCCGAGCGTAAACGAGAAATTTATTCATAACCGGAGTCTTCGTAATTTTGGCGAAGAAAATCGAGCTCGGAAAAATATTCCGTGAAGAATTCTGAGTCAAACGGTGCAATTTGGAATGAATCTGAGAAAACCGTCAATTTTATTCAAGTAACGGCCTTCCGTTAGAGATTTAACGGAATATTCCAATATTTAACTGAGATTCCAGTTAATTCGGTTAGATGACATCAGCACTGCATCAGCTAAACAAATTGAAGTGAGACATAACGAAATAATCGCATACTTAACCGGGAAGCGAAACCATTTCGTCAGTGGTCGTTAGCTAACGTGGTCTTGACGTCAACAAAAACTGGAAACCCGGTCGAAATATGGCGGAATAAATCCATGACCAATAAAATATTTTCTGAAATTTCGATAGGCGTCATCTCGTTAGTCTCGTAAAACTAATAAGAAATACCCGCATTTAACGAAAATAATGCAAAAATATTAATTAGTCTTGAAAAATCTCCACAAAAAGTCCATAATCCATGTTATTTAAAATCAGCCAATCAGATTTGAGCTTCAAATATGATCCAACGGCTGAAAAAATAAAAGATCTATGGCAGTGAGTTGCTGATCCGTGTGCCATGGAGCGACCCAATAAAAAACAAGCACAATCATGATCCAACTATAGGAAGTTAATGAGATGTAGGGCTGTTAAGTCGCGATCCGTGTGAGGGGATTGTCAGCCAATCAAAGGTCGACAGACACATTTAATTCAACGGTTCTATCTCCACAGGTGGTCCCACGCGTTATTGCTTCCAGCCAATGAGCTCAACGGCTCTTATTCCAGCGCTGGTCCCACCCGTTTACTTCCACCAATCACCGCTCGACAGAAGAAACAAGAATGATGGCATTGACTGAAAACTAGGAGAGAGAAAATTCTCTGCGGACCAGTACGCGCCAGCCACATCATCGCTGGTGCTCCCTTGCGTCTTCTACCTCTGCAAACCCTAACTCTTCACCGGAAATTCGAACTACCACCGGAAAACCGTGATATGCTCATAACTTGGTGAATACTTGACGAAAATTGACAAATCTTAGCTCGTTGAACTCCAAATTCGATGCACTACACATCTTAACGATCAAAATCCACTGAAACTTATTTGAATAAAAACCCAAAAGTTGAGATCAGTCGAGATCGCCAAAGTTCGAGGTCGCCATGACTTATACGAGGTCGCCAAGGTTATGAGATCGCCAGGTAAAGGCAGAGATCGCCAAGGTTGGTTCGAGATCGCCAAGGAAAACACGAAACCGCCAAGGCTTATTCGAGATCGCCAACCATGAAATCGCTAAGATGTAAGTCGAGATCGCTAGGAACCAGTCGTGATCGCCTAGGCAATCTTCAAGCTCACCCGAGATCGCCAAATACATCTTCATCAGCTGCAAAATCGCCAAGGCAATCTTCAACAAAAATGAAGAACACCAAGAACACCGTGAAACACACACTACTGTGTGTTTCTCTAGATCTGCCCAAACCGTTGCGTTTCAGACAAAACCGATGCTCCCAATGGATCCGGAACACGTTTTCCATCAAGATTCATGCTGTATTTCATCCAAAAACACTGATTATTACACCAAAAACTCAGAATCAAACTCGAAATCTTCAAGAACACCCAAAAATGTGAAAACCCTAACAGCTTCGTTTTTCAGCTCAGATCTCGTATTTCTTCACAGATTATGACATATGGAGCATGAAATCACATCCAAATGAACCCAACAACAAGAATCTATCATCAGATTCATCCAGAAATCATCAAACAGCTCCAAAAATGCAGAAAAATAGAAAAAGTCTCCAAAGTGGGTTTTCCAATCAGCACCTCATTCAAGCTCAAAATCAAGATTCGAGTGATCAGATTCGTCGTGAAACGAGATCTGATCGGTACCCGCTCTGATACCATTTGTCAGGATCGATTTCACATCAAGAATCTCGACATTGAGCAAGAACAAAGATGAGATGAGGAGACGGGATGATGAGAATCTAAGATAATCTATACCAAGAAATGAAAGATCAAACGATCCATTGATTATTTTCGAATGATTATAACAAACCGAATGATTACAAACTCGTCATAGGAAATCCATGGTCACATTGGGTTGTGCTCAAACCCAGTTTGTGACTCTCTCTCTAGAATGGTGCTCACTCACTCTAAGAATCATCACACTTACAAATGAGCACACTCACCCTATATATAGGTGAGCCCATGTGCTCACTAGCCCACTAACTAGTAAAACACAAAAATAAAATGAGCTTATTACAAATAAACAACTAAAATAAATTATTAATTAAATCAAAGTTGATTTAATTAATATGAAGCTTGACTCGCTCGAACTGATCTTCCATTGACTATTACGTTGACCGTTGACCCGAACGGTTGACTTTTCCAGAAAACGTCTTCGGTCCAAACAGCAAGCCTCGAGCATCACAACCCGCGTCTCTGAATCAAATCACAATGGATTCTTCAACCGAATTATCCGAGAATAGATTTGATGGCGTCAGTCACACATATTATTAGTTCCAACATAGATATATGATATACAAGATGGAATGGTAGATAAAATATTAACCGAATGATTACAAGTTACCTACCCCACACATCCCGGGTATCATGAACTATTATTAGTTCATGAACCCTTACAAGCTTCTAAAGATCCATGACTAACTCTCTCTCTCTCTCTATCACTCATCAAGAATTCCTCTATGGGATATGCCCGTATATATAGTACAAGACTCACAAATGGCATTCTATTAAATACAAACTAGTGGCAATATTACAATAAATAATAATCACTAAGGCTTTGAGTCTTGAGTCGTCATGGTCTTCACCGTGTTGTATGGACGGTATATGATGAGTGGTCGTTGAATAATAAATACATCTAATCAAATCTTGTTGCCTCGGTCTCGAGATCCCAACAATTTTCCCCTATTTGGTAGATGTCATACTCAACACTTGTGACATTGGTTCTTTGTATTATTGCAACTTGACTTCAAGATAATCTTCATGTAATTTCAGATCTTTCATTTAACATTTCTCCTTTATGAAGCTCCCCCGATGATTAAGCATTCTCTTCTTCTAGCCCAAAAGTCATAAAAAGGCCATAAGTGCATAGGGTGTCTATACCACTCAACACAACGGCTACTTGAGGACTCAATCATACTCAAATGTGCCAATATTGTTGAAAGTAAATAAGATAAAGGATCCATGAAAAATTAGAGATTTAATCCCATAATTCAACCATCTTGAAATACTTGACAGAATACTAACCAACCAATGTTCTTCACATAGACAAACTACTTTTCTTCTTTTGTGCCATTAATCTTTCCTTCATTTTTTACCATAATGGAGATGTTGCAATTGTTACGGCTTGAGGACGCTTCGAAGATTAAAATTCACTTTTGCTTAATTTTGCTACCAATGGTGCAAAAAATCTCATCACATCTCCTCCCCCTAGACTTTTGCATCCAGTAGCAAATAATATACTTGTTTTTGTTGTAAACAAACACATCAAAGTGGCATATACACAAATAATCAACCTTGCAATATCAACCAATTAATCTTTATAATCCAACCAATAGCAAACCCTGTTTGTCTTCAACATATCAACTCAAACATGTGCACAACTTTCATAACCATTTTACCTCATAACACGTCTGCCATAAAGAAGTAATATGATATGAAAGCATAGATTTAAGTATACCTGAAATGTTTGAGAAACATTAGGCTCTCGAGAGGGCTAATAACGTTGGAGAAAAATATAATAGTTGATGCGGATCCATGTGATTGCAATTGGTTTCCACTTTGTGTTGACAACAAAAATAATTTTCCGGACCAGAACAGAAATGTAAACCACTAAACCCATATCTGAACCTTTATCCGCTTCAAGGTCTGTTGTTGCTTGACATAATTTTGTCTCATCAAGAGACAAACCCATCACTATGATGTTAGAATACTAGCAATGTCAACTGAGCTTAAACAAAAACGAACTTTGGCAGCCTGACTCGGTGTCTCTGACCAGAAAGGGGGTAATTCCGATTACCTGAGTTGATTTCCGATCAAAAGGGTGTTTTCTTACTATCTGAGCTTCGATCAGTGGCAATTTCTGATGGCCAAGGGGCATCACCGGCAGCCAGAGAACAAGCAGAAAACCATTTTTTGGCGATATGAATCACGAATACTGACTTACCGGTTGAAACTCACTTTCGTCTGAATAAACCCGTTTCCCGGTTGATGACAGAGTTCCGTTTCTTTTCAAATTTCCGCTTGAAGTTGTTTTCCGGTTCAAGTTTGGATTTCCGGTTGAAGTTGTAACTTCCGGTTTAAGATGGAGCGGATCAGTGGTGCTTTTCCGGTTGGAAGTATGAAACGGAAAAAGTTGGTGTTCCTTCCGGTTGAATTGAGCCGGATCAGGAGAGCGAAAGGTTAGCTCTCCGATGCCTTTCTGCTTTCTCTGACAACTCTCAGTAGAAGGTAGATCTCTACAACACTCCATCTTCAACAGATAACCTAGAAGATTTAACATGTCACTATCACCTTCTTCTTCACGCAAACCATAATGCGTTAACCCAGATTTCAAGATGCCATTACCATCATCTTTACCGTCACCTTCTTCTCACTGAAACCCTAATATCGAACCAATTGCTTTCATCCTTTCCAAACTCTGATGTCGACCCATATGTATCCATAACCCACTTTCTTCATCTCCAACATGAACCCATACCGGATAGAACAGATGAATTCGAGCTGCAGTTTCATATACATCATTTTCTGAGCTCCTCGGTCGGTGATCAAAACCTGCAACTTTCATGTTTACCGTGCTTTCATATTTTCGAGAGAGAGAGTGTAGCATGATTCCTTCGAAGAGAGAGAATATGATAAAGCAGAAGTTGACTTCCTTCGTTCGATGAACCCACGTGAAGAGAGAGAAACAAGTGCTTTGGGTCGGTTAAACAACAAAAAAGAAATTTGACATTGACAGAACATGTGAATGGGAACAAAGGACATAATTTCACGAATTTGAAAAAGTCTCGTGGAGGATTGCATGATATCCAAAAGTTGAATTTTTTTTAAATAAAGAAATAAACAAATCTTATCATTATAGTTTCAAAAGGCACAAGGATTTTTTAGAGCTAATTAGGATAAGAGCATGTGTCAAACTTTTGACATACAAATCAAATATCTCGAAACTAGGAATTTGGATATATATTCATATAATGGTTTGAATATAATCGCAAATATAAATAAGATATTTTCTTATGAGAAAGGGAGTATATTGGGGTAATACTCCTTCAAGAACTCAATAACATAGCAGAAAAATAGATTTTGAAAGATATGGAGAGGATTTCAAAAAGCTTTTCAAAAACAAAAACATCTCCATTTGTTTACAAAACAAGCATATGAACACAAAGTTGAGATATCAACCGTGAGGTTGCATTATCTCGGCCATGGCTCTAATACCAATTGAAAAACCGAGGTGTTGATCAAATACCTTGGTTGCGGAAGAGGATCGAGACTTTGTGTACTCGTTTTTGTAGAACAAATGAACACCCGGATATGAACAACGATAGTGTTTGAGATGTGATGAGGATGAGCAAAGCTAGTAAACATAGAAAGATGATAAACAAGATGCAATGGTAGATAAAATATTAACCGAATAATTACAAGTTACCTACCCCATACATCCCGGGTATCATGAACTATTATGAGTTCATGAGCCCTTACAAGCTTCTAAAGATCCATGACTAACTCTCTCTCTATCACTCATCAAGCATTCCTCCATGGGATATGCCTCTATATAGTACAAGACTCACTAATGGCATTCTAGTAAATACTAACTAGTGACAATTTTACAATAAATAATAATCACTAAGGCCTTGAGTCTTTAGTCTTGAGTCATCATGGTCTTCACCGTGTTGTATGGACGGTATATGATATGTGGTCGTTGAATAATAAATACATCTAACCAAATATTGTTGGCTCGATCTCGAGATTCCCAACACGGGGTCCTAGTGATTGACATGTAGTAACTGGAAAGGTGGAAGCACTGGTAGTCGGGGTCTCTGTCTAGAAAAGCGTTGCGTACAAAATCGAATTGATGGACCTGGACCGTCACCTGGGATGCCCCGATGAGTGTGCCGAAACCTACTAGGCAAAAGCATGCCAAGCACTAGGATCTTACTCTGATCAGTCACGGTTGTAGTTTTCCACTCGGGAAATGAGGGCTATTCCGTATGTTTTTTGAAAATCATTCGATTTCGTGTTTTATATGTAAAATTTTCAATAACCTATGATAATCTGAGTTACACCATCTCACTGTCACACACTTAACCTTTTAAGTTCTAAATGGATTTCAACCCAATTTCTCATTTTATATGTTGGTGATTTTATAATTTTCTCCTATGTTTCTCTGTATTTTATGATTTATCAAAATCAGTTGACTCATGAGTTTAAATTGGTCACTCACCCTAATTTACCCATTGTTTCATGATTGCTTCTCTATTTTCTCAGCATGGATAGTCGCATTCTTCGTCATGATCATCGAGTGGCTCAGGAAGTCGTACGTCAAGTGACGGCTGTCCTCCCTGATTTAATCCAGCAAGCTCTCAATTCCAATGCCCCTGATCTAGCACAAGGAAACTTCAGTGTTGGATCCTCTACCAGAACCAACAACAAGAAGAGAAAGGCTAAGCCTATTGCTCGGGCCTCAACCCCTGATGCCCCAATTGATGTTGCTATCCCTGCACCTCCTATCACTCAAGGTGTTTCTGTTGTACCACAAGCTAAGAAGCCTATTTGGGACTTCACTCATTATGCAATCGGTGAAACCATCATCACCCTACCCACCTTCCATGTTGGCAGTGCACAAATTGTGGCCTTTTGAGTCATCATGTGGGTATCTGCCGCCGATCCAGCCATATCGGGACCACCAGTCATCAGCCAGCTCGAGCTCAGCCTTAAATGTTTCAGCCTGTGGTGCCCATGCCTGCTCAAGCTCTTGTTGTTTGCCAGACTGCCTTTGTCTCCACCTATTGCTATTACTATGGTGTCCCTGATCGCACGCCTTTGGCGCATCCACTGTTAGCTATAGTTATAGATGTCGTCAACGGCGATGCTTTCCATGGACCCCATGCTGGATCTTCCCACTCGGACGTTGTGTGATGAGTCTTATGATTGATGCTTTGTAATTGTTGAAATCATTGACTTTCTATGTAGTAGTTTTCTTTATGTTGATGTCGTTTGAAACCTTATTGTTCCTTTTCTTTTTTGCACTTATGTACTCGGATATGTGTTATCTCATTTGGATTTTCTGAATCGTTTATCCCTTATATGATCATTATCGTTATGTGTACGTTGGGTAATTTCTTCTTGATGGGTTCGCAAGTTTACAGGTTGCGTGGTTACGGGATTACACGTATACATGCAGACAAGCGGGCACATAAGCAGGTTATGTACCTACGCGCACATGACTCTTCTGTGTTGTTAAAAGTTTCAAGTTAACCATTTTAAAATACCTTTGTTTGATATGTCTCGTGTATCCTCTAGGTACGTGTGTTGGGGAGTCTACCCGTTTGGAAATTTATGATTTTACAAGTCCACATGTTTACGGGATTACATGTGCATGAGTTTATGACTTTATGAACTTTCGAGTAGATAACCTTATGCACATACTGGTATCAAATCTATTCGTTCGAAGTTTGGTTTTTGTAACCATTGAGTTATGTCTGCTTCGCGACCTAACTCGTTGATGTTCGTTATGCAGCATTGGTCACCGTTAGCTTCTTCAGATCATTCCCCTCTTATCTCAGTATACTTTCAAAGTTTTATTTCAATTACCATTATGAATCTGTATGTATTAAGGAAATCATTTGTATCTCACCAGACACTCAGGTCCCGACAATCCTTGACGATAAATCAGTCTGTGGGCTTTAGTCCACAATTACTTGCGTATGGAGCTAATGCATTTAGGACCCAAAATTGTGAAAGTTCATCATAATTAAATGGGAACCAGAGACATCCGAAGATACATCGGGTCTTCCTTCCATTCACCAATCGACTTTTACATTGCCTTTATGCCCATACGACTCCAGTTGCCAGTCACCTTATCGTCTCTAACCCCTGATCTCTATCATAAGGAAACTTGTTTGTATTCAGACCAGAAACTCCAGGGTGTTTCGGCTAGTTAGGTTTGTGAATTCGGCTCTTGATTTACTCAATAGTCGGTTTATGGAATCGATCCGTGCCTTTCATCCCCCGATTTGTCTAGCATTGCTTTACCATAGACTCATGAGTCTAATTTTAGACTCAGTATCCATCATTTCACGGGTTCGATATTCTTCCGACTACTATTCGTTACATGACTTTGATTGTTTCGGTTGTGGCTCAGTCTTTCTTCACTCCATCATCATGTAGCCGTTTGTTGGTTCGTTAATCTATTTCATTGGGTGTATCATTTAATTCTAAATCTTTGGCCTCGTCTAGAGAGTACTATGGGTGGATGTGACCGGTAATCACTATTAATCAAGTTATTCTTAATTTCAAGATATGGTTATATTATCAGATTTCTCGTATTTCAATTTATGGTATTCGATTTATATTATCAGGATTCTCGCATTTTAAGTTATGTTATTCGGTCCATGTTATTGAGTTCATGTATTTCGAGTCATGATAGTCGATTTACGTTATCGAACCCATGTACTGTGAGTCATGCTATTCGGTTCGTGTTATCGGGTTCAAGTACTTCGAGTCATGCTATTCGATTCATGTTATCGGCTCATGTATTTCGATTCATGCTATTTGATTCATGTTATCGGGCTCATGTATCTCGAGTCATGCTATCCGGTCTGTAACATCGGGTACATGAATTTCGAGTCATGATGTCCGGTTCATGTTATCAATGCATGTATTTCAAAGCATGTTGTTTAGTTCATGTTATCTGTACATGTATTTCGAGACATGTCGTTTGGTTCACGTTCATCAATACATGTATATCAGGACGTGATGTTCGATTAAAGTTATCGAATACATGCGCCTCGGATCGTGTAATTCAATTCATCTTATCGAATTCATACACCACGAATCATGTGGTTCATCAACTCAGAGTAGTCGTGTTGTTCTGAAATGTACCATTCGGATTGCTAGTCGTGACACCCGAGCGAGTGCTAATCGGCTCATGGCATCCAATGCGTGGTTTTCCGTTTAGTTCGTGGTACTCGATTTCTTTTAGTATCATTGGTTTTAAGCCTTTTGGTGCTCATCACTTGAATTCTTTGGTTGCATATCATAAATTCGGGTGTTGATCATTACTCTACTCTTGCTAATTCAGAGACTCATACACGCTGCTACTAACGAGTGTGTGTGATGCTAGCTTAGCATACGATCGTTATTGGTTATAGGGTACAGGTCTTAGGTTTTAGCGAGGGCTGATTCGGATTCTGTCTAGATATCGTGTCTTGTAAGGTAATCCGGATGTCGGTCGCTACCCATCTAGTTCACCAGATCTTGATGCTTTGTTTGGATAAGAAGTCTGAAGCTCCAATTTTTGTTTATCATTATTATCAATATTGGTTTTGGTTTATTCTTTGTGATCAATGCGATCGATGTGAATCTATATGTGATCAATGTGAATCAATGTGCTCGATGTGAATCAATATGATCAATGTGAATCAATGTGCTCGATGTGAATCAATGTGATCAGTGTGAGTCAATGTGCTTGATGTGAATCAATGTGAATCTATGTGATCAAGTTGGGATAGTTTGAAGAAATCCATGTTGCATCCATTACTCAACTAAGTCTCCTAAACCCCCAGTCTCGTCCTTAAAGTAGGGGAGACTATGGTCCATTATCTTTGGTTAGTCTTTTGGTTGACTCTAGTTCGGTCGTAATGTAATCCTCGGATCTATTACTCAATTTCCGTTGGTTGCCCTATGTTGTTGTAACAAGTTCAGTTGTCTGATATTTGACGTGTAGAATAGGATGTTTTCCGAAGACAACAGTACTCACTAAAGGTATTAAAGATGTGGAGGGTTAGCCGCGGTACACCGTATATATAAGCATCGGTAATTCCTTTAGGGTTTATTGGGAGTCGGACTGAGAACAATGTGTGTGTGGGGTATGTCTTTGATCATTGGTTATATCTCAATCCCTTCTCCTTAGTCACCATTCCAAAACTAACACTTGCGGTCAGGTAAAGTTTTGGTGCCGATATAATTGATTCAGTAATCGAGAATATATTCCTATCCTCGATGAAATCTCTTATGTCGTCTCTATGTTGGTTTCAAAGTGTCAAAATGTGTTGGTTATTGGTAAAACTCTTTTAACTAATATTTGGTCTTTTCTAATTTTGGGACGAAATTCCCCAAAGTAGGGGAGACTGTAACATTTGCAAATTATCCGATTGAGAAATCTGACCCGTTTTGAACATTCACTTTTTGCCGCTTTGTAAGTTATTGCGAACCGGGAGAATTTTCGGGTGTTTATACTCTAATTAATGGATCTAAATGATTTACAATCGATTTTCGAAATCGGATACTTAATTACAATCAATTGGAATCAAATGGGATGTCTCGAATTGAAAATAAAGAAATTTTAGGTTTTTACGCGATTTCGATATGCGATCCGTCGTTTACCGGGAATCTCATAGTTGACCATCGTATGTCAAATTCAACATTATTATGAATCTAATAATCAATTATCATGTAATGAGTCATCACACACTTGATCGAGTCACGAATCGTTGTTGAATTGCCCAAAATCGATGCGTACGTCAAAACCAACCAAAAACGTGTTATGTTTGATTAATTGTTGATCATAATTTAATATATGGCATGTTTCTATTCAGTTTTATTGGTTTGAATGTGGTTGATGCGATGGAGAATGAAAAATGGTGAAAAACAAAAAAACGGGACTCGAAAATGACGAATAACGAAGAAACTGGAGCGAAAACGGTGAAACCGGTAAGACCCATGATTCGGGTGTGCTCCAAGCGTATGGCTTAGAGCAACACCACTTCCAAGCGATACGCTTGGACCTCTTTTTCCCGAAAAAACCTTAAAAAACCCCTATTTAAACATCTTAAGCCTCCTTAGCCACCCATTTCACTCCAAATCACTGCCAAACGACCCTAAATGGCTGTAACCATTAGAGAACACTTCCTTTGAAGATTTGAGGTCCAAGATCAAGGTTTTCATGCTTAGGATCAAGCTAAAATCACCCCTTTCGGTATGTAATCTCAAAACTATGAAGTTAGCACCTTGAATCCTCTCTTTTACCCCATAAAGATCTGATCTTTTTGTGATGTTTGGCATAGATCTATGTTGTATTTGATAGATCTAGGGTTTTTATGAGTATAGGTTCCACCTTTTTGCATGATTTAGCCATATCTCTTGAATCTATGATGAAATCCCTATAGATCTATGTTTTCCATGAAATTTGATGTATGGATCTTCATGAAAGATGTGATTTTGATTATGGATCTAGGGTTAGAACATGATGAAACATTGATATGTTATAGATCTAGGGTTTGCTTTGATAAATATTGGATTTTTATGACACAAAATGACTAGATCTATGAAAAGCATGTCATTTAGGATTTGATTTAGTGATTTTCTCACCAAGATTGCATTTTTATGTTTCAAAATGACTTGATCTACCTCATGCATGTTGTTTAGGACCAGATCTATATGATATGATTATCAAGATTGGGTGTTATGTGTTAGAATGCCTACATGTACAATATGTGTGTCATCTAGGGCTAGATTCATGTGTCATAATCATCAAGGTGACGTTTTTACATCCTAAAATGTTTAGATCTATAGTATTCTTGACATGTAAGGTTAGATCTATATGTTGTGACATTTAATCATGGAATTTTTATGTGTTAAGAGGTTACATCCACCCATGTATGCTAATTAGGGTTAGAATTGTACCCAAAAGTTGACTATCATGCTAGTTTTGATTGGATCCATGCAAGAATTATTTAGGTCCATGCTAGATTCAAGTAGATCCATAAAATCCATGATAAATCATGTTTAGATCTGAGTATACATGTTGAATTTGGATTTACCTTGTTAAATTACCATGCAAATTAACTTTCGTTGACTTGGTTTGACTTTCACGTAAATAGTCAAATTAGGATCTTTGACCTCACCCTTAGTTTAGGAATTGGGCTCATATCATACATATCACCTCACCAAATCACTAACAAGTCGTGAGTCGGTTATGTCGTGTCGTGTCTTTTTAAGTCGCGATTATCATTTTACTTATTAATTTATTTTGGCTCAATCACGATCTGTCGTTAAGGTTATCATCGGGTCTACTTTTCCCTCGTTTCGTGGTGTCGTTCTTTCAAATTGTGTCTCCACATCAGGTGACTATTCATAGCCCCTCTTTATTTTAAACGATTTGGGGTGCAACATGTATCATATTCAAAACCCTTACTCGATATTCATTAATCTAAAATTACATGCGAATTCTATTTGATTACGTGTATTCTTGTATGTGAACGTGTGTGTTTATTTATGACTGGTTGTGATCAAACTCGATATCATTACTCGCGTGACATTAGCTGTAAAAAAGTCGGGCTTACAGTGATAAATCTATTGGCTTGACAAACCCACTTGGCTTGCCTCGCGTGTGGCGCCTTGTGATTGGAAACCATGAGGTCAGGGTTGGCTCATTCACCCCCTATGTGCTCTATATCATTATGGTTTATCATAATCGATCGCATTTATCACGTTGGCTCGCATGTTTTTTATCTTTATATTACATTAAACCTTTGTTTACTCATCAACTATTCGTAGTTGACCTTTATTTTATACATGTTGCAGGTTATGCAATTTAATGATGTTTGCCATGGTTGATGACACCATAGGATCGCATGCGGACATAGTTGTGACCTAACTTAATGAAACAAATTGTTATTCTTGATGTATTTCATTTCGATCATTGTATATTAATTGAATTATTTGAAATGGGTTGATTAAGAATATCGCAACATTTAATAGTGTTGTGTGCATCTGGACAATCATCGCGCCCCGACATATTCCGACGTCGGTCGGGGTGTGACAGATTGGTATCAGAGCCACGACTTAACCTAGACTTATGCCTTAGGTGTCCTGCATGAGTGCCTCATGCATAGCATGCCTATATGATTTATATGTCTTATAATTGCTTCTTAATCACGCATGTTTAGTTATTACCCTTATCGTTTAACACACACTTACACCCAAATGACTTGAGGCTTCCTAGCCTCTTTCCTTAGAAATGGTTCCTTACGTACCATTTATGATGTTGATTTTTTTTGATTTTATGATCTCCTCGGACACTGGGTGAAAAACAGAGGTGTTGATCAAATACCTTGGTTGCGGAAGCGGATCGAGACTTTGTGTACTCGTTTCAAATCTTAGTTGCGGAAGCGGATCAAGATAATCTTCATGTAGTTTCAAATCTTTCATTTAACATTTCTCCTTTGTGAAGTTCCCCCGATGACTAAGCATTCTTTTCTTCTAGCCCAAAGATCATAAAAAGGCCATAAGTGCATAGGGTGTGTATACCACTCAACACAACGACTACTTGAGGATTCAATCACACTCAAATGTGCCAATATTGTTGAAAGTAAATAAGATAAAGGATCCATGAAAAATTGGAGATTTAATCTCAAAATTCAACCATCTTGAAATACTTGACAGAATACTAACCAACCAATGTTCTTCACATAGACAAACCACTTTTCTTCTTTTGTGCTATTAATCTTGCCTTCATTTTTTACCATAATGGAGATGTTGCCACTATTACTGCTTGAGGATGCTTCGAAGATTAAAATTCACTTTTGCTTAATTTTGCTACCAATGGTGCAAAAAATCTCATCACATCTCCTCCCTCTAGACTTTTGCATCCAGTAGCAAATAATAAACTTGTTTTTGTTGTAAACAACACATCAATGTGGCATATACACAAATAATCAACCTTGCAATATCAACCAATTAATCTTTATAATCCAACTAATAGCAAACCACATTGTCTTCAACATATCAACCCAAACTTGTGCACAACTTTCATAACCATTTTACCTCATAACACGTCTGCCATAAAGAAGTAATATGATATGAAAGCATAGTTTTAAGTATACCTGAAATGTTTGAGAAACATCGGGCGGCTAATAATGTTGG
The DNA here is from genome assembly GCA_039602395.1 of Deinandra increscens subsp. villosa. NCBI lineage: Eukaryota > Viridiplantae > Streptophyta > Magnoliopsida > Asterales > Asteraceae > Deinandra > Deinandra increscens. Next base: position 84,507,301 of record JBCNJP010000010.1, on the reverse strand, counting down.
AGAAAAATATAATAGTTGATGTGGATCCATGTGGTTGCAATTGGTTTCCACTTTGTGTTGACAACGAAAATAATTATCGGGACCAGAACAGAAACGTAAACCACTAAACCCATATCAGAACCTTTATCCGCTTCAATTTCTGTTGTTGCTTGACATAATTATGTCTCCTCAAGAGACAAACCCATCACTATGATGTTAGAATACTAGCAACGTCAACTGAACTTAAGCCAAAACGAACTCCGGGGGCCTGACTCAGTGTCTTCGACTAGAAAGGGGGTAATTCCGATTACCTGAGTTGATTTCTGATCAGAAGGGTGTTTTCCTACTATCTGATCTTCGACCAGTAGCAATTTCCGATGGCCAAGGGGCATCGCCGGCGGCCGGAGAACAAGCAGAAAACCTTTTTTCGGCGATATGAATCACGAACACTGACTTACCGGTTGAAAATCACTTCCGTCTGAACAGACCCGTTTTTCCGGTTGATGACAAAGTTCCGGTTGAACTTTTCAAATTTTCGCTTGAAGTTGTTTTTCGGTTCAAGTTTGGATTTCCGGTTGAAGTTGTAACTTCCGGTTCAAGATGGAGCGGACCAGTGGCGCTTTTCCGGTTGTAATTGAGCCGGAACAGGAGAGAGAAAGGTGAGCTCTCCGATGCCTTTCTGCTTTCTCCGACAACTCTTAGCAGACGTAGATCTCTGCAACACTCCATCTTCAACAGAAAACCTAGAAGATTTGACATGTCGTTATCACCTTCTTCTTCACGCAAACTATAATGCACAAAGCAGCTATAAACGTACAAGATCCATCTACATCACCCTCTACTTTTAACTTCCGTTAACCCAGATTTCGAGATTCCATTACCATCATCTTTACCGTCACCTTCTTCTCAGTGAAACCCTAATATCGAATCAGTTGCTTTCCTCCTTTCCAAACTCTGATGTCGACCCATATGTATCCATAACCCACTTTCTTCATCTCCAACAAACAGATGATTTCGAGCTGCAGTCTCGTATACATCATTTTCTGAGCTCCCCGTTCGGTGATCAAAACCTGCAACCCTCATGTTTACCGTGCTTTCATATTTTCGAGAAAGAGTGTAGCATGATTCCTACGAAGAGAGAGAGAGAGTATTGGGGTATAGGACATACTGCGAAGAGAGAGAATAGGATAAAGCAGAAGTTGACTTCCTTCGTTCGATGAACCCACGTGAAGAGAGAGAAACAAGTGCTTTGGGTCGGTTAAACAACAAAAAAGAAATTTGACATTGACAGAACATGTGAATGGGAACAAAGGACATAATTTCACGAATTTGAAAAAGTCTCGTGGAGGATTGCATGATATCCACAAGTTGGACTTTTTTTTAAATAAAGAAATAAACAAATCTTATCATTATTTTTCACCATGTGAAAGTTTTTGTTTTTACAGCAGATAAATCAACAAAACAAACTTATCAACCTTAAAAAACACATCATCAGATTCGAAAATACACAACCCTCAAGGAATAGAAAGTATGTTTACAGGGAAAACTCATAGAAAATGAAAATAATTTTTTTTCATTTAGAAATAAACATAGAACAACAAACGACTACGTACAATGCAAAAATGATACACTAACTTTAACAAAAGAGATGGCAAATCAATATTACACGCTACTCACATAAATAGAAACCAAAGCTATTTAGAATGCATGCTAAGAAGGGCAAAACAATACAATAAAAAATGATATTGACCTAAAAGTAAACAAACACATTTACCTCCAGTTGATTATGTCAACAGTTTAAAACTGTTTTTAATGCGACTTACCGTTATATAAACAACTGAAGTTCAAGAAGAATAAATCTTCACTCAATGTTTATGTCAAAAAGGGACTTAAAATTTTAACAGATCAATACATCCTATGCGAGCTTTATGAATATCTAAAAATCAAAGATCACATATGATGGGTGAATATGACTAATACAAACTACATGGAATGTTATTGTAAAAAGTAGCCAAAAAAACCACCGTAACAGATCAATACATCCCGTCGCCGCCTCCTTCTTCCCCTTTCTTCCCCTCTTTTGACTGCCACAATCCCGTCGCCGCCTCCTTCGCCCCCTCTTTTCCCGTCGTCTCCCCTGCTCCAACCACCACCGAGCTCCTCCGCTGATGAATTCCGTCACTGGATTCCGCAACCATTGGTCGAGCTTCTCGAAAACCGAAACCCTTGAGGGGCTCTCAATTGAGGAGGTACCGATTCTTCTCGTTCCTTTTTCTCCGCCTTCCCTGCTTCCCCCCGCCTCCGTTGCCTTCCTCCTCCTCTCCACCTTTCCTCTTCTCAGCCTTTCCCTGCTCCGGCGGCGTACCACCTGGCCCCCGGCGTACCAGCGTTCCAACGGTCCGCCGGACCACCACCTCCGTACCAACCTCCGTACCACCCTCCGTACGACCTCCGTACCACCCTCCGTACCACCTGCGGCGTCCACTTCCGGGTTAAGAACGGTGGTGCGTTGCTCCCTTGTCTGCCCGTACCAACGTGGACGGCATACCATAGGCGTACCAACCATTGGTACGTCGTTTGCTCATACGTTCCCATCTTTGGTACGGCCCACCGGGTTTTTTTTTACCGTTTTCGGGTTGCCGGTTCCCTTGTTTGTCTTTCTTTGCCTTTTTTTCCTTTTCTTTTTCTTTTCGTTTTCTTTTTCTTTGCCTTTTCTTTTTCTTTTGTCTTTTTCTTTTTCTTTTTCTTTTTCTTTTTCTTTTTCTTTTTATTTTTCTCGCTCCTTGTGTCGGTTGGTGACTTGGTGGTGGTTTCGGTATGTCTGGGGTGGTTGTGTGACCACCTTGGTTGAGACGACCGCTTGTACTCCGGATGGGGTTTGGCCGTGTCCTTTTAGGGCTTTTCATTGTTGCCCGGACGGGATGGCGGGGTCTAAGTGGTTTCCGCGTTTGGTGGCCCACATTAAACGCATGCATTTGTCCACTGACGAGAGGAAGGGGCCTTGCGGGATTCTATTTCCTCGGATGGTGCTCTGTTTGCTGCTGTCGGGGAATCTCTTAAGGTCCTGGGCCAATGGTTGTGTGGGGCTTGCATGAGTCTTCACGCTCTTAGTCGGCATGTCATCATGCTGACGGTTTGTCTCAGTTCCAGTGGGTGGTTGGGGATCTTGGGGAGTTTATCGTGGGGATCCCCAGGCCGGTTGTTGTGTGGGACGTCGTGCCACTTGGGGGGGGGGTTATGGCGGACGAGCTTCTCCTTGATCGTGTTTTCTCTCTTCCTCTCACCACTGTGAAAAGCATCCCGTATAGCTGCCGCATGGCATTTTCTCATGCTTTTATCGATGCTCTGAGTAAGGTGATTGCTATGCCGGACTCTGTTGATGCGTGGGTGAGGCTTCTGCTACTTCCGCGCTGTACGCTGAGAGTTTTCTGCCCTTCTAACCGGCTGGAGCGTAGGTCGGGTAATAGGAAATCTCTGCAATGTCAGAGCATCCTACGACCGCTGGCTGCCTGGGGGGATGGGGATGGGTTCAATGACCTTATTGCCTTGCTTTTTTCTAGGCCCCCTAGGGGTGCCTCGGGCCATGGCGGGTCTGCCCCTGGGGCAGCCAGTTCTAATGTCAAACAGTGTTTACGGAAGGTTGCTGATGGACATTTCACTGCTGCGGTGAAAGTTTTATGTTCTTTCGGTGTTGCTCCTATCTGTAAACATACCTTGGATGCGCTGGTTGCCAAGCATCCCATCTCGCCCCCTCCGGTTATGCCTGGTTCCATGTTCTCTAAGTCCTCCCTCGTGGCTGATGTCGACTGCTTGTTGGGGTGTATTAAATCCTTCCCCAAAGGGACTTCTTGTGGGCGTGACGGTTTGAAGGCCCAACACATTTTGGATGCCCTTTGTGGGGAGGGGTCCGCGTTCGCGGATAGGCTGCTTGGGGCCATTTTTGGGGTGGTTAATTTGTGTTTGGGGGGGGGGGGTAGGTGCCCTAAGGTCCTTGCGGAGTTTGTCGCGTCCGCCCCCCTTACCCCCTGCTCAAACCAGACAATGGGATCCGGCCTATTGCTGTCGGTGCAATTTGGATGAGGCTAGTCTCTAAGGTTGCTATGAGGGGGGTTGGGAAGGAGACGGCTAAGTACCTGTCTGATTTTCATATTGGTGTGGGGGTCCCTTGTGGGGCTGAGGCCGTGCTCCATAGTGCCAACAGGTTTCTGCATGAGTTCCACACGGATGGGTCGTTGGCCATGCTTACGGTGGATTTCTCTAATGTCTTCAACATGGTGGACCGGACGGCCCTCCTAAGGGAGGTTTGGACCCGTTGTCCCTCCATTTCCCCTTGGGTGGATTTCCTATACGGGCAACCTTCCAGGCTATATGTTGGCGATGGTCATATTTGGTCCACCACGGGGGTTCAACAAGGGGACCCCCTGGGCCCTCTCCTTTTTGCCTTGGTTCTGCACCCGCTCGTCCATCGGATTAGGGATTCTTGTCAACTCCCTTTCCATGCCTGGTACCTGGATGATGGCACGATTATTGGGGATGCCATGGAAGTTGCTAGGGCATTGGATATCATCCGGTCTGAGGGGCCCGCGCTGGGTCTGGTTTTAAACATCAGGAAAACCGAATTTTTCTGGTCGTCGTGCAATGGGGTGAAGATAAAGGATGGGTTGTTTCCGGTCGATACCGGGAGGCCGGAGTTGAAACTCCTTGGAGGGGCCGTTAGCTGTGATGCTGGTTTCATTAGCAACTTGGCTGTGAAGAGGGCGTCCTCGGCTGTGGACCTTATGCGCTGTCTCCCGCGGCTGCGGGACCCCCAAAGTGAGCTCCTTCTGCTTCACACATGCATGGGGGTTGCTAAGCTGTTGTTTGGCCTCCGGACGTGCCAACCTACACACGTCGGGGAAGCTGTATCTGTCTTTGACAAGGGTCTCCGGGAGGCTATCGAAGATATTGTTGTTTGTGGGGGCGCATTTTTCGGCGATCTCCAATGGAGGCTAGCTTCCCTCCCAACCCGTTTTGGGGGACTTGGGTTATGTTCTGCGGAAGATGTCTCCACGTATGCCTTTGTGGCATCAAGGGTCCAGTCGTGGAGTTTGCAAGACCACATTCTTCGGGGATGTGGTTTTAATGGGATGGATTCTGATTTCGAGTGTGCGTTGGGACGCGTACGTGCTTCACTTCCCGAATTCGATTTGGGCGGGTTTTCTTGCAAGGAATCCGCCCCCCCCCCCCCCCTCCCAAATCTCAGGATTCTTTGGCGAGTGCCCTGTTTAGCAAAATTGCCCAGAGTTTGGAAGTGAATTTTGCCCTATCCCCCCCCGCTAAAAGGCTGTGTTGGCTTGCCTTCGTGCCCCACATGCTTAAGACTTCCTTTCCGTCATCCCCATCGAAGGTTTGGGTCAGCGCATGTTCGCAGTCGAGTACCGAGCTATCCTCAAGTACCGGCTCATGATCCCTATTTTCCCTAATGATGAGGCGTGCCCCGTCTGCCGCAAGGCCTGCCTGGACTCCTTCGGCGAGCATGCGGTCCATTGTAAGGAATTACCGGGGTTTAAATACAGGCATGACTGGGTTAGAGACGTGTTGTTCGATGTCCTGAAGCGTGCTGGTATCTCTGCTAAAAAGGAGGCTCCGGTTAATTTTCTGACGGATCCGCTTGAAGGGAGGTATACCTTGCGGCCGGCCGACGTGCTGGTGGTTGGATGGACAGGGTGGAAACACGCCTGTGTTACCCTTACGAGCGTGTCTCCTCTTGTGGGGCTTAGGGACAATGGGTTCCTCGCTAGGCAAGCAGCGTGGAAGGCCGAGGCTGGCAAAGTCGCTAAACACGAGGGAGTTTGTCTCGAAAATCAACACGTGTTTATCCCCTTTGCCTTTGATACTTTTGGGTTCCTTCCGCCGGAGGCGGTTGATTTCCTACGACGGGTTCAACGGGTCGTTCACAGCAATTCGACATCCCCCAAGGCGCATAACTTTGTATTTAGTATAATTGGGTTTGCAATCCAAAAATGGCTTGCGGCGCAGCTTGTTGCCTTACGCATCACTTCTTTGTAATTGTTGTTTTTAATGAAAGGGTAATCTTTTTCTTAAAAAAATCATTTATATGGATGTAAAAAAATTTGCAAATCCATTAAATTTTTTTTTTACCCGAGCTCTGTAACAAATATGGTACAACTATAATATACAAAATTTGATTTTAGATTAAAGAAATAGGCTCAAGTAACAAATCTGGAGCTACTATAATATCAAAAATTTAATTCTAGATTAAAGAAGTGTAACCAAGTAATCAGTGAATCAAAGAACAAATAAATGTAAAAAAATGATGCCCAAATCGAAACATATAAAAGTAATACAAACTCCAAACCAAAATAAAACCTAACGAACTAATATAGCAAAAATAAATAACTAATCTTTTAATATTCAATCCATTGATGTAAAATGAAGAAAATTGAACAAAAAGGATGTAATTGACTCACTACTTAAACAATACACAAACCTGTATATTCAGAGATAAACATCCATTTAAGAAGCAACCAATTCAGCAAGACAACCTAATATTAGAGTGGCATGATAATTCCATGATTAGATTATTAATTAAACTTTCACAACTATTAGTCTATGACATCTAACAGTGATAACAGTGATGATGAAAAAATATCATATGTAAAATTCGATTCATATAAGACTAATATTTCGTAGTAAATCATCAGCTATTTCATTCGTTCCTCTTAAATTTCAGTTAATAAGCAAACCTGATTCGCTGATTCTATTGGCGAGTTCCACGACACTAAGTTGTAGGTTGCGCTTGAAATCCCCAAGCTACGATTGAGTAATTTAATAGGTGAACAATTCATCTCGTGGGACAACTGAAATTCCCAACTGAATGATGCGATTAAAATTCCAAATTGAAAACTTAAGTATAACGAGAAATTGAAATTGAGTGCTATTTAGGTTTAGGAAGAAAGGAAGAGAGTGCATCTTGAGGATTGAGCGCGAAACTGAGAGTATGGAGGGATTAGGCATTCACCGTCAACACAAACATTGAATCGTCGACACCGGCGTAAATAACCTCGCACACGCAACCCTTCAAAACCGCCGTCAGAACTTCAAAACGCAAGCATCGAGGCGACGACACCCATAAACGGTAAGGCGAAACGACAACGCTTGCTTCTTCTAATGTGTCGTGGCTAAATACGAACAGGGGAAAGGAGAGAGATGGGGAGGAGGTCGCTGGTGGAGATCAGACGGGAGGGAAGGTCGTCGCCTCCAGCCTACTTTCTTCTTTCTCCTCTTTTCTTTCTTCTTTCTCCTTCTTTATCTTTCCCCGAGTTCACTTAAAGAGAGAAAAGAAAAGAAAGGAAAAGAAAATAAATGAAAAGAAAATAAAGGAAAGGGATAAATTCATTTCCTTCCATTTCCTTCCATATCGGAAGGAAAGGACAACTTAAAAAGAACCTGCCTAATTTTCTCTCATTTTCTCTCCCTTCCCTCCTTAAATAAAACTTGGGAACAGACAATTTTTACTTCCCTTCCCTTTCCTTCCTTTAATGAAACTTGGGAACACAAAGTTTATTATATTTCCTTCCATTTCCTTTCCTTTCCTCCCTTAAATAAACTCAGGAACATAGTGTTATGGATGTAAACTTTTATTTAAAGAGCAGAGGAAAACATGTTTAGGTGTGAAAATTTAATTGGAGAAGTAAATTTGTTGTAGATATCTGATTGGCTAGAATGTAGTACAGTATTCCTCCTCACATCCAACGATTTAAATTGTTATATATATAAATACAAGTTTTGCCTGATTTTATATTGTTTCTCATAACCACAAGCAGTTAACTTTGGTAAATAGTTTTGTACTTCACAACCACCTCGATGGATACAGTCGTGGCCTTTGTAAGAGGGAAAGGCACGTAGGGAGGGAAAGAGACACCAGGGATCCCCAACATAGCATATTATCTATAGTCAAGACTCAAGAGATGCTTTGGAGTGTAATATTTAAGTGGAAATGTTTTATGCCTCTTGGGGCGGGTTAAGGGTTATATGTTGGAATAAAAATCCACATAATTTTTTTTTTGCTCTTATAGCATAATTTTATACCTCTGCATTACTCCATGTACGTATGTATCATAACCTTTTTTTCGTAATTATTAGATTGGCTTCAGCTATCTTCAACTGTTGCAACATACGTTTATCTTAATCCTAACGTTGAAGAGTCATTTTGTTAGGGTGATTCGAGATACCCTAAGATCTCCACAGCAAAGAGGAAGAGAGAGGATTCAAGTGGGACAAATTTTCTGCATTTTTCTTAATAAAACAAAATACATACTTTTAAAAAGAAATTACATTGAAACTACCCCTAGAAACTTGGAAAATTAAACGTGCACACAACTGAAATAACATGTTCATGAGTAATGCTTAACTACTCCTTATTTCGTGCATGAGAGGTTTTAAACTGAATTTCGTGGCTGACTTAATCCAAATAACGAGCTGGTGGCCGTTTATTTCGAACGGGACGATCCGCATGATGTTGTCCATCTTCTTGCATGGGCTCCCACGTATCAATAGTCCCCCCTTGAACATTGACCTTGTCCTCAAGGTCAGGAGCTGTTGGACGTCGGATGTAGGCCAGGAAATCATCAGGAAATTTCTCAGGGGGTAACGAAAGGCCACTGTGAAGGGGTCGCAGTAACGAAACATGAAAGACGGGGTGAATACGAGACCCTTCCGGGAGTTGCAGTTTGTAAGCAACCTTGCCGATGCGGTCGGTGATCTGAAAAGGCCCATAAAAATGTCGCGAAAGCTTTTGAATCTTCCGATTGGCAACCAAAGATTGTCTGTAAATTTGGAGCTTAAGAAAAACCCAATCGCCAACGTTGAATTCTTTTTCAGCTCTATGCTTGTTAGCTTGATCACACATCCGTTGTCTTGATTTTTGGAGAGTGGTTTTCAAAATTTGTAACACACGAGCATGCTCATCTAATAAGTCAGAAATGGAATTGAGCTTAGCAGCACCTTTTGTGTAATGAGGAATGACAGGAGGGCGGCCACCATACAAGGCTTGAAATGGTGTCATGTCTATCGCACTATGATACGTTGTGTTGTACCAAAATTCCGCCAAATGAAGAAACTTGTACCATGTTGAAGGCTCGTCACACGCGAAGCAACGTAGGTAGGACTCGAGACACCGGTTTAAAAACTTGGTTTGACCATCCGTTTGAGGATGATAGGCACTAGAGTGAAGCAATTTAGTTCCAATCTGGCCGAACAATTCATGCCAAAATTTGCTTAAAAAAATAGGGTCGCGGTCTGAGACGATGGATTTCGGAAGCCCGTGCAGCTTGTAAATCTGGTTCATGAAGATAGGGGCAAGTGTTGAAGCTGTGTAGTGATGGGGAAGACCGATAAAATGGGCAAACTTTGTTAAGCGGTCAACAATGACCCAAATAGCAGTTTTACCATTCGAAGAACGGAGGTGGGTTATAAAATCCATGGAGATGTCTTCCCACACTTGATTTGGTGTTGGCAAAGGTTGGAGGAGCCCGTATGGTTTTTGAGTGCTATATTTAGTTTGTTGGCAAATGTCACAAGAAGAGACGTAGTCCTTAACGATCTTATGGACATTGGGCCAAAAAAACGAGGCATTCAAACGCTTAATCGTGGCAGTGATCCCCGAGTGTCCCCCCACTGGTGAGGAGTGGAACTCTTGTAAGAGTCTGAAATGAAGGGATGGTAGGGGTGGAATGAAAAGACAGTTGTGAACATAGACTAACCCATCATGAATGGTGTAGTTGGGAGAACTCTTGCCACTTATTATCTCACTTATCAACATACGACCCTTCTGATTAACTGTGTAGTAATCCCGAAGATCGCATAGCCACGGAAAGGTGGGAGTGGAGAGGGATAACAATTGAGGATGCTCGATTCGGCTCAGTGCATCGGCTACCTTGTTTTCTTTACTCCGGTTTGTAGTGCACTTCGAAATCAAATCCCAAGAGCTTACTCGCCCACTTGTGTTGAGCCGGTGTTTGAATTACCTGAGTGAGCAAATGTTTAAGGCTACGTTGGTCGGTGAAAACATGAAAACGTCTACCCAACAAGTAATGACGCCATTTTTTGATAGCCTCTGTGATGGCATAAAGCTCTCGAATGTAAGCGGAAGAGCCTTGCATCCGGGGATTAAGTTTTTTACTGAAAAATGAGATGGGCATGTCGTTTTAGGAAAGAACCCCACCCACACCAATGTCTAATGCATCGGTAGTGACATCAAAAACCGCTGTGAAATCCGGAAGAATGAGTGTTGGAAGCGATGTCATGGCGGCTTTCAAGACCTCGAAAGCGGTTTGGGCAGTAGGCGACCAGGTAAAGGTCCGGGTGTGTTGTAACATATCGGTTAACGGAGCAGCCAATTGGGCGTAGTTGCGAACAAACCGCCGGTAATATCCAGTGAGGCCGAGGAACCCCCGTAAAGCGGTAATCGATAAAGGGGTAGGCCAGTTTTGAATTGCCGTTATCTTTTCTAGATCAGTAGAAACGCCCATTTTAGAAATCACATGGCCCAGATAACTTATCTCAGAAACACCAAAAACACACTTGGAAAATTTGGCGAAGTATCGGTGATGAGCCAAGGTGTCGAACACTTGTTGAAGGTGAGAATAGTGTTCTGAAAGCGTTTTGCTATAGATGAGGATATCATCGAAGAAAACCAACACGAACTGGCGTAGAGCGGGGTGAAATATGTCGTTCATCGCCGCTTGAAAAGTGGACGGTGCATTAGATAATCCGAACGGCATAACGAGGAACTCATAGTGGCTGTCTATGGTTCGGAAAGCAGTTTTGTGAGTGTCATGAGGTGCGACTCGAATCTGATGATATCCGGCCCTAAGGTCAAGTTTAGAAAAAACTTTCGCATCATGCAATTCATCAAGCAATTCATCAAGCAATTCATCCACGTAGGGATAGGAAAACGGTCTCGAATTGTGACCGCGTTAAGAGCACGGTAATCTACACAAAATCGCCAACTGCCATCTTTTTTCCGGACTAGAAGAACTGGGGATGAATACGGGCTGGTGCTAGGCTGAATGGTTCCCTCGGTAAGCATTTCATGAATGAGGGATGTCCTGATCTCTTTTTGATAGTGTGGGTATTGGTATGGACGGACATTTACGGGTTGGGTGTTGGGTTGGAGGTGGATATGGTGGTCATGTGTACGAACAGGGGGTAATGACGAAGGGTGGTCAAATATGTGGGCATATTGTAAGAGTAGGGAATGGATGTGGGGGTTGTGATGGAATAGGTCAGGTGGGGTCGTGGAGGTGGGTGTATGATAAAAAATTAGGGTATATATGGAGGCAACAGAGTCATGGCTTAGTAACTGGTGGACAGTGCTTGATGAGGCCAGTGTCCCCAAGGGCTCACCCGTAAGGCGTCAACGGTGGATGTTTGTTTCAGTTTAAAAAGGGCGGCTTGGTGGTTTGCATATGATGAAGGGCCAAAACGTGTTTCGAGTGTTTTCGTGAATGCTTCCCAGGTGGTAAGTAACCCGTTATTGAACAAGTATTTGTACCAACTCAAAGCGGGTCCTGCGAGGTTGAAGGAGACCATATTGATTCGTTGATCCGGTTCGATTTTGTAGAAGGAGAAATATTGATCGGCTTGGAAGAGCCAATCTAACGGGTTGGTGCCATCAAACGGTGGGAGAGTGAGTTTGGGTGGGCGAATGGTGAGAGTGTCGGGTGGTGGGGGAAGAGGTTTGAAACCGGAAGAAGGGGAAGCGACGGTTTTAGTGAGATGGGTGAGGAGGGCTTGATGTTGTTCCGATTGGGTTGATAATTGGGTGATGAGGGCATCGATTTTGGAGGATTGGTCTTTCATCATTTCAGCCATGGAAGCGATGAGGTCGTCGGTGGTAGGATTATCGCGTTTGGGAGGCATGATGAAAGCAACGAGAGCACCAAATGTTTGGGTGATTCGAGATACCCTAAGATCTCCACAGCAAAGAGGAAGAGAGAGGATTCAAGTGGGACAATTTTTCTGCATTTTTCTTAATAAAACAAAATACATACTTTTAAAAAGAAATTACATTGAAACTACCCCTAGAAACTTGGAAACTTAAACGTGCACACAACTGAAATAACATGTTCATGAGTAATGCTTAACTACGCCTTATTTCGTGCATGAGAGGTTTTTGTTAAAATGACTTAAGTTGTAATTTGTATTATTTGGTGTACTTTCATTGTAACTATTATTGTTATAAATACATACTCCATACACCCCATTTGGTGTGGAGATTCAAATCATCTCATGATATCACAGAGCCTTTAATCCCAACCCCTCCCTTCCCCTTCCTTCTCTTCATCGTCCTCTTACCCTTCCCCTTCCCCATGGCTTCTTCCTCTTCCTCTCAAGATGGGTTCAATGTTAACACCATGTTCCACTCCCTCCAAAACAAACTGGATTCGACCAACTATCTGATCTGGTCAAATCAGATGCTTCCTATCTTCGATTATCAGGGCCTTCTTCCGCATATCGATGGCTCGTCTATCGCCCCCTGAAACTGTTACCACCGATGGCAGGACCACTGAGAACCCTCTGTTCACGGAAACTGAATTTCGTGGCTGACTTAATCCAAATAACGAGCTGATGGCCGTTTATTTCGGACGGGACGATCCGCATGATGTTGTCCATCTTCTTGCATGGGCTCCCACGTATCACATTTGCACTCCTTAATGAGTAAGTTTAAGGTTATCTCAACAATATGCTTCGAATATACATTTATTTGTATTCTATGATTATATGAAATTCATTCTTAAGTTTGAGTACAAGAGTGAGCACTGATTCTCCGGTCTTTGACTGAACCATAACGATTTTATCATCATCCACTGAAAGAAAAACGATATGCGAGCTTCTATTGCTTGATCGAGGCCTGAGGGGATGCTATTATATATGCCATCTACTACTAATATTATGTATAACAAATTTATTATATCTACTTTCATTATTTTTTGTGATGGATACTGTAATGATTTGATATTGGAATGAATGAGATTAGTATCCGATTGAGAACAATTCCAAATTCTATAAACGATTACAAGAATCAGTAGCAACAATGATGAGAAGGAGATGAGAACATAGACTTAGAACTTGGAGATGGGAAGGAAAACAAACACATTAACAATCATCTTTCTTGCCCTAACTTCTTCACTCATTCTTCTCCTTATAACCTCCCATAGCCTTCTTCCAAACCCATTTAATTTGTTGGGCTTTTTACTAACTCTTGGATTGAGTAGTTCGGTTGGATTGCTTGTGGTATAGTAAACATAAATTGGGCCTGGGTTATAAGTGTTCATAACAGATACATTAATTAAATGTTAATATTACAAACGCCTTAAAACATCCCTGTGATTTTCCTTTATAAATAAAGCTTTAACAATACACACAGTAAATTTATTTACAATACCTTTATAATTATTTCCTCAGGGACGTAATTTATTTGTGACGCGAAACTTGGTTACACCTCAAACACCAGTTTTTAGTTTTCATCTTTCAACGTCAACAGGATTGAGCTGAAACACCTCAAACACCTGCACCATCAACTGACCCACAAACACAGGTAAACACCTTTCCAATCATAGACTTCCAAGGTTCCTATCTTTTATATAAATCATTCAAAAAAATAATAATAATAATGCCATTCACTTAGCAAGTCCAAATTTTAACAAATTACAATTTCCTTTCCATATGGTTCTGATTAAACTTTGATCAACTAGGATGACAACACATCTCTTTGGCTGCATAAAAATATTTTAGCCTTCATAACTAACTATGAATACTGATTTCCCTACAAGTAAAGGTTCATATATATGGTTACTGTGATCAACTTAGATGATAACGACTCTCTTTGACTACATAAAAACTTTTTAATATTTATAATCAGTGGCCACCTTCTACTTTTTCTAAAGCCACTGAATTGGATAATAGAAATTCACAAATACTTATTTTGATACAAATAAAATTTTAAACTACATATCTTTGAAACATTTTCCTTTACCTTCAGAATTTAAATTTTCAAATACACCTCTATTTCTAATTTATAATTTATCCAAATGTAGCCTAAACCCAAAAGTGTAAACACATTGGTACATCTGCATATCACCTCACCAAGTCAATCTCTTTTAACAAGATGTCGTATTTCTTATATGTACCTCTACAAATTTATAAATACTTTTTTTTAATGATATAAACATACGTAATTTCTTTAATGGCACCTTTGCTTTATTCTTTAATTAGAAAAAAGTACAAATCAGAAGGAAATTTATTTTTGAGACCATCTGGATTCTAAGAGAAATAAAATCACAAATAATACATGCTCATATTTATCAATATTTATTTGAATATCAAAGATATGTCCTATTGGATTTGGTTCTCTTTGTTAATATTTTCATACTGAGGCTCAATAAATTACTGAAAAATTAAATACATCCACAACTTAACCAGCAGCCACCTAGATTGTCTATATTAGGTTGTTGGTTTATGATTAGATACTAAAGTCAGTTTGGTACTTCTATTCTATGTTTTTATATTCACCATCAATAGAACTTCCAAATGTTTAACAGACTCGAATAAACAAATATACCAAAACCCACATAATTGGCTAGCTTTAGTGCTATGACAGACTCGAATAAACAAATATACCAAAACCCACATAATTAGATTAGCACTAAATGTTATTTACAGTTTTACGATCCTCATCGTAACACACATGTATAATAGTTGTTTTCAAGTTGCCTAAAACTTTGCCTTCAGCTTTTAAATTTATGAAAATGTAACCTAGAATCAAAGTATATTTCTTATATCTTTTTACAAGTTTCATACTGATGTAAACATACATAAATTTTGCCTGATACCTTTGCTTTACTCTAACAGCATTTTTTTACACCATCAAATTGTATTGCATATTCTGACAATTATACATGCTTCTCCAGATACTTCCACCCCCGAAGATACTCATATCGCGTCTCCACGTTGATGTCCTGATCTACCGGCTACAACTTTTAGTTGTGCAAAATAAACACATATAGATAAGTTGTAGTTTAACATCTGCTAACATAGCATGGAATATGTAATGAAGGTAAAAAAACCAATCACTTAGATCTCTCAAAGATTAAATCCATATCTTGTAAATCATGGTATATGGTGTTTTTGGATTATATATATATATATATATATATATATATATATATATATATATATATATATATATACATACATGTAACATCCCAAATTTTATAGTTAAATTTCCCGTCAACGTCTAGTCAATTAGATTCTTTGCGTAGTTAAAAATTTCCGTAAATATTAATTAGTAGGAATTACTTTTATGTGTAAATAGGGGGTTTTATGTGTAAATTGACATTTTAGTTATGTTATACCCCGAATTCTCGGCTGATAATCCAGGGTGCAGATAAAGGCCAAGGACAGGAGTGACCCAGGAATTGTATAACCCAGAATTTAACAGGTAACGTTCAAATGACCCTGAATGTGTCCATAGTAAAGTGATGACCCAGGATGTCGACTTTATTCAGGGAAGTTTACATTCATTTTATTCTATATTAATATGATCTAAAATGTGCATAATCCAGGGTTACCCTTATTTTATAGATGACCCAGCATGTGGAAATGACCCTGCATGCTAGGACATCGTTACTAACGTATTTTGTGCCTTTATCTAAGTGAAGACAGGTTGACAAAGTCTCCCAACGGTCGAATAAAAGAAGCTAGAGACTCATTTAGCACGTGGTCAAAGTTAGTTAGCTGGAAACTCGGTCAACCAACTGAAAGAGACGTTGAAGAGGAGATCCCTGGAATATCGGACAAGTTGTTGAAGATCTAGGAGTATATATAGGACACTTAGACTTAGTTTTCAATTCATTCGAGCTTTACTCATTGTATTCTCGTACCTTATTCTCTGTGAACTCATTGTATTCAAGTTTTTACGTGATCAATAAATTGGTAGCGTGTGTTATCGCTACCCGGGGTTTTTATGCCGGCGGTGCCTTAGAGACATCTAAGGGCTAAGGGCTTTTCCCTAGTAAAATTCTCGGTGTTCCTACTTGCATTTCTGGTTACATTTGTGTTGCTACGCTTCTTAACGGATTTCACAAGCAAACCTAACTTTTTATCAAAGATTTTAGTTATTTGTCCCTGGAATTCTATTGTTATCCCAGGATTTCTTCAAACTGTCTTCATATCTAAATCCTAGGCACCGAACCTCACATTCATATTTGATTCAAACTTTACTAATCTTGCTTAAGTAATTTTTAGCCAAAACAATTTGGCGCCCATCCGTGGGACAATTGGTGTCAATCTTTTGTCAAACTCTTTTTAGATTCATCCTAAACTTGATTTTTACCAAAATCTACCAAAAGATGTCAACACAAATGAACACCTCCAATGCTTCGGTCCCTGCTCTCAACACTTCGACAACTGGAGCCATCCCACCGAGGGTCAATACCTCAACTGCAACCACACGCAACGATGGTTCAACCATCAACTCCGAACGGATTGAAACAGATAACGTACATGAAGACCCCGTTCTGATATCCAATGATGATATCCTCTCCTCACTCACCAGAATGGAACGCTACATGGAACGCCAACAAAAGCTGAATCAGGAATTCCTGGCCCAACTAACGAGCGTGAGATCGGAGATACCTAGGGCTGCATCAGCTCAACCTTCTCCACTTGATCCCAGGACTCTGAATTTCAACACCCCTGGGAGTAATTCCAGGGTACACGAAGATGTCACCCCATCGAACGGAAGATCAACGTTCTTCCCTACTCAAATGGCCCATGCTGATCTACCCAGGGCGTCTATCATCAGGGAACCAGTCGTTAATCCTGGGACAAATATACCCCAGGATGTCGGTAACACTCCCCAAACTTTCACCCATTATGCTAATACTAACAATTCAGTGCAGGATTCAGGGATCAGCCCATCAGTGGAACGAGAGATTCAGAAACTCAAGCAGATGATTTCAAGCGTCCCAGGAGTTGTGCAACCAATCCCTGAAGTTGGGCCGGCAAGTCATAGGCTGTCCAGGTTTGCTTCACCAATCTGTGACGTGGAGATACCTAAGAGGTTTCAAACACCCAGCATGAAACCTTATGACGGCACGACAGACCCTGAAGAACATGTGGCGCAGTACCGAGAAAGAATGGAGGTTATCTACATGCCCCCTGAAATCAAGGAAGCATGCCTATGTAAAGGATTTGGGTCCACCCTAACAGGGGCAGCCCTGAAGTGGCTCCTGAATGTTCCTCCTTACTCTATCACTTCATTTTCGCATTTGATTAACTTATTTAACAATCAATTCTCTTGCAGCCGTAGCTTTGAAAAACTAACAAGTGATTTGTATAGGGTAACCCAGAATGCAGGAGAATCCCTAAGGAATTACGTTAGCAGATTCAGCAGAGAAGCCTTGGAAATCCCAAACATGGACATGGCAACTGCAGTCCAGGCCTTCAAGATGGGGCTCAACAAAGACTCGCCCTTCTATCAAGACCTGGTCATGAACCCATGTCATAAGATGGATGAAGTTCGTCATAGGGCTATCCGCTTCATCAGGCTAGAGGAGGATAGGCAAATCCTGGGAAAGGGTGAATCCACCCCAGGATTCAACAGCTCTAACAGAAAATCAGAGCCCTCACATACTAGGTCACAGCGATCTAAACCATACTCAAGGCCCGATGAACGTCGAGTGAACAGTGTGGACCAGGATGAAGAGGAAGAAGAATATCCTTCCCTTAATGATTATTGCTTTACTACTGATATCTCTGGTGTTATGTTTGCTATGCAGGACCTTGGAGACAAAGCAAGGTGGCCCAAGAAGAACGATAAACCTTCCACCTGGAAGGATAAATCCAAGTGGTGTGCTTACCATGAGGACTTCGGTCACCAGACCGAGGATTGCATGGCCCTGAGAAGAGAAATCAGCTATCTACTTAGCAAAGGCTACTTGAAGGAGCTCCTGGGAAAGAGGAAGGATAAGTCCAGGGAACAGAACCCAAAATCCAGGGATAATGGTGCAAGATCCCAGGATTCTGGACACCCTGATGACCGTCTTGAAAGAGCATCCTCACCACCCCCGGACGCTAAGGTAATACACTTTATTTCTGGTGGTTCTGACATTTGTGGTACCTCTTATTCTGCAGCAAAGAGACATGCCAAGGAATCCAAGTCGGATAGAGAGGGAAGACCCAGGAAGAGTTCCGTTCAGCCTGATATCAAGGAAATTACATTCGGAGAAGATGACAGGTGTGATATCATAGACCCTCATCATGACGGGTTGGTGATAACGCTTCACATTGCCAACAACATTGTGAAAAGAATCTTGATTGATGGAGGCAGTTCGGTAAATATAATCCAGTTGGAGGCCTTGCAGAAGATGGGAATTCCGCATTCAGAGATCATCTCAAAATCCACGGTACTCGCGGGTTTCAGTGGTGAAACAAAGAATACCCTGGGCGAAATCAAGCTTCGAGTTTACGTAGAAGGACTCAACTCAGTTCAGCGTTTTTGTGTGATGGACGCACCATCAGGGTACAATGTAATCCTGGGTAGACCCTGGATTCATGATAACAAGGTTGTACCCTCGACGTACCATCAATGTGTGAGGCTGCCAACACCCTGGGGTGTGATCACAGTACATAGCGACCAACAAGAGGCCAAGGAATGTTACACTACATCAATGAAAATATCCTCCAAACAAAGACAAGCATAGCAATTAAAGAAAAAGGCCCGGGAAGCCCTGGAAGCAAGGGAGCAAGACGTCAAAGCTGTCGAGTTGGACCCCTCAAATCCAGGGAAGAAAGTATATATTGGAACAAATATTCCAGGGCCAATAGAGGAACAGTTAATACATCTACTCAGAACCAGAATGTCAACCTTCGCTTGGTCCCATGACGACATGACAGGTATTTCTAAATCCGTTATTACACATAAACTTGGAATTGATAACTCTTTCAGGCCCATACACCAAAAGAGAAGAAAATTTGCACCGGAAAAGAACGTCATAATCCAGGAAGAGGTTGATAGACTTCTAAAAGCAAGGATGATCAGAGAAGTAAAGTTTCCCAGGTGGTTAGCCAATGTGGTGGTAGTTGGAAAGATAAATCCAGAAAAGTGCCATTTTGGAGTCGGAGCAGGCAAATTCCTGGGATACATGGTAACCAAGAGAGGCATAGAGGCAAATCCGGAGCAAATCAGGGCAATTGCCAACCTACAATCACCATCCAGCACCAAGGACGTTCAAAGACTTATAGGTAGAATTGCTGCCCTGAATAGATTTATATCGAAATCCTCGGAAAGATGCAGGGAATTCTATGACATCCTAAAGAAGAACAAGAAATTCGAGTGGAAGGAAGAACACGAGAAGGCGTTCCAGGATCTGAAAACATACTTGTCCACGGCACCCTTGCTCATGAAGCCTAATCCAGGGGAGCCCCTGTCCCTGTATTTAGCAGTTTCCAGGAATACGGTAAGTGCAGTCCTGACCAAGGATGCAGAAGGTCAACAACATCCTGTTTACTACGTAAGTAAAAGCTTACTTGATGCTGAATCCATGTACTCACACCTCGAAAAACTTATATTAGCCCTAAGTATGGCATCTACTAAACTGAGACACTATTTCGAAACTCATACAATTCATGTTAGAACTAACTACCCTATAAAGTCTGTTTTGAGAAAACCAGAAATGTCAGGTCGAATGGCTAAGTGGTCGGTAGAGCTAAGTGCGTATGATCTGATCTACGAGGCCAGAACAGCTATAAAATCCCAGGCTCTAGCTGATTTTGTGGCTGATTTCAGTACTGACATACAACAAGAGGCGGACCATGAATTCCAGCAGCTTCAACAAGAAGAAATTTCAGGGTCATGGACCTTGTTCACTGATGGAGCATCAAATATCAGGGGGACAGGCCTAGGAATCGTACTGAAATCGCCACAGGGGGACATGATACCCCAGGCTGTCAGATGTGGATTTCAAGCAACTAACAATGAAGCTGAGTATGAGGCCCTAATTGCTGGGTTACATTTAGCATTACACTTGGGAATCCAGCACATCCAGGTATATGTTGATTCTCTTCTTTTAGCTAACCATTTTAATGGGTCTTATGCAGCTAAAGGAGAGAAATTAATCAAATACTTGGAGGTGGTAAAAAGAATGTCCCAGGATTTTCAAAATTTTAATATCCAACAAGTGCCAAGGGAGGAGAATACTGAAGCAGATGCATTGGCAAACTTAGGTTCAGTATTCAAGGCTCTTGAAGACACCCACATTCCTATAATTCATGTACTAACACCAGCTATAGACCAGGGTACAGATACCCAGGATTCTGACACAGCAGAAAAAATCCTGGTATCCAGTACCCAGGATTCTTCAACCCAAGATGAATCCTAGACCAGACCAATTATTCAGCATTTGCAGGATGGTACTATTCCAGGGAATGAGAAGGATGCCCGAGCATTCAGAGTAAGAGTAGCCAGGTACGTAGTTATCAAAAATATATTATATAAAAAATCTTTTGCAGGTACGTATTTGAGGTGCTTGGAGAAGGATGAAGCCCAGGAAGTACTCAAAGACATCCATGAGGGTGATTGTGGAAACCATACAGGGGGCAGGTCCTTGATGTCTAAAATTCTGAGAACAGGGTATTATTGGCCTACTATGAGGAAAGATGCCCAGGATTTCTCTCAAAAATGTGATGCATGTTAAAGACACGCCAATGTGCCTCACCAGCCTGCAGAACCTTTATATCCTATTCCAGCATCCTGGCCCTTCATGAAGTGGGGGATGGACATTGTTGGTAAATTACCCAAGGCCCCTGGAGGAAAGGTATTCATGTTAGCAATGACTGATTATTTCTCAAAATGGATTGAAGCCGAGGCGTACGTTCAAGTCAGGGAAAAAGAAGTTATATCCTTCATTAAAAGGAACATATTAACAAGGTTTGGAGTGCCATCTGAGATCGTTTGTGATAACGGCTCCCAATTTATTGGGAGTAGGACCACAGGATTCTGCGAATCCTGGGGCATAAAGATGATAACATCGACTCCAGTGCATCCTCAAGCTAATGGCCAGGCTGAATCAAGCAACAAAATCATCATAAATAACTTGAAGAAGAGATTGAAGGAAAAGAAGGGAAGATGGGCAGAAGAGCTACCCTTGGCACTATGGGCAGACAGGACTACCTCCAAAAACGCCACAGGCCAAACCCCATTTTCCGTGGTCTTTGGTACTGAAGCTGTTATCCCAACCGAAATGGTGGTCCCAACATTCAGGGTTAGTGCTCAGACCCAGGACTCAAATGATCAGTCCCTGGTTGAAGATTTGGATACCCTGGATGAACTAAGAGATCAAGCAGCTTGGAGAATGGCAGTCTACCAACAAAGAATTTCTAAGACCTACAACAAACATGTAAGGATCAGAAGGTTCAAGGTGGGAGATCTAGTCCTTAGAAAAGCATTTCAGAACACAACAAATCCAGGGGATGGAAAGTTGGCTCCTAAATGGGAAGGCCCCTACCTAATTGACTCTGAGGCTGGTAAGGGGGCATATTGGCTAGCTAATATGGAAGGAGAACTGTTACCACGACCTTGGAATGCGGATACACTTGAAGGCGTATTTCATGTAAGGCTACCTGTCCCAGGATTTGGCTACCCAGGTATGTGTTTGATTTTAAATTAATGCTGCAAATCCAGGTCAGTTCCTCTCACTTAATTTAATTCATTTATCCCTTTATATGTTTTACCTTCATTATTCATTTATTAACATCAGTTACATGTTGCATTAATTATTATTCACCACCTTGAATACGCTAAGATCTATGTTTCGTCAATTGAGTTACTCACAATCCAGGGTATTCCAGGATTCGAGGCACCCAAAATGCAGGATGCTCAGAAATTCAAGGTACATGGAACAAACTGTACTCCAAGCCAACGACAATCAGCGTATGACTCCTAAGTTTGAGACTGGCCATCTCACTTCCGTATTGGGTAAGGCCTAAACCCAATCCTAAGGTTTGAGGACTAAGCTTCCTCCATCCGAAAATAGGCTATCACGCCTCGTCCGGGACGCACGTGGCAAATTTTGCCTCGCCCGAGACGC
This sequence comes from Deinandra increscens subsp. villosa, assembly GCA_039602395.1. Classification (NCBI taxonomy): domain Eukaryota; kingdom Viridiplantae; phylum Streptophyta; class Magnoliopsida; order Asterales; family Asteraceae; genus Deinandra; species Deinandra increscens. Next base: position 84,485,168 of record JBCNJP010000010.1, on the reverse strand, counting down.
ACGTGATCCAAGTATGAAACCCTGGGATTGTGGGATCATCCGTGTTAATAGCATTGGTGGCAACCTCCCAATCCAGGGACATATGCGGATCTCTTAAGGTTTAAAGCGATTAACGCGTTTTCAAGATGGATTGGTGCTAACGTACCAACTTAAGTCTCCGAGGACATGCCCTAGTTCAGTCAGTATGACTAAGAGGGAATCCCTAGTTCGCTAGTACGGCACCGGGCATGACCCGAGAAATAACTTAAGAGATCACCTAGTGACCCAGGATTATTGACCTAATCCAGGGTCATAATGGTCAAAGTCTAAGTAAATTAACTTCATGTCTAGTTAATTCTGATTGATATGTTCCTATTATAGGAAACATCAACAAGTCTGCTAAAGCTACGAGGAATCCTAAATCCTGGGGGCAATCCAGGAATACCAAGGTAAACCCTAGTATTATTTCGTACGTCGGCAAATGCATTTTGGATATTTCAAACACAAGCATGTAACTAAAGCAGTTATATATATATAAAACCCAACCTGGGCCCGGAAAAGCCCCGGACATCCCAGGGTGGGGACACATCAAAAGACCCTGGATTTCGCATCCAGGGAAGGGGCATTGTCTTAACAAGATAAACCGGGAAACATCGACCGGTATCATATCACATGCATAAAAATAAAATTGTTTTTAAACATGAACCAAAAGACAAGAAGGTGACCCCTGTTCTTCAAGCTGCATCTTGGGGCACCTCCTTAGCTTCATCAACTGAGACCTCCTCCGCTGCCTCGGACCCCTGGGATGGCTGCTCTCCCTCCTTCGGCTGGTCGATCTCCATGGCGTGGCCAGCGGAATCCTTGGACGGGGTACCCTTGCTAGACCCAGGGCCAGCATCAGGGTCACACCCAGCGGGGATGGTTGCGCCTAATTCGCGCAGTTTGTTTGCCCATCCGGTCACATCCCACTTGGGGTTCTGAAAACCGAGATCCCTAGCCTCCTTCGCCATTTTCAACCTGCATTAAAAAAGGGAGATGCGAGCAATGAGCCTGCCTTCATCGCCCTTTGCAGCCAAAGCAGCCTCATGTGTAGCCCGTGCCTCCGCTGCCTTCTTCTCGAGGTCCTGCACCAGCCCCAAGTTTTTGTTGGCCGCTATCCTGATCGAGTTCAACTCCTTGGTCAGGACGGCAACCTCCTTCTTGGCAGAAGCCTCAGCATCCTGGGCCCGCTTTTCAGCAGCCCAGACCAGCTCCAAGAATCGCCCAGCAATCTACAGGAAAAGGTAGTTTAATTAATATTTAAGACCTTGAATTAATTCGTTGTGCAGAAAATTCAGGGGTACCCAGGATTAACTTACTTGGCGAGAAGAAGCCTCGGCATGGGCACGGAGCTCAGCAACGTCCAGGTTCTCCAGAGATTGCACGACAGGGGCAGTAGCGGTAAGAGTAGCCCTGGTCTTGCGCTTGGTGCCAGAAGTCCTTGAAGAAGGAGCTTTGGGAGCATTCATGGGTTCGGTCTTCACGGAGGCAACGACTTGCAGGTCCTGTTCAGATTCGCCTAGCAGAAGGTCGTCTAGATCAATGTTTTCCAGGTCGATGGGAGTGGCGGCAGCTAAAAAACAGAAGTGTCAGAAATCAATAAAATCCAAGGCACAAAAGGCAGGGTACCAGTGTACTTACAGCTTGACATACTATGCGAAGTGGAGGAAGCTGCTTGGTGAAGATCAGCCCTGAATTCTCTATCAGCTTCACTGATGCTCAGGAAGGCCACGAATCTCTCGAGTGTCCCTAGATTAGCAGGGCCAATGGAACTCAAGCTAGGCACTGCAAAACAGAAAAATTCAAGGTCAGTTTTCGTTAAACATGTATTTTAAAAAATTGAAACCCTAATTCCTAATGCAGGTGAGGACCTACCCTCTACTCTCCACCTAATCGGAAGATCCATTCCTCCCGGGATGGTCGACCTCTTCACAAAAAAGAACCTCCCCTTCCATTCTTCATGGTATGAAGCCCGAGGAATCATCTGAGTACCCTTGTTTAGAGCCTCGAACAAGTATCGGTTGCTGCCATGGGACTTCAGTTCATAGCCCAGGGACAGCTCAGGCAACCCAACCAGGGAATCAAATTCCCTGTTCAGGCGGTTAAGGGTACCCAAAATTCTCCATGCAATAGGAAGAGTTTGGGCGTAAGCAAGGCTGGTAGCTTCGAAGAATTCAGCCACAAACCCAGTGAAAGGATATGAAAGCCCCGTGGAGAAAGGAGTGAAAGGAAAGCAGACCCAGGTTGCGGAACAAAAATCCGACCTAAGTCTCCTGTCGAAGGGCCTAACCTCGGCACCATCAGGAAGAAGACCGGACGCCAACAGACAGGTAATGTCGGCGTCGGAGAAGCTGCAGGTTTTCGTTTCCGGAGCTTGCAGATACTTCTGATCAAGGAAATCCTCGATCCCGGTCTGTATGGCCGCCGTTTCCGACCGGATTTTCTTACGAGTCATGGTAACGTAAGAAGAAAAGAAAAAGAAATCAGGGGAAAGATTACCTGATCGGAAGAAGAAGTCAGCTGGAGGTCCGAACGATCGAATTTTGCTCTCGAAAACGGTAATGGAGAAGAAAAAGGAAGGTAAATGCAGATATTTAAGGGGATTTAGAAGTTGTAGAGGTAATGGGACACGAACCTACGACGTGGCGCAACGGATCCTCATTTAACGGACACGATCGAAACAAGAGCTGATTTGACCCAAAATTTGAAATTTTCACAGCTGTAAATTCTATCCACAACTTGCGAAAATTTGGGGGCAATTGTTATACCCCGAATTCTCGGCTGATAATCCAGGGTGCAGATAAAGGCCAAGGACAGGAGTGACCCAGGAATTGTATAACCCAGAATTTAACAGGTAACGTTCAAATGACCCTGAATGTATCCATAGTAAAGTGATGACCCAGGATGTCGACTTTATTCAGGAAAGTTTACATTCATTATATTCTATATTAATATGATCTAAAATGTGCATAATCCAGGGTTACCCTTATTTTATAGATGACCCAGCATGTGGAAATGACCCTGCATGCTAGGACATCGTTACTAACGTATTTTGTGCCTTTATCTAAGTGAAGACAGGTTGACAAAGTCTCCCAACGGTCGAATAAAAGAAGCTAGAGACTCATTTAGCACGTGGTCAAAGTCAGTTAGCTGGAAACTCGGTCAACCAACTGAAAGAGACGTTGAAGAGGAGATCCCTGGAATATCGGACAAATTGTTGAAGATCTAGGAGTATATATAGGACACTTAGACTTAGTTTTCAGTTTATTCGAGCTTTACTCATTGTATTCTCGTACCTTATTCTCTGCGAACTCATTGTATTCAAGTTTTTACGTGATCAATAAATTGGTAGCGTGTGTTATCACTACCCGGGGTTTTTATGCCGACGGTGCCTTAGAGACATCTAAGGGCTAAGGGCTTTTCCCTAGTAAAATTCTCGGTGTTCCTACTTGCATTTCTGGTTACATTTGTGTTCCTACGCTTCTTAACGGATTTCACAAGCAAACCTAACTTTTTATAAAAGATTTTAGTTATTTGTCCCTGGAATTCTATTGTTATCCCAGGATTTCTTCAAACTGTCTTCATATCTAAATCCTAGGCACCGAACCTCACATTCATATTTGGTTCAAACTTTACTAATCTTGCTTAAGTAATTTTTAGCCAAAACAAGTTAAATTATAACTTATTATCTAAAATGGAGGAACAGAATTGTAAATAGCCTAAACTAAAATAAACAAAAGAAGGAAAAGGGTGGGGAGGTCGTATATGCGACCTGCACATCGATCCCCAGCCCTCTTCTCCTTCAATTCCGAAATTCTGCAATTGGGGTGCTAGAGCTGCGATTTTGGTGTATAAAACCAAGCAATTAGAGTGTTTTTAGTAAAACCCCCAATTTGTTGCATGTCTAGCTCATGAAATTAGGCTCCCAAAGCTGTAAATTTGTTGTTGTTTGGTGAATTCTATGATGTTAGAAGCCTTACATGTTGCCATAATTGACTTGCATTTGGTGAAGTAGTCACCAAATTGTTACACTTGAACTTCCATGTTAAATGATCATCCATGTAACATCCATAAAGAAAAAGGAAAAGAAAGAGGAGGAGGTCGAATCTGCGACCTGGTGTTCGACCTCCATCCTCCTTCTCCCCCCAAAATTTCGAAAAATGCAATCCAAGGTGTTAGGGCTGCGATTTTGGCTAGAAATTGGAATTGTGAGTGGGATTCTTCCTCCAAAATTCATCCTTGCAACAAGTATGTGAAAACCCCATTATGTTGCATGCTAGGTCTCGAAAATTAGGGACTTGAAATCTGCAAATTCTTAATATGTTGTGAATCCTATGGTGTTAGGAACTTCATATGTTGCCTAAATCTTTAATTTGATTGAGAATTGGTGAAGTAGTCACCAATTTCTTATACTTGAACCTCATGTTAGATGACTACTTAAGATAGTCATGAAATTTGTTATAACCATGTATTTCTAACTTAAATTTGATGCTATATGATAAATTGATAATGGGTGGGTGATGGATTTCACCAATATTATGTTCAATGGTTGATGGGAGGTTCAACGGTATGGGTAATGTTTTGGCTAAAAATTACTTAAGTTGAATTAGCAAAGTTTGAACCAAATATGAATGTGAGGTTAGGTGTCTAAGATTCGGATATGAAAATAATTTGAAATAATCCTGGGACAACAGCAGAATTCCAGGGACAAATAACGAAAATCTTTGATAAAAGGTTAGGTTTGCTTATAAAATCCGTTAAGAAGCTTAGCAACACAAATGTAACCTGAAATGCAAGTAGGAACACCAAGAATTTTACTAGGGAAAAGCCCTTAGCCCTTAGATGTCTCTAAGGCACCGCCGGCATAAAAACCCCGGGTAGCGATAACACACGCTACCAATTTATTGATCACTTAAACGTTTGAGTACACTTGAGTTTGCAGATGAAAAGTATGAGAATACAATGAGTAAAGCTCGAATGAATCGAAAATAAACGACTAAAGGTCCTATTTATACTCCGAGAGCTCCAAAGACTCATCCGATATTCCAGGGGTCTTCAACTGTTCTTCCGATATTTCAGGGATCTCCTCTTCAACGTCTCTTTCCGTTAGTTGACCGAGTTTCCAGCCAACTGACTTTGACCACGTGCGAATAAAGCCTTCTCCTTGTTTAGTGTGACCGTTAGAAGACTTTGTCAACCTGTTTCCACTTAAACAAGAGTGCAAGATACGTTAGTAACGATATCCTAGCATGCAGGGTCATTCCCACATGCCGGGTCATATGAAAATAAAGCGACCCTGGGTTAAACACGTCCTGGGTCATCATAACACATAACCAAAACGAATAGAACAAACATGTACTCCCCTGGAATTACGAGAAATCCTGGGACATTACCTTACCCTCTATTTATTCAGGGTCACTTTGTACTTTACCTGTTTAATTCCGGGTCATGCAATTCCTGGGTAATACCTGCCCCTGGATTATTAGCCGAGAATTCAGGGTATAACAGGTAATATATGTGTATACATGTATGCACACAAGGTGTTCGTTAAAATACCTAAGAGAGTCAAAATGTGAGCAAGACAACTAAATTGCTAGAATTGATGTTGAATGTTCATATGGAACTACAAGTTCACAAAAATTAAACCAACTTGATGACATTATGAGCATTAGCTAGCATGGTTAATGTATACCTCTAATTGTCATGTTAATGTTAATAAATTCATGTGGCTAGATGTAAACTTGAGATAAATGCTTGGTTGCCTTCTATGTGAAAAAGTGTATGTGTAGCATGGGAATCATGTTAATGAAAAGATGGTAAAAATGCTATAACTATAAAGGTCCTAACTTGGTTGATGACCTATTAGGAAATCAAGGTGATCAAGGAAGTAACCACGGTGTTGGTGGAAGCGGAGGATCAAGCTCTAAAGGTAACATCGTTTATGTTACAAGTAGTTGATACAAGATGTGTAAATACTTACAATTGGAATAAGCTATGAGTTATGTTATATGGGTGATGAACGGTTCTAGGAACCATGAAACCCAATTTGTCTAAAGGATTCCCAATGACCAAATGTGACCATAAGCAAGATTCGGATGAATCATAAGGCGGACGATAAGTTACTATGGGTGGTAATGGGCTTGTAGAGTCTAAACCCTATGACAAGAAAAGTAGGACCATAAGTGGCTTATAGAGCCATGGACCCTAAAGGCCTAGATGTTGTCATACGAGGTATTGGGGAATACCAAAGAACAAGACTCGTCCTAACGGGTCAAATGAGTAAAGAATCATTTGAACATTAACTACAATGGTTATAAAAACCATTAATAAGTAGTCTAAGCAAAGTAGAGCTATGTGAATTTGAAATGTAAAAACTCAAGCATAATGGTAAATGGGAAACTTGACTCATGATAGATGTGTAAAAACCAATCTAGGTGTGATTATCCGATCATGCTTATGTAATTGCGTGTATACGTGAATTTAGTTGCAAGTGTATGTAGTGGACTCTATTTGGTTCGTAACTTAATGGGTTGGCACAAGGAAATCCCCTAACGGGTCAAACGGGTCGGGTGAACCCGGAATTGGTTTGTGAGTCGTAACCAGGACAAATGTATGTGATTTCCTCATAAACATGCTAAAGAAATAGTATTTTGGAAGTCTAGAATGGATGGAAGAAGTTTTATAAGAACTTGGGTGAACTTGGCAAAAGTTGTGAAAACTGTCGAGAATATTCTAAATATAAAACTGGGCAATTTCGGCCAAAACCCTGGAAATCAGGCTCCAAGTGTATCGCTTGGAGCATGGAAACCTATAGGCGGTACGCCTAGAGTTCCAGGCGTGTTGCTTGGACAATTTGAAGATCTAGGCGATACGCCTAGGGATCTTATTCTGGTTTTACTTGTTAATTATCATTTTAATAATGTTTATACATGTTTATGCAATAGAAACTCACTATTGAAAGTGAGTATGTTGCAGGTAAGGCCAAAGCTTAGAGGGGATGCTCATCAAGTATGCGAAGAACAGATCACATCAAAAAGGATTAACCCTTCATGTATTTTGATGAATGGAACTCATGTATTAACTTGATTATCACTTTTTGATATCAAACTCAGTATTGCTATATTTGTAAATGTAAAACCACAAGGGGTGGCATCGTTTGATTGCTAAATCATATATTTTGTACCAAAAGTTTTTCTGGGACTAACTTTAACGTTATAAACGGTTATGTTTGACATCAAATTGAACATGGGTGTTACAATTTGATATCAAAGCCATGGTTTGAGGGAATTAAGTACTCGGGGAGTACTTGAACTCACACCTTGGGCTCAGGGAATGGGTGAAAAGTGATCGGTTCAAGCGATGAAGCGTCCGTGTAAGGTACTTAACCGTAAATTGATTGTTATTGATTATGTTTAATAGGAATAATTATAACACCCCATAATTTCGTGACTTATATACGTGCTATATCTGTTAAGTAGCTGATAATACATGTAATATGATATATATATGAATAATAGAGAAACGTCACGATTCGCGTGCGAATATTCGACACGACATTCGAGGAAACGTCAAAAGACAAATTTATAGAATATGGTAGATAACGAAAAATAAAGATCGTGGGCGCAGACGGATCTCAAATCCGAGTTATAACAAAGCGGGAAAATGCAAAATAATGATTTAGGCCCGGTTTGTAATAACCGTAACTAAAGCACGAATGTCACTAAATTAACACCGAGGCAAAAACAGAATATCAGGTATTGCTAAATACTTTATTTATAATAGTTATAAAATATAATTGCGATGTTCGGCACGAAAAACGGTGACATCGGTAACCATCGTTGTTATGAAGCAAATCAAGAATTCCAAAGCCTGCAGCAAGAATAATTCTCAGGATGTTGGACCCTCTTCACAGACGGGGCATCCAATGTCAGGGGGACATGCCTTGGAATCATACTAAAATCGCCACAGGGGGACATGATACCCTAGGCTGTTAGGTGTGGATTCCAGGCAACTAACAATGAAGCGGAATACGAAGCCCTGATTGCCAGCCTACAATTAGCTTTACATCTTGGGATCCAGAATATCCAGGTAAACGTCGAATCCCTACTTTTAACTAATCACTTTAATGGAACTTATGCAGTGAAATGAGAGAAGCTGTCCAAGTACCTAGAAATTGTGAAAGCTATATCCCAGGATTTTCAATTTTTTGACATTCAGCAAGTACCCAAGGATGAAAACGCTAAAGCAGATGCACTAGCAAACTTGGGGTCAGCATTCAAGGCAATGGATGATATACATATTCCCATAATCCGCATACTAAGTCTAGCAGGCAATGGATGATATGCATATTCCCTGGGGACAAGGTCTTGGCATCCGATACCCAGGATGCGTAACAGCCTAATCCCCAGGATGACCCGCCATCCTAGACCAAACCTATTATAAATTATCTACAGGATGGCTCCATCCCAAAAGGAGAAAAGGATACCAAAGCATTCAGAATCAGGATGGCCAGGTACGTCCTTATAAAAAGAAAATTGTATAAAAAATCTGCTGCAGGAACATACTTAAGATGCTTGGAAGATGATGAAACCTAGAAGTACTCAAAGACATCCATGATGGTGACTGCGGAAATCATACAGGGGGTAGGTACCTAATGTCCAAAATCCTGAGGACATGATACTTCTGGCCATCCTTGAGAAAGGATTCCCAGAATTTTGCCCTCAAATGTGATGCTTGCCAAAGACATGTCAACATTCCTTATCAACCTGCCGAACCCATGCATCCTATCCCTGCATCCTGGCCCTTTATGAAATGGGGAATGGACATCGTGGGAAAGCTACCCAGGGCGCCAGGAGGTAAAGTTTCATGCTAGTAATGACTGATTACTTCTTGAAGTGGATAGAGGCTGAAGCATACGTCCAAGTCAGAGAGAAAGAAGTTATCTCATTTATCAAAAGAAACATCATAACAAGATTTGGCATACCCTCTGAAATAGTGTGTGACAATGGATCTCAATTCATTGGCAAAAGGACTACTGGATTTGTGAAAGTTGGGAGATAAAACTGATAACATCTACACCAGTGCATCCTCAGGCTAATGGCCAGGCAGAGTCTAGCAACAAGATCATCATCATAAATTTGAAGAAAACGCTCAAGGAGAAGAAAGGAAAATGGGCAGAGGAACTACCATTATAATTATGGGCTGATAGAACTACATCCAAGAATGCCACATGCCAAACTCCATTTTCCTTGTTTTTGAAGCAGTCATTCCAACAGAACTGGTGGTCCCTAACATTCAAGGTTATCAGTCAAACCCAAGATGCAAATAATAAGTCCCTGACTGACGACCTTGATACCGTGGATGAGCTACGAGAACAAGCTGCTTGGAGAATGACCGCATATCAACAAAGAATCTCTAAGACCTATAACAAATATATAAGGAGCTGAAGATTTATGATAGGAAACTTGGTTCTAAGGAAGTTATTTTAGAACACGACGAATCCAGGGGATGGTAAGTTAGCCTCTAAATGGGAAGGTCCCTACTTAATCGACTCAGAGGTAGGTAAGAGGGCATATTGGCTTGCCAACATGGATGGTGAATTACTACCAAGACCGTGGAATACAATCCATTTGAAAGCCTATTTTATGTAAGTATAGTACCTAGGATGATGCATGTCAGGTATGTCTCCTAACTAATGAATTGATCGAGGTATTTCTTTTGTATTTTATAAATACTTTTGTTTTGTTCTTATTTTACCTATTTTTATCATTTTCCATGAAAATTATTAACTCCTTTGGTTGAGGTATTTGAATGAAAATAGATAATTGACCCTGGATGCATGAAGCTAGGGAAGCAATTCTCCTAAGTTAGAGACTGGCCATCTCTCCTCCGTTCAAGGTATCTAACATACCTTCTAAGATTTGAGAGGATATCACCTCTCCTACGTTTGGGTAATCGCCTGTAGCGCACGACACCCGCCTGTAGCGCACGATAACCCACATATTGGACCTGTGATTATGGGATCGACCTGTGTTAACAACATGGGTGACAACCTCATGATCTATGGACATATAGGGGTTCCTTAAGGTTTTTGGTGTTTTCACACCAACATAAGACACAAGAGGCAATACCCTAGTTTCGTCGGTTCGGCTCGAGGTGGGCCCTAGAATTCGCCAGTATGGCACCGAGAATGACCCCAGTTCACCGGATCGGCACCGGTTTTAACCCCAGGATTTTGGGCTTGACCCCAGGATTTTTGGTTTTAATCCTAGTATTGAAACTCATTTCTTACTTATGCAGGGTATATCCATATAATTACGGTCTAGGATGGCATGGCAATGCCAAATCCTAGGGTTTCAATATCGAATAGGTTGTTACTAAACATTCCAAGGCATAATTACACTAAGGATGAGATACTCGTATAAGAAAGAGTCTTGCATTCAGGGTACACCCCAGGATGTACAAGGTATGTATTATTTTAGCATTTTTATGTTTACTTGTTTGTTTGTGCAAAAAAATTAAAGACATCACACAAGAATAAAGTTCAAAAGCGGATATTTATATATATATAGCAACCACAACTTAGTTGGAACAAAGTGTCCAACCACCTCAGGGTGGTCTAAAGTCAGAACCACAGGTACTTAGCCTGTGGGTGGAGCATTATAACACCGGGAATCAAACCGCTGGCAACCATACAAAAAACATTGTTTAAAAAGAAAAGGCTTCACAATAAACAAGGAAAGAGATAAAAGACCGTGGATTATTAAACAGTACCCACGGCTGCTGCATCTTCAGCGTCTTCATCTCCTTCATTCACAACTTCCTCACCAGCATCCTTTTCACCCCCAGCATCCTCAGTCATTGGCTACTCCTCTCTAGTCTCGGATCCAGATGCACCAGCAGGCAGGGTCGTCTTAGCACCCTGGGTCTTAGTAGCCTCATACCCTTGAGGAACTGCACCACCCAGGGTACGCATCTGTTTGAGCCATTGGGGCACGGTCCAATTGGCGTTAGGGTGGCCCGCATCCTTTGCCTCCTTGGCCATCTTCAGCTTGGTCTGGAGCACCTAGATCATAGTCGACTTCCTGGATGTCTCCACACACTCCTTCAGGGTCTTCCCGTGCTGGTCCCGAGCCTCGACTGCCTTCTTCTCATTTTCGAGCAACAAATTTTGAACCTTGTCATGCTGGACCTTAGCCTTGGATGCCTCTTTGTTAGCCTGGGCAACCCTGGATTTCAGAGTGTCAGCCTCAGTAGCGCGCCTCTCGGCGGCCTCGAGTAGCTCCGGGAGGCGAGAATTGGCCTACCAAAAGGTAAACATAAGTTTAAAATTGACTCCATGTCTAACTATGAAATGCAGGGACAACCAAGGGTTACCTGATGGGTGACGAGCTCAGCATGCTGTACAAGTTCATGGGGAGACAGCTCGGCCAAGGGATGTTGGGCAGCGGCTGTGCTGGATCCTCGGGTCTTTCTTTTCAGTCTAGAGGCCCTGGATGTAGTGGCTCGGGATGCAGGAGTAGGTTCAGCCTTGATGGTGCTCAAGATCATCAGGTCCTGGTCGTCAGCCCAGAGGAGAAGGCGGCCTCGAGGTCGTCAATATCGCATGCAGGGACAGATGTAAAACAGAACGTAACCCAGGATGTCAGCGAATCAGGTACGCAAAAAACTAACAAAATGCAGGGTAACTTACAACTCGACATGCTAACAGTAGGTTGAGAGAGAGCTGGTTCCTCTGTTACCTTGAATGCACGTTCAAACTCGGGGATACCCAGGAACTTCTGCAAGTTACTCTCTGTTTCCTCTTCTTCGGGACCGATCTCCCTGAAACTCTTCGCTACAAAGAATAACATTCAAGGTCAGATCGTATAATTTTAAACAAAAAATCTTAATATCTAGTGCATGTATGCCTACCCTTTACAATCCAAGCTTGTGGAAGCTGGAGACCACCGGGAATGCTGGAATGCTTGACAAAAAAGAATTTACCCTTCTTTTCACCATGTTGGGTAGCATTGGGGACGAGTTGCATGTCTTTCGAAAGGGATTTGAACAGAAAATGACTAGAAACATGGGATTTTAGTTCGTAAGTCAGGGCTATCTCCTGCAAGCCAATCAGGTGTTCAAAAGAACTGTTCTATGATCCAGGGTTCCCAGGACGCGCCATAGAATAGGAAGGGTTTGGGCGTATGAAAGGCCTGTAGCCTCAAAGAACTCGGCAACAAGACCGGAAAAGGGGAAGGATAAACCCATGCTAAATGGGGTGAACGGAAAGCAGACCCAGGTTGGAGAGAAAAAGTCTGATCTCAACCTGGGGTCGAAAGCCCGAATGACAGCAGAATCTTCACCAATGCGATTTCATCGTTGGTGAAGGTGCGCTTTTCTTGTTCGGGATGGAGGAGAAATTTCTGATCGAGAAAATCTTCCACCCCGGTAAGAGAGAAAGTAGGCTCTCGACGGACTCGACGCTTAGTCATGGTTCGAGAAAGGAAAGAGGGAACGGAGAAAAGAAAGTTACCTGGCCGAAATGGGTGAAAGAGACGATCGGTGCTCGTAATTCTCGACTCAGGTGAGATAAAACACTCGAGTATCAGGGTATTTATGGGCGAAAGAAGTTACAGAGGTGAGTAGACGTCAATGGATGAGATTAAAACTGAAAAAGCAATTCCTGCGGATGGGATTAAAATGGAGACGATGACTAATCTCGGTTTGAAAATTCACATATGTTAATCTTATCAACAAGCTGCGAATTTTGGGGGTAATTTGTATACCCTGAATTCTGACCCTAATTTTTATTAATAACCTCCGACAGTTTAGGACCCATGGATGTCAAGCATACAGGGATTGCGCTTTCGGTAACCTAACCCAGGATTTCTGCTTATGTTTTATTTAATTACTATCCCAGGATATAATGTACTCTGAATCTATCTATCTACTTAATCCCAGCATGCACGGATACCCTGCATCCTAGGACAGCATTACTAATATTTCTCTTTGATTCTGTGTGATTAAGCCAGGAACGAGAAGGAAGGTAATGATCATGTGGACCTAGTCAAAGTCAGAAGCACGTGTGGAAAAAGAGACCCGCCACCAAACTTGGTCAAATAACGGCCAAAAGTAGTTGGAGGGAGATCCCCGGAATCTCGGAAGTTTAGTTAGGCTTATCTATGTATTTAAACGCGGCATAGGTTTTATTTTACACACTCTCGGTCACTTGTACTCACACTACCACTTAGCAAGCAAGCCGCAAACACTTGTATTCGAATTACTTTACGTGGAAATAAACGGGCAATGTGTGTTATCGTTGCCAAGGGGTTTTTTATGCCGGCGGCCTTTGGAGACATCCAAGGGTTAAGGGCTTTTCCCCCTTCCGAATATCAGTGTTTTTTATTGCATTCAAGAAAGTTGTTACTTGTGTTTCCATTCATTTCATTTAAACCTTGGATTTTAACCAACAAACTTGATTTTATAAACTTTACATCTAGGGAACCATACCTCACAAACGAATTTGGTTACAAAATTTTGTCTCATAATTTTTAGCCAAAACAGAAGGGTAGACACCTGTACACTGGGATTTCTGGCAAAAGCGAGGGTGTCGCATAAATCCCAACTGGGAAATGGCATCCCTCACTAGGCGATCCCGGAGTGAGCGTTTACTTATAGGAATACATGTCTTCATATTATCAACAAAAAGAAAAGGATAATGGAATGGTATTTTGGTCATTTTGACATTTTTAAAGGAATGAACCTAATAATTAAATATTATTAACATAATGAAGTATTAAAATAAACATATGAAGCGTTTATTATATCAAACCTTGCGTTAACGCCATACGATACGCAATTAGGTTTAACAGGAAGGCATTGCGGAGGTTTTCTCTGAATTAATTGCTTAATAAGGTGAGTTCTATGAGCCCACTTTTAAATATTTTAAATGTTTTAACGTTTTTGGGCTGATATACATGCAATATTACTACTTGAAATATATTTGAAATGCCTTGTGCCTGTTTTGTGTTAATACACATACATGAAATGTTATAATGCTTATGACTGTTTTAAAGTTGTTATTACCTGTTATAAACTGTTTTCAGGAAGGTTATAATGAACGGGTAGTACATATGTTAAAAAATTTCAAGTAAGGTTTGAAAAGGGAAATTAAGTTTTCCGGATAAAGAAAATAACCCTTGGGGTTAGTTTTTAAAATCTAAGCAGAAGATTGTCTATGTAAGAAGGAAGACTGTGGTTGTACAACTAAAAGCGGGGAATGACGGTTCCCCGGGGTAGCGACGGTTACTCTATGACTGATATTCGGGTAACGACGGTTGCTCCAGGAGCTAACGTGGTTCCAATAGACAGTGCTTAGTTGAATGAACGTTTTGGTATAATTCTGTTATGTCTTATACCTGATAAAGATTTAAAGGTTAATTGTTTTGGTATAACTCTGTTATTTTTTATACCTGTTAAATGTTTATAGGAGCCGTTAGGCCCCAAATGATTGAGGTAACCCTTCAAGGAAAGGTAAAAGTTTTAAACACTTAGAACTCACCAGCGTAAGCTGACCTTTAAAAGTATGTATGTCAGGTATCGGTGATGTTTAAAGTAGCAAGGGAAGGGCTCTAGCAAGGGCAGATTAGATGGACAAACTATCAGGAAAGACTCGGTAGTAGACTGGCATAGCTATAGATAAGATCTAGTTATAGATTATGTTGTTATCTTCCTTACTGTTGTAACTTGTTATATATATAAATGAAAAGTTTTTAATTTCCGCTGCTTAGTTATCTCTGTTGTACCATGTGTTCATGAGTAAATCCGACACGTGACCCCTCCTGGAGCCTAGACTGGGAGTGGGCGTCACAATAATAGTTCCTATAGGTCGGTAAAGGCAGAGTTAATGACTATCACTTAGGGAAACGCACGGGGAGGTGTTTTCACACCTGAACCGGGAAGTGCGTGAGTGAAGTGTCCCGGGTAGAAATGGGGTAATGCTATGGCTAGAAACCTCGCATAAACCTGTGGGAGGATATTGGCCACGACCAATATAATGTATAAAAACCTTGTTACGGGAAAAGGTAAATGAAAGCTGTTAAGCTAATGAAAACTTTAATTCTGTAGATCAATGACGGACCATGATGGCGATGATCTCACAGAGGAACAGAGAAGGCAGGCCTTGAGAGCCCAAATCTCTGAAGAAGTGGGAAGTACCATTCAGGCGGCTATTCCCGAGTATGTGCATAAGATCCAGGAGGATCTACTGAGCACCTTGAATGAAAAGTTCGAGGAATTAAAGAATGCCCTCATAAACAAAGGGGAGGCAAGTACACCAAAAAAGAAGGGGAGCTCCTTCAAAGACTTTATGGCGTGCAAACCCCCGCAATATACGGGCGATCCTGACCCGATAGCCAGTCACTGATGGGTGACCAATGTGGAGGGGGTAATTAAAAGAAGCCATTGTGAGGCGGCTTATCAAGTTATCTTTTCCACGGGTTTGCTAGTAGATCAGGCAAAAGATTGGTGGGACGCAAAAGTCATAGAAAAAGGCCAGACGGTGCCAGACACCCTAACTTGGGCAGAATTTAAAGAATTATTCCTTGAACGCCACTGCCCACCCTCTGCGGTCAATGAATTGAAACAAGAGTTCCTCAAGCTGGAGCATGGGGAGACTCAAACCGTTGATGAGATCACCGGTATTTACCTTGATAAGGTAAAATTCTGTTCTGATGTACTACCCACTGAAGGGGCATGAATGTTCTTTTACCAGAACATGTTGAAGACAAAGATAAAAAATTTCATGCTCCCAGATTGGTTCATTTCGGTGGAACAAATGATTAACGCCGCTTGGGCGCGATAGAATGATATCAATCGGGAAGAAGCCCGGGAGGCAAGAAAACCTACCGGGGGAAATCCGAATCCCCCCAAAAAGCAAAAGGTGGGTGAGTCGTTCAAGAAAAAGGAAGCAAAAGGGGGTGGTTCGAAATGTAAAGTGTGTGGAAAAGGGCACTCGGGAGAGTGCATATTCAAAGATTGGCCATGCCTAAATTATGGCAAGAAGGGTCACGTTATTTCCAACTATCCGTCTAAAGCACCACGATGCTTCAACTATTATCAGACGAGGCATAGGAAATCTGAATGCCCAAAACTCAAGAAGGAGGGGGCAAGAAATGGGGGAAAGATGGAAGTGCCAAAAGCTACGGGTCGGACATTCCAACTCACGGCCGAAGAAGTCAAATCAGCCCCCAACGTAGTGGCAGGTACATTTCTTTCTAATTCGATGCCTACTCGCGTATTATTTGATACGAGAGCTAATAGATCATTTGTTTCATATGATTTTATTAAGCATCCTTCGTTTATAATTGAAAAGTTGCATGTACCCTTAGAGGTAGAAATAGCTAATGATAAAAGTATTCTTGTTTTTTATGTATATCGGGGATGCAAAATCTCCATTGACAACGAGGAATACTTGATAGATCTCATTCCAATGGCGCTGAGAGAATTCAAGGTGGTGGTGGGAATGGATTGGCTATCCTGCACCGATGCAAAGGTCATTTGTGACCGGAAGGCGATAGAGATATCTTCGGCAAGAAGGAGTAAGATCAAGTGGGAGCTGAATCAGATCCAAGAACGCACTGAGTTGCCTCCTTGGTTGTTCACCGTTTATTGTGTTTAATTTTAAATTAAATATGTCCCTTATGATCTCGCTTGTATGGCTCGAGCGAGATCAAGACCTTATGCCGTTTAATACACAATATGCCATTCGGGACAACTTAGTAATTTTAATTAGATTAAATTAATTTACTAGTCCCAAGTGGTGATAGGGTTTATCGTTCGTGTCTGACGATAATTAAATATTAAAAGTAATTAATATCCCTATATGGTAATTCTTAAAAAACTGATATTTCGTGCCATCCTATCTCAAGTCGAACTTGGAACATATTTACCAGACCATCAGTGTTGGAGTATTTCAACACCGCACTTGGTGCCGAGGGTACCTTCTAAGGTGAGGACATTGGAGTATATCAACACCGTGTCGTCACTTCGACCATTTAGGATTACTATCGCTTTAGGCATATATGTTCGTGGTGTTGGAGTATTTCAACACCGCGCCACGGGTATGTATTACTAAAGTGGGCACGGATGAGGCTAAACGTATCGCAAAATACAATTGTATGTATATAGCGGCCTCATACCGAGAGTTGTGACTTGAGTCTCACAATTGACAACCGTTGTCAGTTTTTTACACGGCTTTGCTCCTGAGGCTCATTTAGCGGTCTCAAGTAATGTCGCCTAAACGAATTCTCGATTTCTTAAAAATAAACCTTACCAACTTATTTTTAAAGAAATATAAAACATCGAAAATACTAATTTAAATCTACTTTGCTTATTTCAAAAGGCTAATGAAAACTCACCTCCATTAAGTTTAATGGTACAACTCGACCTCTTCTAGGGGTGTTCAAAACCGGATATCCGAAAATTCGGATATCCGAATTTCGGATATCCGAAATTTCGGATAGTTGATTTTCAATATCCGAATCCGTATCCGAATTTTCGGATATCCGAAATTTCGGATACGGATTCGGATAGTAAAACGGATATCCGAAATTTTCAATCCCATTATAAAATTAATCATATCACTCACCAATAACATCCAAATATCAATAAAATTAATGTAGATAAGTACAGTTAAGTAACTAAATGGTTAAAGAATTAAACATAAACATGTGAGGCTCTTTATCACTACATTTAGGCCAAACTCATACTACTAGTGATGAGTACCGTTTATCAGAACTGTTTTGATACAACAAACTCATACTACTAGTGATGAGTTTCAAACTAACAACTATAAAAATATTCAATTTTTACTATACAGATTCTATGACTCTATGTACAACTCAAGAAAACAAAATTATACAACCAATGTTTCTAAATGGACCTGTTGTTTTATTTTAAAATCAAGAAGACAAAAGGATCTGCTAATCTGCTGTTGATTCAAGTATGCAACCAAATAAGAAACAAGAAAACAAAATAATGCAATCAAATTGATCATATAACTCACCAAATCTGGTCGACGGGAGATGAGGACAGAGTTTGCAAGCAACAGAGACGGGAGTGACTGCGGAGGCCTGAGATCGATCAACGATAGCGGTCTGCGGTGGCCTCAGATCGACGGTGTGAGGAAGTGGCAAGTGAGGCCGTGAGGGTCGAGAGTGAGGAGTGGGTAGCGCTGCAACGACATTTCAATCTTTCGATTAGCGGTCGTTGGTCGAGAAGTGGAGAACAACGGGAGTCTGAGAGAAGATTTAGGGTTTGCGATTTAGATTTTGGGAACCTGGGATTAGATTTAGGGTTTGTTAAAATGTTTTTAAATATATTTTGTATATTATATATAATTAAATAATTTATTAAATACATTTTGGATATTTTTTGGATATCCGAATATCCGAAAAATTTCAAAATTAATATCCGAATCCGAAAATTCGGATATCCAAATTTTCGGATATTTCGAGTTCGGATATTTCGGATATTTCGGATTCGGATTCGGATTCGGATATTTTTGAACACCCCTACTCTTCACTGAGACTGGCTTTCTCGCATGGCAGACTACCCTGAGGAACCTTTTAAGGCTCTTCGGGAAACTCTATGTCATTGACCGACCTATCGCGAGTATTCCATCTTACTTGTTAAATGAGAACTCGCGATCTGAGCTCCAAAAGCACACTGATGATGATAAGGATGTCACTGACCTGATGTTATCTAGCATGACTCAGGATTACCGGTACAATTTCATGGGGATGTCTGCTTATGACATCATGCGTAAACTCAAGGATTTATTTGAGTTAGGTCAGAGGACTGAGCGAGCCAATGCACTTTCACAATTCGTGAACTGCTCTATGGCTAACGAACCCTCACCATAAGATCATGCTGATGAAAGCGTATCGCGACAAGCTGATCGACCTTGGCTACTCCATCTCTGACGGGATGGCTCTTGATGTAGTACTCAGATCTTTGCCTGAACATTATCGCATTCTTGCGATTAATTCTTCGGCTCAGTCTATCGAGGAGGTTATTCCGTTGATACCCAATGTGAAGATTAGGACCACGCCAGACATGCTCAGAGTTGTGTAGAGGCTAGATTATGAGGCTTGTAATATTAAATATGTTGGGCTGGGCTTAGAGGGTTTGATTAGAATCATAGGC
>JBCNJP010000010.1:84440076-84465462 GCA_039602395.1 Deinandra increscens subsp. villosa | reverse complement strand
ACATGTGATATACATTAATAGTTTAAAAAGAAATTGCACCCTAAATCTTATAGTTGTGTTATCTTTAGATTTAAAGAAAAAAATAGCATTTTATAACTTTTTTTGATTATATGATGCACATGTGCATCACACGGGAAAAAACGTTCAGTTTTTTTTAATATTTTGCTCCAGATTTAAAGATAACGTAATTTTAAGACTTTTGGCGCAAATTTTATGAAAAATCGTTAACGTATGAAAAAGTTACGTGAGTTTTAATATGTGTTTTCGCAGTTTTCACAAAAAGATGTGTTTTCACAGGATCCTAACCCTATATATATATATATATATATATATATATATATATATATATATATATATAGAGGAAAGTTATTGTACAAATGGCTTTTTCGTGCGAAAGTACGAAGTAAGGGTAAAGTTATCCGCGCGCGTTAGATGATAATCACGCAAGCTATATTTATAATCACACAATTTCATAATCTCGCAAGTCATACTTTATAATCACGCAAGTTATACGAGAGCACATAGACGAACTTTGAAAAAAAAATGTCTTTTTTAGAAAAAAGCATAGCAATACTATAGCCTTTTTTTTAGTAAAAAGAATAGCAATACTATACTCGGATTAAAGAGAATAAAATTCCCGATTTTATTGTGAAATTTTTCTAAAAAAATAATGTGATATAAAAAAGTTATAAACGTTTAAAAAAACTTGGGGGAACTTGAAAAAAGTTAACAATTGTAGGTTAAACCAATTCTATTTCTCCGGCTCTTTCACGCTATAAAATGTGTTCCTTACTTTTTAATTAGATTTTGATTAAATCTAAACCATTGAATTTGTAGATCAATAGTTGAGAGTCCTTCCTACACTTCGCATGATTTGAACCCTTTTTTATTTGAACTTTATATATATATATATATATATATATATATATATATATATATATATATATATATATATTGGGTAAGGAGTTAATAATAACCCTTTCTTGTAGCATTAACCAATTAACCACATTTTAGTGGTTGAAAATATCAGGAAGTGATATAAGCATGACAAGTGTGCACTTCCTTTTTTTTAATTCAAAACAGTAAATCAGACATTTTACCCAACCACATAAAACACCCCATTCATTTTAAAAAAGCCCATAACTTTTTAATACTTCATCGGTTTTTTATAAAAGTTGCACCGTTAAACTCGTCGCATTTTTATCTTTAATTCAAGTATAGTCTCGACTTTTTTTATTATCGTTTTCTCAAACGTATGATGTAGCACTAGTGTTACAACAACTAACATCATATTCATACCTGTTAACAAACAACAAAATTACATCCATACATTCATAACCAGTAGCATTGATGTTTCTACTTAGGTACAACTGCATATGCATATATCACAAACATACAAATGCATCAATATGCATATAAAACACTGATGCTATGGTGTGATGATCATTAAACACTGGTGCTATCAAGATAGAACAAAAAAATCAAATATACAATTAAATATACACAGATTACAACCTGCAAATGAATCAAAGTTCAACAAAAACACAAATAAAACACTGATGCTATAACGATTAACAGTGGTGTCATGATCAGTAATACCAGTGCTATTTACAATCTAACAAATATTTATTAAAAAAAATATACAGCATCTGATGCATAAAATACAAGTCAGTAAATCGGTAATTCTCTTTAACACTGATGCTATACCTACACTATGAATTCTCAAACAAAACCCATGTAAAAAAAACATAAATTTAAAGAAATCTAAAATAGATGCCTAGATCTGTAAGTATATAAACAAGATGAGGTTCATCATTGAATTTTTTCTTACCAGATAAGATGAGGTTCACGGACTTCTTAAAAAAAAAACTAAATAAAAAATACAAATTAAGAAACAAAAAACAAAAACTTCTGATTCTAAAAAGCAAAAAACTTCGGTGGTCACAACTCACAAACAAGCAAAAAAAAACGCCGATTCGTACATTTTTTTTATTGGAATCGGAAAGAGTTACTTCGGCGGCGACGGAGATTCATGTATATATGTACACAAGACAGAATGATGACTATTTGACTTTGATCAAAATCGGACCGGAAAGAGTTACCTACCAATCTGTACAATTTTTGCTCATCCTCCCGAACCAATTTAAATCTACGCAGTATCTCAAAAGATTTATGCTATATAAAAAATGTTGATGTCGGTATTCGGTAATCTTTATCTAAATTTAAAGGTTCAAAATTGAGAGGTTCAAAATCTCCTACATATGAACCGTGTTCTCTGCTTCTAATCGGTGAATCATCTTGAGCTTCATGTTTGAGTTCTTAAAATCAAAGCCCTATACGCGTCGGTGTGAGGATGAAATGAGCTAAAGAAGCTTACTCGTCAAATTTCATTCTCTTGCTTTTTTTGTTTTCTTTCTACAGAGAGAGACGAACAAAGGGTTGGATTTTCAGATCTCAATTTTGTGGCTAGACTGTCTTCTAGATCCAGATCCAGAACGATGTCGGTGAGGTTTCTATGTAGACATGGCGGCGTCATCCTCCCTCTCTGTGTCGATGTCATCTCAGTTACCTCGGTGGTGAACCCCGCGTCGTCTACGTTCACCACCACTTTACCTCACTCACTGAAGTTTTTTTTTGCAGCCATACCGATTAAAGGGAGAGAGATACAATCTGAGTTTAGAGGTAGAAATAGGCTTAAGGGGCTTTTTTACATTTATGCCCATGGACAAGTTAGAGCCACAAGAAACACTACAACTCATACAGCCGTTTGATTAAAAAGAAGAACCCTTAAGATTTAGTTAATAGGTTATTCCTCTTAGGACGGGTTAATATTTGTTCTCTTCCCTATATATATATATATATATATATATATATATATATATATATAATATAGGGTAAGGATAATGCGTAAACATCTTTTATTGCGTAAACGCATAAACAAATATTAAAACATCTATAACTTTTTCATACGTTGATATTTTTTTTTATAAAAAAATGCACAAAAAGCCTTATAATTATGTTATTTTTAATACTGAGAAAATTAAAAAAAATTAATGTTTCATGTTTTTTTTGGTGTGCTGCACATGTGCATCATTAGTTTTAGTACTGCATAAAGACGAATTATCATGCGAAAAAACACCCCTTATATTAAAAACTTATAAAAAACACTAAAACATTTATGGTGCTAAGTTTTTCTTCTTTCTTTAGACCTAAAGATAAAATAATTATATATAGGGTTAGGACTTACGATCATGCGAAAACACATATATAATGCGAAAACGCGAAAACACATATTAAAACCTCTATAACTACTTTATACGTTAATATTTGTTTTAAAATTTTTGCACCAAAAGTCTTAAATTATGTTATCTTTAATTCTGGAAAAAAAAATTTAAATAAAAATTTAGCGTTTCATTTTTTTTTTGTGTGATGCAATGTGCAGCACAAAAAAAACTCATACTTTTAGTATACGTTAATAATTTTTCTAAGTCGCAAAATATATCTTATATTTCTTCTATTTTTTCGTACTTTTTTAATGATGCACATGTGCAACACACTAAAAAAACCTCATACGTGTGGTATACATTATAATTTTTAAAAAGAAATTAGACCTTAAATCTTATAGTTGTGTTATCTTTAGATCTAACAAAAAAGATATTTTATAAATTTTTTTTAATAATATGTTGCACATGTGCACTTGTAGCATTATCATTAGTACCATAAATGCTTAACTATTTATATAAGTTTTTAACATAGGAGTGTTTTTTTTCGCATGTTAATTCGTCTTTGTGCATTACTAATGATAATGATGCACAGGAAAAAAAACACGGAACGTTTATTTTTAATATTTTTTCCCAGAATTAAAGATAATATAATTTCAAGACTTTTGGTGCAAATTTTATGAAAAAAAAACATTAATGTATGAAAAGTTATGTAGGTTTTAATATTGGTTTTCACATTTTCGCAATAAAAAGTGTTTTCGCATGATCCTTACCCTACAAAAAGAAAACACCAGTGCTATTTACATTTATGATGGACATTCAAAATCTTTTTTTCAAAACAGTCAGGACCACATCCGAATTAAAGATAAAAATACGACTAGTCCAGTGGTATTTTTTTTATATAAAAAAACGACTTTGAGAAAAAAAAGTTAAAGCCGTTTTAAAAGTGGAGTGGTAGTGTTTTTTAGGTAAATGACAAATATACCCTCCCTGTAAAAAATGACTCTAGTGATAACTATCCTCGTTTTGATGACTAGTTAGAGTTATTGGGTTAATATTATAAAGAGGGTTATAATTAGTTCCATCCCATATATATATAGAGGAAGGATCCTGGGAAAACCATTTATATTGCGAAAACGCGAAAACCAATATTAAAACTTACATAACTTCTTCATACGTCAATGTTTTTTCATAAAATTGGCACCAAATGTCTTAGAATTACGTTACCTTCAATTCTGGAAACAAATATTAAAAAAAATAAACAATTTTTTTTCCGTGTGATACACATGTGTATCACGTGTGATACACATGTGTATCATCATCATTACTACTGAACAAAAACGAATTATCATGTGTAAAAACACTCCTTATGTTAAAAACATATTAAAAACACTAAAACATTTATGGTACTAATGATAATGAAACATAGTGCACATATGCAACATATAATTAAAAAAAGTTATAAAGTGGTATTTTTTTCATTAGATATAAAGATAACATAACTATAAGACTTATGGTGCAATTTTCTTTTAAAACTAGTAATGTATACCACATATATGAGGTTTTTTTTTTTTGTGGTACACATGTGTATCGTTAAAAAAACACAAAA
Organism: Deinandra increscens subsp. villosa; assembly: GCA_039602395.1. Taxonomy (NCBI): domain Eukaryota; kingdom Viridiplantae; phylum Streptophyta; class Magnoliopsida; order Asterales; family Asteraceae; genus Deinandra; species Deinandra increscens. The sequence continues at coordinate 84,460,632 of JBCNJP010000010.1, read as the reverse complement.
AAATGACAGAAATATAACACGTATGGTGCGTCTTAGGAAAAAAAACATATATTAACTCTTACTAAAGTATGAGTTTTTTTTTGTGGTACACATGTGTATCACAGAAAAAATAAAAAATAAAAAAACGTTAAGTTTTTACTTTTTGTTTTTATAGAATTAAAGATAACATAATTATAAGACTTTTGGTGAAATTTTAAAAAATATTAACGTAAAAAAGTTATGTTGGTTTTAAGATGGTTTTCGCGTTTTCGCAAAATATATGCGTTTCCGCATGATCCTTTCCCTATATATATATATATATATATATATATATATATATATATATATATATATATATATATATAGGTGAGGTTCATTGTAGACACTTTCGCATGTGAAATAGCTCTTTTTCACATGTGAAAGTTTCTAATTAATGAGAAAAAAGAAAAATAAGAAAAAATGAAAATTAATCACAACCATTAGATCAAGAGATCTAATGGTGAAAAAGGGTGTCTACCTGTCTACACTTATGAGGGTGTCTACAATGAACTTTTCACTATATATATATATATATATATATATATATATATATATATATATATATAATATATGGAAAAGATCATGCGAAAACGTATCTATTTTGCGAAAAAGCGAAAACCATCTTAAAACCAACATAACTTTTTCATACGTTAATATATTTTTTAAAATTTCACCAAAAGTCTTATAATTATGTTATCTTTAATTCTATAAAAACAAAAAAATAAAAAGTTAACGTTTTTTTTTTCTGTGATACACATGTGTAACACAAAAAAAACTCATACTTTAGTATGAGTTAATATTTGTTTTCTCTAAGACGCACCATATGTGTTATATTTCTTTCATGTTTTTTTTGTGTGTGTTTTATAATGATACACATGTGTACCACATAAAAAAAACCTCATATATGTGGTATACATTACTAGTTATAAAAGAAAATTGCACCATAAGTCTTATAGTTATATTATCTTTGTATCTAATAAAAAAATAACACTTTATAACTTTTTTTAATTATATGTTGCACATGTGCACTATGTTTCATTATCATTAGTACCATAAATGTTTTAGTGTTTTTAATATGTTTTTAACATAAGGAGTGTTTTTACGTATGCTAATTCGTTTTTGTGCAGTAGTATTGATGATGATACACATGTGTATCACACGAAAAAAAAAACCGTTAATTTTTTTAATACTTGTTTCCATAATTGAAGATAACATAATTCTAAGGCATTTGGCGCCAATTTTATGAAAAAAACATTAACTTATGAAGAAGTTATGTAGGTTTTAATATTGGTTTTCGCGTTTTCGCAATATAAAGGGTTTTCGCAGGATCCTTCCCCTATATATATATATATATATATATATATATAATAGGGTAAGGTTACTTGGAAAACTACTTTTATTTGGAAAACTGGAAAACCAAAGGAAAACTATATTAAATTAAGGCTATTTGGGTAATTTGACATTCTTTTTTTTCATTATTTTTAATTTCACATATATCCACATAATAACTTTATAAAAAAACAAAAGGAAAAAAAAAGAAAAAAAAAGAAAAATCAATTTTTTTCCATCTTGTCCGTCCGACTATGTTGCATATATGCAACATAGTGTGTTTCATACATTGAATATATGTAACATAGTATTTTGCATATATGCAACATTGTATGTTTCATATGTTTCATATATGCAACATAATATGTTGCATATATGCAACATAATATGTTTCATATATTGTATATATGCAACACGCTATGTTGCATATATGCAATGTAAAACATACAATGTTGCATATATGCAACATAGTCGGACGAACAAAAAAAAAAGATCGTTTTTTTTTAAGTTTTTTTTTTTTTTTGTTTTTTTTTTTAAGGTGGTTAGGTGGCCATCAGATTGATAGACACAGAAATTTAAAAAAGAAAAGAAAAGAAGCACTAAAAATACCTAAATAGCCTTCATTTAATATAAGTTTTCATTTGGTTTTCCAGTTTTCCAACTAAGATTTAGTTTTCCATTGAACTTAACCCTATATATATATATATATATATATATATATATATATATATATATATATATATATATGGTTAAAATAAATTGATTGATGGATTTTAGTTGAAGTTTATGATTATATATTAAGTGGAATTGTAATAGGTGCTGTTCGGTTTTACTTCTTTATTTATTTACTAGGTTAGTAACTCGTGTACTACACGGTCTGAATTTAGGTTCATTATATTAAACAAAATAAAAAAAAGAAAAAAAACCCGATTAAGAGAATTGAAAATTATGATTAACATAAAATTCTTATAAAACCGTAAATGATAATTTAATAAAGAAATTTATTATGTTTGACAAATTTTAATTAATTTTCTTACAAACACTCAAATTATTTAGTAACTTTATCAAATCTATATTAATTTTGATAATTTTTTTTGAAATAAAAGTTTAATTTGCATAAAATTGGTAATTAGTCTTAATTGGTGATTTACTAAATTTGTAATTAATTGTGAGTTTGACATATGACAATGGTGATGTGGACTTTCTGAAATAAAGACATGTGGCAACCATTTTAGTGCTTTATTAGGATTAAGATAAAATAAGATTAGGATGAAGATTTATTTAATTTTTTTTTAGAAAGCTCAAATGATACTCAAAGGGTTATGTTAGGTACACCATGGTGTACTCAAGCTTATGTACACCATGCTATGGTCAAAGTGTAATAATATTAAGTGTGGAATCCAATAAACTTTGAGAATTGTGTTTGACAATTAATTGAAAGAATTTATGACCTGACCCATCTTCCCATATTTGACCACATTTGTATTTCTTTACAATATTTCCTTATTTATATGGAGACATTTTGTACTTTTGGCATACCACAAGCAACCTAAAACCAAATGACCATGTCGAGTTTAAGTTTTTATTATGAGAAGACGACGACACTTCCAGATTTAAACGAGGAGCCACCCGCCGAACATGAAAACCGGGTATATATTTTAATTTATTTGGTTTGGTTATTTAGCTTCATCTATGATTTCAATCGTATTCTTTACTCGTGCTAGTGTATTCTCAATTTGGTGCTAGTGCATTCTTAATTGGCAATTTGGTATCGTTTGTGCTTCATCATATATCATTGAATCAATTAATAATTAACGATTCAATTAATTAATTAATTGTTTTCTTTGGTTCTTTAGTGTTAACATATCAATTCAAGAAATTATCCAGTGCTTCACAGTTAACAAGTTTTGATACGTTGCTTCTGTTATATGTATGAGTGCATTTGCATGTTTTCAATCGATTCAACAAACTATTTATGCTTATGTTTAGGATAATTACATCATACACGGGAGTCACCCAACCTCGACCGATGAAACCAACCCATACTGGAACGATTCGTACTTGTCACAACCGCAACCTGATAACGGTCAATCAGGGACGTTCATGTCACTATTCATGAGTTTTCCACCACCGTACTCCCTGAGGACCTAGTAAACGTCAGACGGTTTAGGAATGACCTCCCTCCATGGATTTATCCGTTCGTTAAAAAAATAAACGACCCAAAACAAGATGGTAACTGCGGTTTTCGAGCAATTGCTTTGGCTCTAGGAAGAAGCGAAAACGAGTGGCCCTGGGTTAGGGAACAAATGAGTCTTGAGATGAGAAAGCGCATGTTGTTTTGGAAAAGGAAAATGAACGAAGAACTAGGAGGTACATACGATTCACTTCTACAGGCGATAGAATGGGGCGAGATTGGCCCGGAAAAAGAAGGTTATTGGCTGGACTTTCCAGGACATGGACTCGTAGTTGCTCAAACATTCACTTGCGTTGTTTATAGTATAAGCATTTACGGAAGTGAAACTTACTTCCCGTCGAAAACTTCACCAGAACCGTCATTTCAGTATCCAACTATAACACTTGCTAATGTATACGGGTGTCACTGGATTGAATTAAAACTGACCGAAGGGCACCCAGTCCCAAATCCGACATTGTATTGGCCGAGGTATGCTGGAACTAACACACAGTTAGGGGAGAATATGTACCGGGAAGGTCGAGCGAAATACGACGCAATCCAATATGAACTTAGAGGTTCCAACCCTACCTCCCCGATTGATTTAGACCCGATGGGGTTAATATAAATGTTGTTGTTGTCCCACATTAACGTAAACTATTTAAATTTATTATTATTATTATGATTATTATTATTATTATTATTATTATTATTATATTGTTAGGTAAATAATAATAATAATAATAATAATAATAATAATAATAATAATAATAATTGTTAGGTAATTATTCTTATGTGAGACAAAGAGAGTGACAAGGGGATTTTGTTCCGGAATCTGCTAGCACACCGGTATTGCTCATTATCGCTTCACCACGGGTTAGTGATCTCTTCGGTGGGTCTTGTTAGGGGTCTACCCATCCCATCCTCACCGTTGATCGTATCCTCCGTTTGTGAGGTTCGAGTTTGAGAATAGTTCAGTCCAATGGTACTCTTTTGGGTCGCAATATTAGTTTGCAGGTTTTGATGTCGGAGTCCCAAGGGAGATGGGAGTGGTTGGCGGATCCCGCTAATGGCTTCTCGGCCAAGTCGGTTCGTTGTTTGTTAAGCAGAGATGATCAACAAGTTGGAGGTTTTGTGTTACATTGGAGCAAGTTGGTTCCTAGCAAAATCAATGCCTTTGCGTGGAGGGCCCAGCGGAATAGGATTCCAACTATCGACGCGCTTAGAAAACGTGGCTTTTTAAACCTGGATGATGGGTGTCGCCTTTGTAACGAGGATGTAGAGTCCGCTTTACACATCTTCACGGGGTGTGGTTTCGCTATTAATGTGTGGCAAAGGATTGCTTCGTGGTGTCATGTTCCTATGCCTTTCGCGTTTGAGGTCGACGACCTGCTGCGCTTCTACTTGGATAGAAGAGTGGGTGTTGGGCAGAGGGAGTTGGTTCATGCTGTGTTTCTCATCACATGCTGGTGTTTGTGGCTTGAAAGAAATAACGTTGTGTTCTGTGGTGCTTGCCCGTCGGTTAGTAGAGTTTGTAGAAATATATTCACTTGGAGTAGGGTTTGGATTGATAATAGATGTAAAAAAACTATCGATTGGGGGAAAGTTTCTTGGATGTAACCCCCTTCGTTTCTTGGTGTTTTGGTGTGGCGCCCCTGTTAGCTTCTTGCTTGGGGGTGGCCTTAATAAAATCTGCTGTTCAAAAAAAAAAAATTATTCTTATGTAATAATATTCTAATCATTATTAGGCACATTATTTAATGCTAATCATTATTAGGTACATTATAACTTTTAATCATTGTTAGGTACACCATGGTGTACCCAACTTAGGTACACCATGGTGTCCCTAAGATTTCCCTACTCAAATCTATAAGTCCAATTCTCATCCCATATTTATGGGCATAAGAATATCTCGCTAAAACTTTGCTTATAAAAGAGAGGCCATAGGAATCTCACATGTAGATACTTTTCAATTTTTATTTTTGGTTCAAGCTAAATATTATATATATATATATATGAAAAAATCTACAGAAAATCAATAATTAACCAATATATATATATATATATATATATATATATATATATATATATAGGAAAAAATCTATAGAAAATCAATAATTAACCAAAAAACCAAAAAATCAACCTTTTTTCTCTCTATAACTTCTTCATATATTAATAATTTTTAAAAAGAATTTCACCAAAAAGTCTATAATTTTATTAGCTTTATTTATGGGAAATAAAATTTTAAAAATAAAAAGTTTAGTGACTTTTTAATAGTGCATCATGCAATAGTACTAATAGTATTGTATAATGCATTATAATTAAAACTACTTAAAAAGAAAAAAACTTAACTTAATATGGGCGTGATATATGCGAATAATGTAAAAAACAAAGAATTGACGTTCATAAACCAATTTTATATTATTGTTGCATTATTAATTTAAAGCTAAAATCCAAATTTTATTTTATTTCTTAAAAAAACTCGAAAACATTTTTAAAGTTTTCTCTTTTTCCACTATTCTTAAAATCATGAAAGAAACATATAATAAAGTTATAAAAAAATAATTTTTTTTTGGTTTTTTTGGTTTTTTGCAAAATATTGGTTTTCTATAAAACCAACCCATATATATATATATATATATATATATATATATATATATATATATATATATATATAGTATGAAAGGATAAAATGAAAACCTCTCTGAGTTGGAAAACCGTGAAAACTAAGCAAAAAATTCGTATTTTTTTCCGATTTTTTTAATGGTGACTCTCTAACTTTAAAAAACACACTTTATGAAGAAAAAAAACGCCGAGTAAATTTAAAAAATATATTTAAGAACCAATTTTTTTGCAAAAAGAAGTTAACCGGCCAAAAAAGACGTTCAAAATTTGTTATTTTTTTAGATGTATTTTTTTTATAGATTCCACATTCATTTTTTGATGGTTTTGGTGAAAAAAAATAAAATAAAAAAGCGCCTAGAGATTTAAAAAAAAAGTTATTTAAAGATTTTGTTACATATGTAACAAGGCATTTTACATGTGTAACAGACAAATGTTACATATGTAACATGACGTAACGTCAAATTTCGAATTTTTAAATAAAAAAACTACTAGGCGTTTTTTTTTTAATTTTTTTTCACCATAGAGCTTGTATTAACGCATATAATCACTACAAAAAACTTGAAGAAAAAATCGTTTTGTGGTAGTTTCCACGGTTTTTCCAACTCAAAGTGGTTTTCATTATATCCATCCCCTATATATATATATATATATATATATATATATATATATATATATATATATATATATATATATATAGGGGATGGAATTATTATATATAATTCACATTATAAAACTAACCTAATAACGACATCCTAGTGGTGGAAAAGGTAAGAAGCAAGAAGATCATGCCATGTGTTCATGTATTTATATTTTAATTAAAAGGGCAAAACTGTTATTCTACATAACCATAAAAATACCCCTTTCAATTTAAAATCAATACTTTTTATGTTATTTCTGTTTTTTATAAAAATTACACTATTAGACTCGTCACGTTTTTATCTTTACCACACAATTCTTGATGCTACTACTACTTAACACCAAATATGCATATAACACTTGTCACAACACACTGAATCATTAATGCTACTATTACTTAACACCGGTGTTACTAGTTAAAAACCTTCAATTCTATATAAGTTACCTAAATGTACAACTAAATATACATAGATACAATCGTCATACTGATATAAAGAATGGTGTAATAATCAAATAAACATAGGTATTACTACTTAAAACCCTAAATTCAATAAAATCACCAACCAAAATGTACAACTCCCACAACCATAATTACAACTTCAAACACTGATGTTTACATCTCTATTAAAAAGATCGGAAATAAGCCTCGATTATAACAAATAGTAATAATGATATGTAAGTTAAATAACAAATATATTGCTAAAATTAAATATTATGATTTCTGTTTTTTGAAAAAAATGAATCGAATAGCAGTGGCGGATCCAGGAAAGAATATCAGGGGTAGCGGGGACTAACGGGGGTTCTGCCCCGGAAATTTTTTTAGGTAGTTAACGGGCTTTTAATCATATTTTTAAGGGGCTTTTGATCATATTTTTAAGTAAAAGCCATAAAATTTCTTTCAGGGGTCACGAAAAATTCGTTTCAGGGGTCGCGAAAAACCGAAAACCTATAAAAAAAAATTGCACGTCGGGGTAAAAGTTCAGGGGTAGCGGGCGCTACCCCTGGGCCCTTAGTGGGTCCGCCACTGTCGAATAGCCCCTGGTCATTATTCAAAGAAAAGAACAGGTGCATATTAAACGAGAAGAGTATGAAATGCTTGTTGCGCAAGTGGGTGTCTATTAAACATACAATCGATTTCATATTCGGAACGCCGCCACCATGCTCCAAAACTGCAATCAATCCATAAATTCGGAAACGCCGCCGTCGCATAAGGAAGAACAGATCGTCGCCGTCACACAAGGAAGAACAGATCATTGCCGTCGCAAAAGGAAGAAGAGACCGCCACCGCCGGCGCCGGACAAGGAACTAAGGTGTTGGTCCAGAAACAAAAATCGTTCACGATATCTAACTAATCTAAACATGCGGAATCCGGTTAAATTAGTGATTCAAGAAAGAGAAGAGAAGAAATCGAAGAATACGATGATTAAAACGTTAAAAAACCTGATCTTTACACACAAGATGAACTTGTCAGGTACAAATAAGAAATCGTAAACTTTATCTCTCTCTAGTTTAAGATTGCGATCTTTAAGTCCAAGGAGGCTCTTCCCAAAATCGTAATCAGCCAACTTTACAATGGTAAACACATGGGGTTTATATAGGATCCCTAATGGACCTTAAACCCTAATGGTAAACCCAATGGTAAACCCCAAGCCCAATAGTAAACTCAAGCAAACTAGTCTACTAATCTAATTAAACCCTCTAAGCTCATCCCAACTAATTTAATATTACAAGCCTCATAATCTAGTCTCTATAATCTTCCCCTAGGCTTGTGATATTAAATGTCTTCAATCTTTGAAATTCTTCTTCTTGACTGGCTGGCATAGATGTTGATGAAGATTCTTTTTGCAGAAATCTTAAATGGGTTTCATGGCGGGGACTTGGGACTTCCTCTTGATCAGCATCAGCTCGAATTTCTTGAAATGAACAAGTTAATGAGATGGAGGATTCTCATTGACTTGCTTCTTTTGAAAGAACTGGTTCTTGCTGAATCTTCGGTAACTGTCTTGAATCTCCAAAATTTAGAAGGTAAAATGTTGAAAACCTCTAACTGTGAAGAACTTGATTGTTGATCTTCAAACTTCATGATCTCTGACTGCTCTCTGTATCATAACCTTTATAAAAGATTGACTTGAAATCTTCAGCTTCCCCTAAACTTGTGAGCATTTTCTTTGAAAAACTTTTGAAGCTTTTGAAAACTTGTAAAGACACCAACAGCTTCCCCTGAACAGTTGCTTTTCAGATGGAAATCTTGCACTACGTCAAAATTCACCTTTGGCCACGGAAAAAAACCGTGACAAAAGGTGTTTGGTCACGTTTTTTTTTTCCATTCCAACCGACACCATAGGTGCCGTGACCATATGTACCCTACGGTCACGTTACAATATCAGTGGCTGAAGCCACCTATAAGCGTGGCTAAAGGGTACCAATATTTGTTGTTGTAATCAAACAATTCTTCAGAAAAGCGTGGCCAAAGGGTCCCAACGGCCACATGTGTTTGGTTAACGTGGCCTTTGGTATTTTATGGTCACGTATATTCGTGTTTTAGCCACATACATTATAAAAATACGTGGCCAAAGGGTTGCTGAAATCATACATTTTGTCACAGTACGAGTGGCCAAAGGGTGGCAACGGCCACGTTAAAATATCAAAAGCGTGGCCTTTGGTATTATATGGTCACGTATATTTGTGTTTTAGCCACATATGTTATAAAAAACGTAGCCAAATGGGTTGCTGAAATTATAATTTTTGTCCCAATACGCGTGGCCAACGGGTGGCAACCGCCACGTTAAAATATGAATAGCGTGGCCTTTGGTATTATATGGTCACGTATATTTGTGTTTTAGCCACATATGATATGAAAAAACGTGGCCAAATGGGTTGCTGAAATCATAAATTTTGTCCCAATAAGCGTGGCTAAAGGGTGGCAACGGCCACATTAAAATATAAAAAGCGTGGCCTTTGGTATTATATGGTCACGTATATTTGTGTTTTAGCCACATATATTTGGAAAAAGAAAGTGGCCAAAGGGTAGTTGAAATCATACATTTTGTCTCAATACGGGTGGCCAAAGGGTGGCAACGGCCACGTTAAGATATAAAAAACGTGGCCTTTGGTATTATATGGTCACGTATATTTGTGTTTTAGCCACATATAATTGGAAAAAAAAAGTGGCCAAAGGGTAGTTGAAATCAGATAATTTGTCCCAATAAGCGTGGCCAAATGGTGGCAACGGCCACGTTAAAATATAAAAAGTGTGGCCTTTGGTATTATATATATGGTCACATATATTTTCTTAATTACAATTAATTATATATTAATTAATTAGTATAGAGAAACCTTAAAAATCATATATTATAAAATTATACAAAACACAATTACTCTTTCACACACAATTTACACTATTCATAAATCCTCCACCAATACTGAGATAACACGTGTCCTTACTTCCCGGTGTCCTTCCTTCTCATCGTTTTTCATATGCTTGCCTTTTACCGTCACGTCACTGACATATCTTTTAACCCAGGTTTCACGGCCTCAACACTCAATATGCTGCATAGTTCTTGCCTGTTCACACCATCCCTCTTCATCCTTCACACCATCCCTCTTCATACCTCAATCTCTTTCCTTTGTCAATCTCTGCTTTCATACGTACGGTCTATCCCTTTCTCTCAAAATCTGAAAACCCTATTATCTTCCCAAATTCTCCTTCTTCTTGAGTAATCGATGTGGAAAATATTATCAAAGAGGATTTCGTGTATATTCAATCGCTTCAAATCCATTGGATCCAACGTTTAGTTCCAGCGGAGAAGGTACAGTCGCTTTTAATCCATCGTAATCTTGAAAGGATTATCGTTTAGGCCTTCATTGTAGATCTGAAACTTAAAATCGGTGGATTTTGTTGACAGTGCTGGATGGTCTAGATACTTGGGTCGGTTTTGTTACGAAGAGGCGGAGATCTTGGGTTCTTCGCAGCCGTTTATAACTGATCGTGTACCATACACGTGTGTTAGGTCAACTATTTAGGTATGTTTATATACCCTACTGGTTCCCTTATTCATAGTCGATTTTCTTTTGGTTTTTGATCATTGAAGGAAGAAAAGCTCAGTGGCGGCATCTATGATTTAGGGTTATCGGTGGTTTCTGTGACTCTCGACCTTTGTCTACATAGAGCTAACCTTCTAAGTTTTCTTGCACATATCCTCATTTTATAGGTTTATTGCTGATTTGGGTGTTCGTTTCTTAATGATTTCTGAGCTATGATCGCCGCAAATATCCAGATTTAAAGGCAAGCCTTCTGATTTTTCTTGCATGTATCCTCAATTTGTACTTTTGTTGTTTAATTGGGATAGGTGTATTTGCAGATCATCCCCGCATTCCTATTTTCAACATGCCTGCTTTAGTGGACCTCAATTAATTATTTATCTTTAACAATTATTTGTTTGAACAATTTCAAGTATTATTTTTACTAATCTTCTTAACTATTTACTACTAATCAAAGCAACATGTTACAAAAAAGTTTAGGGACCGGGGCTGTCAATTGGTGTGGATGACTATTTGCATTCCAAATAAAGGCGGAGCCCCGCGAGAGTTTGAGAGATTGAAAGATACAAGTGTTTGCAAAAGTGAATGGTCCATGGGGAGGTTGCAATTTAGAGTACGGATGCTGATTTGATGGAGGTTTTGTTTCTCAATATCCTCATGAACCCGCTACTGATCAGAAAAATGTTTTTTTTTTCTTTCAGTCACATACTTAATTTGTATGCTCTTTACTAACAAAATTGACTTATGTGCATCATTATGACCTTTTTTTTTCTTTCAGTCACATACTTAATTTGTATGCTCTTTACTAACAAAATTGACTTATGTGCATCATTATGACCTTAAGATTAGTTTGTGATTACCTTTTATTTTGGTTAGTACCTATTGCTGTATGAGGAAAAGAATAGCTGGTACATATTTGATTTACTGATACGTGTTTGATTGACGATAAATTAACATCAACTCTTTATTTTTCATTTTTTTACTATTGCTACAAATTGTTTGTCTTTGGAGATAAATTTTGTTGCTTTCTGTCTTATTACAGGTTCAATATATAGTTCAAGTTGTATGTGTATCCTAAGAAGGTATTAGTTTGTTAGCCCCACATCTCTTATTTACACCACCACTGAGTATGTATAGTGTGACTTTGGGGAAAGTAATGCAACAGGAATGAAGATAAGGATTTTAATTTGTATTTAGAATTAGTGTTGTGATTCACAGCAAAACTAAAAAGACATTTAAAATTTCATATATAGACACCAGTTAGCCTCAGATAAACTCAGTGATGAGGGTTGCATAAAAATAAGAGATTTTTGGGTGTATATGGAGGAGAAGGTTCATGTGCTATAGGTAATAACATAAATCACCATTGATAACTGTACATTAGATTCTTTTAATTTGATTACATGTCAATTTCCTTGGTGTCATTGTTATAGCCAAGAACCGCAAAGTAGGAAAAGAGTCATCGGTTCAACCTCTGATGTCAAAAACCAAAGGAAAAGACTCACCTTTCGAGATTTGTGCGTGTTTGTAGCACATTCGGACTCACCGGAGTTACGAATGATGTTATATACCTACGGCTATTCCCTTTCTCGCTCGCATCTAGAGCGGCCGTATGGTTGGAGACGCTTCCTCCTAACTCGATTGCCACCTGGGCAGATTTGAAGCAGAAATTCTTGAAGAAGTATCACCCTCCAGCGAAGGCTTCGCGTACTCGGGAGGAAATTCACAGCTTTCGCATGGATCCCGACGAGCCTTATTCTGTAGCGTATGAGCGTTTCAACACTCTTCTCAGCAGGTGTCCGCAACACGGGTTGACGGAATGGGCGATCATCGAAAAATTCTATAACGGTTTGACATACGCCTTGCAGAGGGAGTTCAACATTTCAGCTGGAGGGCATATGATGGAGAAACTCACAATCGAAGAATGCAAAAATCTTTTTGAGAGTTTCGCCGTGGCTGAGCAGCAGACCCCAGGAGACCGTAGGATTGTCACGTTAGCACCCACTAGGTCGTCTTCTACACTTAGGGGAGTCCATCAGGTAAGTCTAGATACCTCTGCTCAAGCCCGAATCGATGCATTAGAGAAGCTGGTCTGCGATCTACAGCTCAAACAGCAGGCCAAATGTGAGCTATGTCGTGGAGCTCACGACACCCGCGACTGTCCGCTCGCTTCCGCTGAGCAGGTGGACTACATCGAAAACCGAAACCAGTTCGGTAATTCTTTTCAGTCCGGGTGGAGGAGTAGTCAGAATTCGGGGTGGAGAGATGGAGGCAACCCACCTGGATTTCAATCGAGATACAATCAAGATAGTGGAGGAAATGAAGGTCCGACTACGAAGGAGCTTACAGAGTTAATCATGAACCAAACACAGATTCTGCAGCAGCTTGTCGCGAGAGATGAGGAGACCCAGAAAAAGCTAATGGAGCATGATACACTTCTTAGAAACCAACAAGCAGCTTTTCTGGATTTACAAAGGTCGGTGGGAGATATTGCAAAGCAGTTGAAGGAGTTAAACAACCGAGGGGGTCAATTTTCCGGTAGTACCTATAAAAACCCCAACGCGTCGGTTAATGCGGTTACCACACGGAGTGGTCGAGTTCTGGAGAGTCCATCACCGGTAGTTGAGGAGGAACCGGTTGATGAGGAGATAGAGTTGGAGACTCCCGACGGGAGGGTGCATCGAGAGCGTAAGGCCAGCAAGTACCGCACCGAACGTCGAGGTTGAGGGAGTTAAAGAACCACCATCTAGAGAGAAGCAGATGAAGTGGGAGGCTGCAAGAGAGAAGAAAAGAGTGAGATTCGCTAGTCAACCGATCACAGCAGAAGACCTGAAGCGTGTACCTTACCCTGAACGATTAATTCAACAGAAAGAACGCGCAAGAATATGGTCAATTCCTTGAACTTCTTAGGTCACTTAGGATCTCATTACCTTTTACCGAAGTTTTGCAAAAGATGCCTAAGTACGCCAAATTTTTGAAAGAAATGCTATCTAATAAAAAGAAGTTAGAAGCTTTATCTGAAATTCAACTTGATGCTCAATGCTCTGCTATTGTCCAGAATAGGCTACCCGAGAAATTGACTGATCTGGGAACATTCACCATTCCTTGTGTTTTTGGTAGCTCTTCTGTGACTCATGCTTTGGCGGATCTCGGTGCTTCCATTAATGTCATGCCATATTCCATTTTTCAGCACCTAGGATTAGGAGATCCTGCCCCGACCCGAATGACCATTTCATTAGCTGATAGATCTGTGGTGACACCTAGGGGAATTGTAGAAAATGTTCTTGTTAAAGTTGACAAATTTTTATTCCCTGTTGATTTTGTGCTTGTTGATACTGATTATGATGTTAAATGCCCTTTAATTCTAGGTAGACCTTTCCTTAGGACTGCCCGTGCCTTAGTAGATGCTTTTGAGGGTACAATTACATTAAGAGTTGATAACGAGAGTGTGATTTTCAAGGTTGGTGGATTAGTGAGTAAGAACAACGAGTCCGTTTACATGTTAGAATCTTTTAAATCTTGTGTGGACCGTTGTGTAGGATTTGTTGCTAGGAAGGAGTTGGTGGTAGGCAATAGGTTAGGCGAGGGTGAGAGTGTGACAGAACCCACAGCTTGGGAGGTCCTAGAAGATGTGAAAAACTTAGATGAGTGGGTAGTAATAGGGCCCAAGTGTGGGGAGGATCTTGGTGGACTAGAAAATGTTGATAAGCACAAGTGTGGGGAAGATCCCGGGGGGTCAGTGCATTCAGTGGAAATAGGTGAGATTGTTGATCCATCTGTAGAACTCGGGGGTGACGTAGTCTGTGATGAGGTTGTGGTTGTTAATTGTGATAGTAGGAAGGCCACACTTGGCGATTTTGGTAGTTTTGATTGTGCTATAGAGCTTAGGCCAAGTGTGGGGAGGTCGTTGGTGGTTGTGTGTAAGAATGACCCGGGGTTGCGTTTCATAGGCAAAATTAGATTTTTCCAGGGTCGTTATAAGCATTGGAAGGTTAAGGGGCTGTTGAATTTGGTGAATTTTGATGGTCCGGATAGTTGGTTGGATAGTAGGTCTGAGGTTAGAAACCGGGTGGTAACCGGTAAGTTGGTTTTGAGAGATTTGAAGGCGAAACCTCCGGATAGTGAGTTAGGAGGTTGTTCTATAGTTCTGTGCTGAAAAGATTAGTGCCCGGGTTGTATAGTTTGTAAATTTATCTTTAATTTCTGTAATTTTTTATTTTATTTTTATTCTTATTTGTTTTTTTTTTATTTTTTCGTGATTAACTGTTTTTGTGTCGAGTGGTTTTTGTTTGTTTTGTCGCTTTGCAGGTTCGATGATATTCGCGTTGGGATGCTCATGAAGATTAATGGAGGACTTGTGATTACAAGCTCGACTGTCACTCATCCACAATCTAGAAATCAGGGGAGTTTGTTCCAATTTTTCTTTTTATTTTTATTTTTTTCACTTTTTGTTTGCACTTTTATGTTTATCGTTGTGTGTGCTTATTTTTATTTCTATTTTATTTTATCTCATTCCACATTGGGGACAATGTGTCGTTTAAGTGTGGGGATGGGAGACTCGCGTCTTGAGTCTGTTTAATTTTAGTGTGTCTTCATAAAAAGTCAAAAAATCCACAAAAAAAATAAAAAAAAATTGTGAAAATGTCCAAGAATCTAGCTGCAATTAAATGGAAAATGATAGTACAATCAGGGTTCAAATTTCTAATAAATGTGCATAAATGATAAATAACTGGTTGTTAGTAGTATCTATAGCTAGTTTTCGATGTATTGGTAGGCCCAGCTAGCTAATTAAGCTTAAAAATCCTTATGCATCATAAGAAAATATAATAAATCATAAAAGTGATGAAATCATGATACTTTAGTGGGTTTCCATCTTATTATAAGTAATGTAAACCGAAACTGTCAAAAATAGATGATAGGTACCTTAGTATTTAAAAGTGTATATGTCTCAAAAATAAGCACGTCTCTGTCTTTTTATGAAAATAAATCCGACTTTGGTGGCGCTTGCAAAAAAAATAAAAATAAATAAATAATAATTCCATGTTCCATCTATAATTCTGCATGAGCTGAGCTAAATACCCTATGTGCTACCCATCGGGTTCACTCTCAGTGGATGCTCCTCTAGGTGAAGCTCTAAAAAAAAGAGAATAATAAATATAGCTCACAAATAGCAGACCATTCATCCATCATTCCATCCAATTTTGAGACATATATGGTTTTAAATACTAGGGTAGGAAAATCTAAATGGTTTAACCTGTGCCTTGACTCTTGAGACGGGATTAGGGTAAAGTTGCAATTTTTAAGTTTGGGACACATTAAGTAGAATGATTGCAAAATTAAATAAGTTAATTTGATGCATTTGGAGCTGAAAGGTTGGTTGTTGGGCTTAGTCGGATCGAAATACCGGTAATCGAGCTAGGCTATATGTGACATGAATAATTGAGATGTTAAATTGAATTTGAATAATTGGAAGTATTAGAAATTGAGTCCCTGGTTATGATTCCATTGCGGTATTTTTCGAGGACGAAAAAAGAATAAGTATGGGGATGTTTGATGTGTTGTAAACACATCTACTTTTCCCGTGTATTTTGTATAGTAATTGAGTCGAGTTTGAGTCATTTTTGTTAGTCTTTATATATTTTATAGTATTTTAGTCTTAATGTGCTATTTAGTCATCTTTCTATAAATTGGTGTGAGTTTGAGTCCTTTATTTTTAAGTGTGCTTATTAGGTTAAATGTGCTCAAAATTGTTTAAATATATTTGGTTGTAGGTTGACATACGAGTTCAAAGGAATGGTATGATATTATATCTAAGTTAAGGGGCTGATTTGTAAAACTATCATAATTCAAAAGAAACAAATATGCCTTTCACTTTGAAAATCACGTGGAAACATCAATGTATGGGAAAATATATAAAAGATGGTCATAAGCTGAAATTGGACGAACACAAAGAACCGGGTCGTGGAAATTTGGGCTGAATTACGCAAGGATTGGACTTGAGGGATTTAACTTCTGACGAAAGAAAAGAAACAAATAGGTGGAGCCAGTAGGTATTGAGGGCGACGGCAGAATTAATAAAAGAAAAAAAAAGAGGGCACGAGAAAATATTAGACGGAAATAATTAATTTGTAGGGAGACCCCATTCAAACCCTAAGCATAAAAAGAGGTGGACGCACGTAACATTCTGGAGTGCGACTGAAAAATTCCAGCCGTAAAGAGAAGGATTTTAGAGACGGGAAGGAGCAAGGATTGAGTAGGAATTCCAGAGATGAATCATTCAACTATATTTAATCATTCGGGTTCTTTCTAACTCTTGTTTCTTGTAATCAATTGCTACTCTAAAACCATGTGTGTGACTCAAGTTATGATTTTGATTATTGTTTCTTTATTACACATGGTGTTAGGCTAGACTTTTGCTACCACCTAGACCGTTATGATGATCAATT
This sequence comes from Deinandra increscens subsp. villosa, assembly GCA_039602395.1. NCBI lineage: Eukaryota > Viridiplantae > Streptophyta > Magnoliopsida > Asterales > Asteraceae > Deinandra > Deinandra increscens. The sequence continues at coordinate 84,443,367 of JBCNJP010000010.1, read as the reverse complement.
AGTATTTATGATTTTATTTTGGCTATGATTTCTTGATTGATGTTATGTTTCTTTAAATCCCATTGTTATCACAATTGTATGCATATGACCATTAGAATTAGGTTTTTGATTTCCAGTTAGTAATTACCTCGCTTGCGAATGTCTTTCGGTTTGAGTTAGGTTAATTAATAGTATGACTGTGTGTTTACTGTTGATTTTGAATTACTAATTGAAAGTTAATTCCTTAAATCTTGTGTGCTGCCCTAGTTAGACAAGCCGGGAGGTGATAGCTAGGTCGGGTAGTCGGGTTGACTAAGGGATTAGGATCAATCGCCATCGGGAGAGGGATGACCTAGGAAGTTAGTTAGCTTGCTATTCCGTGTCAGTTGTGTTGATTAGTGGTAGTTCCTGCTAACCTAGGGTGCCTAAGATTGTTTCGATGGTGGTTAGGTCTAGTTGAGGTTGGATGTACCCATAAGGTGAACTCCTGTCCGAACGTTAGGAACATTTGCTAAGAAGGACTTAAAAGGTGAATTAGCGTCCATCAGAGTTGTCGTAGCCAGATTAAGTTGTAGGTATTGGTTGGGATTCTAGGTCTAGGTGGTGTCTTTCTCGTATTTGATTGTCTCCTGAGTTTCCGTGCTGTCCGTTTGTTAGTTGCATTAATTAGTTAATTTAGTTAATTCCTAAATCAAAAACCCAAATCAAAATCTCAAATTTCTCATTCATAGAGTCCTAGGTTGAGTCTTGTCTAGAATAGTGTCCTTAGAGTTCGATATCCGGTCTTCTGTAGCTATACTGCCACCGACAGGTACACTTGCCTTAGGTTCGGTCTAGTTTTAGGAGTTTCGGTAAAATTAGGTGTGTCTAGATCTAGGTTTAGGTCTAGGATATTTTTATTATTTTTAGGTGTAGTTCCGAACACATCATCTTCAGATCTTGTATATGCTACAAATCTGTCCCAGTTTTCTTTTTTCACAATAGTGCGATACATCTTTGGAACTTTCTCAAGCACGGTGGGTTTTGCTAGGTTGGGACGAATGTGTTTTTCCAACATATTTCTTCTAAAACTCCTTAGCAACCCACCAAGCCGTACCATTATTGCTCTCCTTCGACAGTCATCAATTTTGAAATATTTCTGAAAAAATAACATATGACAGGATATTTTAGTCACATGGAATTTAATAACAAACCTAATATGAGAAAATGTTTAATCTGTTTCATAACCTGAATCGCTGCCCACATTTTGTTCTTGTCCTCTTTTGGCACCTTTCTCCATTCTAGATACCTCAATCCAACCCCTGCCCTTACAATGTCTCCCATAAAACTCGAAAATTTTGCTCTATGGTCCCCGCCAACCCTTCCCAGCGCATCAAATGTTAGTGGCCATTTTTGCTCACCATTTTTCTCAAATCTGGCACGCCACTTTACCAACCGCGTCATCCCACTCTTGTTTGCTTGGGGAGCAGAGGCTTCCCCATTCTCATTGTCGACTTGGGTATCATTGTCGACTACTTGGGTATCAACTTGGGCATCATTTTCGACTTGGGCATCAATGTTTTCCATGTCCTCTTCACTCGAATAATCGTCAATATTGTTTTCCATTTCCTCTTCATTATCCGAATAATCGGCATTGTTATACATTCCCTCTTCTTCCGAATAATATTCATTGTCATATGCTTCACCTTCAATGTCCATTGTTAAATCAGATGAATCCTGTAGATGACAGTGAAATAAATAGAGAATTAATGAAATAAATGCGATGAAATAATTAAGATGAAAAAATTGAGATGAAAATGATCTACTGAAGATGACAGTGAAATTAATATATACTGACGAGAATTAGGTAGTGATCTTCTGAAGATGATAGTGTGATGAATCCGGAACTGATCAATGAATTAGGTAGATGAACTTTTAGTGATATGAAAGAAGAGAGTAATGAATCGTTTTGGTGATAAAATTTTGGTTAGAGGGAATTGAATAAGATCTGATCAATGAATTTTGGGAAATTTGAAAAATGGTGGGAAGTAATTTGGGGATTAATAAGATCGATCCGGGAGAAAACATCTCAGCTAATAAGGACGTGAAAGCATTTATCGGATTTAATACTAACTCAATTAATACGATTTGCGTTAATATTTATCTTGAATTTTAAAGAGTTAAAATGGACTAAAAAAGTTAAAACCACCAAACCACAGGGACGCAAATCGTATTTAACTTTATTTTAAACATACATTTAAAATGATCTTTAAATGTAAAATGGAATATTAAGCAATAAATTTAATGATAATTGTATCCTAAAATGACCCTCATTGCCCCTAAACACACCTTATTGGTCCGTCATTGGTCCTAACCATGCTTATTGGTTACATACAAAACTTACTGGGACTCATTGGTCCCAACTGGCCCTCGTTTCCCCTAAACACACCTTATTGGGTCTCATTGGTCCTAAACACAACTTATTTGTTACATACACACCTTATTGGGCCATCATTGGTCCTAAACATGCTTATTGGTTACATACACACCTTATTGGGACTAATTGGTCCCAAATGGCCCTCGTTTCCCCTAAACACACCTTATTGGGACTCATTGGTCTTAAACATGCTTATTGGTTATATACACACCTTATTGGGCCATCATTGATCCTAAACATGCTTATTGGTTACATACACACCTTATTGGGACTAATTGGTCCCAACTGGCCCTCGTTTCCCCTAAACACACCTTATCGGGACTCATTGGTCCTAAACATGCTTATTGGTTACATACATACCTTATTGGGCCATCATTGGTCCTAAACATGCCTATTGGTTACATACACACCTTATTGGGACTCATTGGTCCCAACTGACCCTCGTTTCCCCTAAACACACCCTACTGGGACTCATTGGTCCCAACTGGCCCTCGTTTCCCCTAAACACACCTTATTGGGTCTCATTGGTCCTAAACACAACTTATTTGTTACATACACACCTTATTGGGCCATCATTGGTCCTAAACATGCTTATTGGTTACATACACATCTTATTGGGACTAATTGGTCACAACTGGCCCTCGTTTCCCCTAAACACACCTTATTGGGACTCATTGGTCTTAAACATGCTTATTGGTTACATACACACCTTATTGGCCCATCATTGGTCCTAAACATGCTTATTGGTTACATACACACCTTATTGGGACTAATTAGTCCTAACTGGCCCTCGTTTCCCCTAAACACATCTTATTGGGACTCATTGGTCCTAAACATGCTTATTGGTTACATACACACCTTATTGGGCCATCATTGGTCCTAAACATGCCTATTGG
>JBCNJP010000010.1:84360408-84439576 GCA_039602395.1 Deinandra increscens subsp. villosa | reverse complement strand
CAGTTCAAAATCCAGAGACAACCCTGGGATCCTCAGGTAGGGGTCGAAATCGTTCAAGTCATAACCTAGGTCAGACACCATTTGACCTAGGTCATCGAACGAGAAGGAGTTAATGTCCACCTCGTCGAAGTAGCGAACCCTCCCATCGATGTATTGTATCCGACCATTAAGGCTCGCAAAATACCCTAGGTGATAGATCACCAAAGTAAACAGACTAAAATCTTCTTCCCCAGTTCAAGAAAAATAACCAAATCAGAGACGCGAATTCCACATTAAAGCATTTGAATTTCAGTCATTTAGATGATTACTCACCGTATTCGGGGCTATCTTCCACATTCAGAGGACGTAAATGCCACATTTTCAGAGAGTGACATGATAAACCAAAAAACAGAGAGCTGAGAGAGCTAACGGCGTGTATGGTGATGATCGACAATTAGTTTAATTAATGATATGATTTATATCCAAAACTCGAGGTGGTAGATAAAGATTTGACCTCTAGTAATGATGTATATCCGTCGTCGCCACATATAATTAACTAATTAAATTGGCTACTATTTAGTCACGATTAATATATGTGGCCATATGTAATAGATTTTTGTCATTCACAACCTACTATTTAGTCACACAACCTAATAACAGTGACCATATGTACTAGTTTTAATCACATAACTAAGTAAAAAGTGTGGCCATTGCTCACATTTAGCCATGCATAATATATAATTAATAGTTTTGTTTTTTTAATTTACTAAGTAATAAAATCTACTCTTCCGTCACACAACATTATTTAAACGTGGCCATACATTCATTTTTGGTCACACGAATTAATAATCATAAAAATTTCGTGGCCGTTTGGTGCATTTCGCCACTCTTTATTAAGTGTGACAAATAAGGGCCACCTGTTTTTGTAAAACAGTGACTAAAGCCACTGCACCTGATTGTTGTTGTCACATAAACAAAAAAATACGTGGCTAAAAGGGTCCAAAGGCTATATATTTGGCCAAGGGTACAAAATATGTGTGGCTAAAACTAGTATTTCTTACCTTTGGCCACGTTTTTTACAAAACAGTGGCTATGCGATAAAAACACCGTGGCCAAAGCCACTTTTTGACGTAGTGATATGTGAGTTTATATACTAAACACATATCCATTTACAAGGCCTAAGCTCATCCTAAGCCCAACACTAGAAAACTAATATCTAGCCCAGTATTCTAATGTAGAAGCCTCATAAAACCAACCTCTACATGTCTTATGTATGTATCAATTACCGGTTATCTGGGTATATGTGACATGTTTTCCGAGTTGGGTGTCTCTTTGGGTGCAACCTCTTTATCCCTAGGGGTAAAGGTAAGGTTTATCCTCTTCTTACCCTCCTCAGATGTGACAACCGGCAATTTCCCAGGTTAACCCCGTTAATAACTTGTGTTATCTTTTAGTAAACGTCCGTTACATCAGTTAACTAGAATAGTTACACAAGCACTGCACATGAGTCTAGACGTCGGTTGACCAACTTGAATGTACGTAAATTATAATTTTTATATAAATTATATTTTATGATTTCACGAAAACGTTTTGCATTTTATGTGGCAAATATATTTATTATTTTTACGTGGTATATATGTATATATATATGCGCGTGTCGTTTTATGATTTTATGTGACGATGTGTCGCACAATAATTCGAACCGTTTCTATATGTTTATAGGAATTTAATAATATATATAGTTATGGGTTATAACTATGATTTTATGTGAAATTAAACGGATAATTGGAGATTGTTATCCATGATTTGATTAGGTCGTTTAGGTTTATATTTTCTTATAAACGCTACACGTTATATGGTGTTGGGAGGCATACACTCGTTTGACCATCGTTTACGTGTTCCGTTACCTCCGTTAGTCTTGCTATCCTTTTTTTTTAAACCCGAGGGACTATTTCTTTCATCTTCTAAAAGTTATTTTGGTTACACAAACTTTCAAGGACCCATTCTGGAATTATCCAAACCTGGCCCCTTAATATATAATATGTGTAGGGACTGATTTTGCCAAATGTTAAAACTCTATTTAATGACTTTAAATGAGAACCCACGTTCATTCCGGCACCCGGAGGAAAAAAAAACGAATTCACGCATTCAATCCGCCGGTTACAATCCCTCTTCCAGTTGATCGGTCTTAATCTGAATATGAGAAGGTTTCAACCTCATTTGATTGTCACTAAAACACTCTCTCGAACTCTCACACTCTCGTTCTCTTTTTTTTTCTTTTTTTTAGTTCTCCGGCGAACTCAAATTCCGGCCAGTCACCACTGTCTCATCACCCTTTTCGTGCATCGCTGAGACCGCCTTCCTCTACCGAGCAACCCCGTAGCAAAAATTTGAGAACGGAGCACCCTCAGGAAGTATGGGTCGAGACTTTCGGTTTCATTTTGGCTTCAAAAACGCATCTTAACTCATCTTTGATTCAAGGTAATCAGTTCTTTATGTTAGTCGCTTGTTTATCTTCACGTTGGTTCTGGTTTTGCAATATTCCGGTGACCGGAATAAAACTCCGGCCACCGGAGTCATGGGGAAGAAGATGGACTCTCGACGGGTTCAGAATATGTATAATCCGTGCGCAATTTTGAAACCAAAGGAGAATGTAGCGCAATGGTAAGGGTGTGTGTTTGGGTCCAAGGGGGTCGTGAGTTCTAATCCCTCCCACTGCATTTTCTTTTTCTGCCGGTTCTGTACTCCACAGTGTATAAAAACATTATTTTCCAGTACGCTTACAAACCAAGCCCCTAGCCCAGTGGCTAGGGCGCTGTGATATAATCTCCAGGTCACGGGTTCGAGTCCCGTGACCCTCATTTTCGCTGTTTTATTTTTGTTTAATGATTTTTAAGCATTTTTGGCACAAAAAACTCAAACGTACAAGTAAACGACTATCAAATCTCGACCCATGAAGTTTTCAAAGACCCTTTGGGTACTCGTTGAACTTTTTGATTTAAAAGAAAAAAACATTATGATTTAAATGGATCAAAATTTTGTAGACTCATTATTATTAATAAAAAAATTATTAGTTTCCAACATAGAAATATATATAAATATATATATATATATGTATATGTTTGATTTATTGTCGTGCAAACGTTTTTGAGATTTTCTTTAAACTCTCGAAATCTTGACACGACATATAAGTTATATATATTGGACGATTTATTTTTTACACTTGTGACTACACCTAGATATTTATATTTATGAACACATATACACACAACCCGATCATCGCTACATTTATTATTTGGAATAATATACGCGTATTGATTTTCGTAAGATTTTTGTGTCCTTGATCTAAGTGTCATCTTTGACTGATTTCGATCATACGATTTTTATCGCGTATTGAAATTGTCACCTACGTCATATTTGGAATTACTTGATTTAACACCGTCGTCTAGGCTATGTTACTCATGTGCGGACACAAACTTACGTATGTATAATCGAAAGGTGCACGGTAACTGCGCAAGACTCGAAGTCTTATTAAATTGTAGCAGCGCACCCTAAGGTGAGTTACACAACCTTTACGTTACGTCCGGTTTTGGACGATAACACACGCAAACACGTTACACCCGGGTTAAGGTGATAACACAACAACTACCATGTATGATTAAAGTAGAAATCCAGTATATATCACATGTTCACGTAAAATGCTTTATCTTTGAAAGTCTTTACTTATCGAACCGTTAATAGCAAATAGCGAGGGGATATTGGGTAGTACTACTGGGGTCTGACAAACCCCACTCAGCGGGCACGAGATGCACCACCCGACTGGCGGTCGGACTAAGGACAATGTCAGCCTAACTTACCATGATCGAGTAGACACGGGGAAGGTAAACCACGTAAGGATTATTCCTACAACTAATTGGTCAGCTTCGGTTGCGAACGTTTTAGTGACATAAACTTAGGCTCGCTACCTACGATATGGATTGTACTGTTAATATACATGCTTACATACGAATAAAAACTGTTGTATTCGTACTACATAACTATACTAGTTATACTTATGTGCTTATGTGAACTCACCAACATTAGTTGACACTTGATCTTATGCATGCTTTGCAGGACGCTAGGAGAATCTGATTTTGGGCACGTACGTTGGCTAAAACCTTTTATTTTGGGAATTCGTTTTCAAATCTTTTCAACTTGAACTGGTATTTACTTATCGAGCGCTTGTTTTGCGCAACATGACGTTTATGTGCTTCCGCTAAACTTTAAACTCTGGTTTTGATATTTCCCGTTTGGAAATATATTTAATTCTTGAACCCTTAACTTATGTTTAATGTAACTAATGACTCGGGTCCTGGTCTGGTTCACACCCCACACGGTAAAACTCCGTTAGTGGAAATTGGGGGTGTGACAGATTGGTATCAGAGCAAGGTATTCACGTTGACCCAGCCAAGATCGAGGCCATTAAAAGTTGGCCTACCCCTAGAGCACCTACGGAAATTTGCCAATTCCTAGGTATAGTGGGTTACTACCGTCGTTTTATAAGGGGATTTTTCTGAGTTAGCTCAACCACTAACCGCACTTACGCACAAAGGGGTTCAATACAGATGGGGTGACAAGGAAGAGGCAGCCTTCCAAACTTTGAAAGAGAAACTTTGTACTGCACATATATTATCTCTACCTGATGGGATTGACGACTTCGAGTTCTATTGTGACGTGTCAATCCAGGGACTTGGATGTGTTTTGATGCAAAGAGGTAAAGTCATCGCATACGGGTCAAGGAAACTAAAGTCTCATGAGAATAATTACACAACTCACGACCTAGAGTTGGGCACTGTTGTATTTGCCTTGAAAGTTTGGAGACACTACTTATATGGAACCAAGTATACGATATTCACTGATCACAAGAGCCTCCAGCACATATTCGAACAGAAGAAACTCAACATGAGGAAACGTAGGTGGGTCGAATTGCTAAACGATTACGACCTTGCGATAAAGAATCATCCAGGCAAGGCCAACGTGGTGGCCGATGCCTTGAGTAGAAAGGAGCATGTCAAACCAAGAAAGGTTCGAGCTCTCTAATTAACGATCCATACGGGGCTAGCGGATAGACTTCGGGATGCTCAGAAAGAGGCCCTAAGGGAAGAATATTTCAGGTCTGAATCATCACGTGACGTCGATGGAACTTCTGAAGTTAAGTCCGATGGACTTCGTTATTATAAGGATCGTATATGGGTACCTCTCCATGGAAATATTAGAGAACTGGTGATGGACGAGGCCCACAAGTCTCGTTATTCGATCCATCCAGGTTCAGACAAATTGTATCAAGACTTAAAAGGGTTATATTGGTGGCCCAATATGAAAGCTGACATCGCTAGGTATGTTAGAAAGTGCTTGACGTGCGCAATGGTCAAAACGGAACATCAAAAGTCAGCAGGATTACTGCAACAACCTAAAATTCCTGAATGGAAATGGGAAGAAATGTCGATGGATTTCATCATGGGATTGCCACGTTCTTCTGGCGGTAACGATATGATTTGGGTTATCGTTGACCGGTTAACAAAATCCACCCATTTCCTAGCTATCAAAGAAAGTGACAAAACAGAGAAACTTGCGAAAATTTACCTCAAGGAGATTGTCAAGCTTCACGAAGTGCCTTTATCTATTATATCTGACCGAGACCCTAGATTTGCTTCAAATTTTTGGGGATCCTTACAAGAGGCGATGGGCACTCGCTTAGATATGAGTACCGCGTATCATCCTCAAACAGATGGACAAACTGAACGCACCATCCAAACTCTCGAGGATATGCTTAGAGCACGTGTGCTCGACTTCGGAAAAAATTAGGAAACACATCTCCTGCTAGTAGAATTCTTCTATAACAACAGCTACCATACTAGTATTGGAGCCGCTCCATTTGAGACTCTTTACGGACGAAAGTGCAGATCGCCGGTCTGTTGGGCCGAGGTCAGTGAGAGTCAACTCACTAGACCTGAACTAGTGCACGAGACCACGAAGAGAATCGTGCAAATCAGAAACCGCATGAAAGCGGCAAGAGATAGACAAAAGAGTTATGCAGATAAATGCCGAACGCCGTTAGAATTTGAAGTCGGTGATAAAGTACTGTTGATAGTCTCACCTTAGAAAGGTGTTGTACGCTTGGAAAGCGCGGGAAGTTGAATCCCCATTATGTAGGACCATTCGAGATCAACGAAACCGTTGGTCCGGTGGCTTACCGTTTAAATCTACCTCCTGAATTGGATGGAGTACACAACGTGTTTCATGTTTCGAACTTGAGGAAGTGTTTAGCTGATGACACTCTCATAGTTCCATTAGAAGAACTACAAATCGATGAAAAACTGCGATTTATCGAACAACCCGTGGAAATCATGGGACGTGAGGAGAAAACACTGAAACGAAGTAAAATTCCCATCGTCAAAGTGAGATGGCAATCTAAGCGTGGACCGGAGTTCACGTGGGAACGAGAAGATCAGATGAGAAAGAAATATCCTCACCTATTTGATCAAGCCTCAACATCTAATCAAGGTATGAGTTAAATTTTGGGACAAAATTTCCTTAACAAGGGGATGATGTAGCAACCCAAAAAATTTTCTTTTCCTTCCACAGAAACCGTACCAACTTAAGACAATTTTCGGGACGAATATTCCTTAACAAGGGATGATGTGACAACCGGCAATTTCTCAGGTTAACCCCGTTAATAACTTGTGTTATCTTTTAGTAAACGTCCGTTACATCAGTTAACTAGAATAGTTACACAAGCACTGCACATGAGTCTAGACGTCGGTTGACCAACTTGAATGTACGTAAATTATAATTTTTATATAAATTATATTTTATGATTTCACGAAAACGTTTTGCATTTTATGTGGCAAATATATTTATTATTTTTACGTGGTATATATGTATATATATATGCGCGTGTCGTTTTATGATTTTATGTGACGATGTGTCGCACAATAATTCGAACCGTTTCTATATGTTTATAGGAATTTAATAATATATATAGTTATGGGTTATAACTATGATTTTATGTGAAATTAAACGGATAATTGGAGATTGTTATCCATGATTTGATTAGGTCGTTTAGGTTTATATTTTCTTATAAACGCTACACGTTATATGGTGTTGGGAGGCATACACTCGTTTGACCATCGTTTACGTGTTCCGTTACCTCCGTTAGTCTTGCTATCCTTTTTTTTTAAACCCGAGGGACTATTTCTTTCATCTTCTAAAAGTTATTTTGGTTACACAAACTTTCAAGGACCCATTCTGGAATTATCCAAACCTGGCCCCTTAATATATAATATGTGTAGGGACTGATTTTGCCAAATGTTAAAACTCTATTTAATGACTTTAAATGAGAACCCACGTTCATTCCGGCACCCGGAGGAAAAAAAAACGAATTCACGCATTCAATCCGCCGGTTACAATCCCTCTTCCAGTTGATCGGTCTTAATCTGAATATGAGAAGGTTTCAACCTCATTTGATTGTCACTAAAACACTCTCTCGAACTCTCACATTCTCGTTCTCTTTTTTTTTCTTTTTTTAGTTCTCCGGCGAACTCAAATTCCGGCCAGTCACCACTGTCTCATCACCCTTTTCGTGCATCGCTGAGACCGCCTTCCTCTACCGAGCAACCCCGTAGCAAAAATTTGAGAACTGAGCACCCTCAGGAAGTACGGGTCGAGACTTTCGGTTTCATTTTGGCTTCAAAAACGCATCTTAACTCATCTTTGATTCAAGGTAATCAGTTCTTTATGTTAGTCGCTTGTTTATCTTCACGTTGGTTCTAGTTTTGCAATTTTCCGGTGACCGGAATAAAACTCCGGCCACCGGAGTCATGGGGAAGAAGATGGACTCGCGACGGGTTCAGAATATGTATAATCTGTGCGCAATTTTGAAACCAAAGGAGAATGTAGCGCAACGGTAAGGGTGTGTGTTTGGGTCCAAGGGGGTCATGAGTTCTAATCCCTCCCATTGCATTTTCTTTTTCTGTTATCCTTCATGAACCGGTTCTGTACTCCTCAGTGTATAAAAACATTATTTTCCAGTATGCTTACAAACCAAGCTTCTAGCCCAGTGGCTAGGGCGCTGTGATATAATCTCCAGGTCACGGGTTCGAGTCCCGTGACCCTCATTTTCGCTGTTTTATTTTTGTTTAATAATTTTTAAGCATTTTTGGCCCAAAAACTCAAACGTACAAGTAAACGACTATCAAATCTCGACCCATGAAGTTTTCAAAGACCCGTTGGGTACTCGTTGAACTTTTAGATTTAAAAGAAAAAAACATTATGATTTAAATGGATCAAAATTTTGTAGACTCATTATTATTAATAAAAAAAAATTATTAGTTTCCAACATAGAAATATATATAAATATATATATATGTATATGTTTGATTTATTGTCGTGCAAACGTTTTTGAGATTTTCTTTTAACTCTCGAAATCTTGACACGACATATAAGTTATATATATTGGACGATTTATTTTTTACACTTGTGACTACACCTAGATATTTATATTTATGAACACATATACACACAACCCGATCATCGCTACATTTATTATTTGGAATAATATACGCGTATTATATTTCGTAAGATTTTTGTGTCCTTGATCTAAGTGTCATCTTTGACTGATTTCGATCATACAATTTTTATCGCGTATTGAAATTGTCACCTACGTCATATTTGGAATTACTTGATTTAACACCGTCGTCTAGGCTATGTTACTCATGTGCGGACACAAACTTACGTATGTATAATCGATAGGTGCACGGTAACTGCGCAAGACTCGAAGTCTTATTAAATTGTAGCAGCGCACCCTAAGGTGAGTTACACAACCTTTACGTTACGTCCGGTTTTGGACGATAACACACGCAAACACGTTACACCCGGGTTAGGGTGATAACATAACAACTACCATGTATGATTCAAGTAGAAATCCAGTATATATCACATGTTCACGTAAAATGCTTTATCTTTGAAAGTCCTTACTTATCGAACCGTTAATAGCAAATAGCGAGGGGATATTGGTAGTACTACTGGGGTCTGACAAACCCCACTCAGCGGGCACGAGATGCCACCCGACTGGCGGTCGGACTAAGGACAATGTCAGCCTAACTTACCGTGATCGAGTAGACACGGGGAAGGCAAACCATGTAAGGATTATTCCTACAACTAATTGGTCACCTTCGGTTGCGAACGTTTTAGTGACATGAACTTAGGCTCGCTACCTACGATATGGATTGTACTGTTAATATACATGCTTACATACGAATAAAAGTTGTTGTATTCGTACTACCTAACTATACTAGTTATACTTATGTGCTTATGTGAACTCACCAACATTAGTTGACACTTGATCTTATGCATGCTTTGCAGGACGCTAGGAGAATCTGATTTTGGGCACGTACGTTGGCTAAAACCTTTTATTTTGGGAATTCGTTTTCAAATCTTTTCAACTTGAACTGTTATTTACTTATCGAGCGCTTGTTTTGCGCAACATGACTTTTATGTGCTTCCGCTAAACTTTAAACTCTGGTTTTGATATTTCCCGTTTGGAAATATATTTACATCTTGAACCCTTAACTTATGTTTAATGTAACTAATGACTCGGGTCCTGGTCTGGTTCACACCCCACACGGTAAAACTCCGTTAGTGGAAATTGGGGGTGTGACATCAGACCCTACCTTATGGGTCGGATTTTACTGGGTATGTTGTTGTTGTTATTCTCCCTCAAATAAGCAGACACGGTTCAGCTTTACTTCATCCATGTCAGGCCGATTTTACAATTCTAGATATGTTTTCTTCCCGAAGAAGAAGAGATAATTTAGCTCCTCACCTCCATCATCATCGATTAAATCTGATGGTCCTGCATTTGACTTCTACCCGAAGAAGCAGAGTAGTTTTAATTGTGGCATTCCTCGACACATTTCTAGGAATTGCTTCCATCGCCCCTACATGCCATATTATCCACTGACTCTGAAGTTTTCATCTCAGGATTACTACATTTCTAAGCCAATGAAGGTCAACCACCTAAGGAAATGAAGAAGGTTAATCCTAAGATTAAACCTTTTGATAATCATTGGAGTGCTGCTAAAGAGCTAAAAAAGAAAACAAGCCAGAAACAAGTTCTTACAAATTATGATAACTTTCGAAAACAGGTGAGAAAACTAGAACAACAAAAGGTTAAAGGACCTAAACCAATCAAAAGGTACCTAAAACAGTTTTGAAAACAACTCCTCAACAGAGAAAAGTCAGTTGTTATTCCAAAAGTGACTAAAACGAAATTTTAATCACCTAAAATCTGGAAACCCAAAAACAAGGCAGCTGCACCCCCCCCCCCCCCAATTTCCTGATATCACCAAAGGGATGTGTTTGAAAAGAGTATTATTTATTGGTTCTTCAAGGATACCTGAATGGCACCAATGGCTAACTAATCTCTCGACTTATGTAGGAACAGTCAAGGAAGATTGTCATCAAAAGTTGATAGTGATTGTTTAAGGCACTTAAGAGGATGTATCTTTCTACTACATGTCTTGAAAAACTTCAATGGAGAGCATGTGTCCTTTATGAGAGGCTTATGAGGTAAAAACAACCAGGTAATGTTAAATTGGTTGTTTGAATGAGGTAAATCACAGTTGACTAAGTGTTTCTCAATCCACTTTTTTTTATACAAGATGTCTACTTTTAAAACCAGGTTTTGTGATTGGTGTGCGGGCGGAGTATATAAAAACATGACAATTTATGGGTCAGTTTCAACACCATTATTGCTTAAGTTTTAAACTTATAAAAACATGACAATTTAGGACAAGTGCACCCATCGTTGACGTAGTATAGTGATGATAAGATATCGAAGTCGTCCAAGGACACAAGAAGGAGGGCTCTTGATACTTCATCTTTATTAACGTCTAACCAAACCAAAAGTTTAGAACTTTAACTATGAAAATAAAATAAGCTACATAAAATAAAGTTAGTATCACTTGGGAGGACTTGCCAGCGGTAGAGTTAGTAATCATACTACTTATAAACCTTCCTTAAGAATGTTTTACGAAGGTAGAAAGCACTGACTCTCAGCCTCGAATCCAATCATACATTCCTCTCGTTGTTCACCAGCAGGGATGACTCTTGAGATGACCGTTCTGTTAAGTAACAAATATAGTGTGTGTTAATACCATTTAGTCGTAGGACCTTATGGTCAAAGTATGATTCCGCTCGGATATGTTGGCGTGAACCAGGAAGGCAACAACCCATGCACAGTATTATATTATTAAGTAAAAACCTTTATAAGGAGCTGAGGCATGTTTCCTGCCGTGCACCGCTCTCGCGCATACACAGTTAGTCGTAACCAAAGCTAAGTCCACAAACACACTACTCTCGCACATGTGAAGTGGCAAAATATTACCAACTCAAAATCCCTACCAATACATTTAAACTGCTCCCGCGTGAATCTCGTGTTTGTTTACATAGACATAAAACACACGAATGCATTGCTTTCCACAAGGTGCGAGTTACCGTGAAGACGGATCACGCATCATCCTCTAGTCACGGGTCACTCACCGACTAATGTGCTTTCGATGGTACAAATGGATCACAATACACAAGACATGTTTGTTCAAAAATACCAATAATAAACTTTCAATATAAAGAGTTTTTTTCTCAAAGTCATTAACACACACCTAATATTAAGTGCATTTGGAGGTGAAGCTTTTGCTAAAGGTGCACAAATCGGTTAACCGGTTAAAAAAACCGGCCATTTTTTTTGTCAACGAAGCAAACCGGTTTTTTTTTACTAAACCGATTCGGTTAAAAACTGCTTTCCAAAAAAATAGTTGAACCATAAAACCAGTTTCGGTTATAAATCGGACTGGTTAACCCGAAAGCGAAAAAAATCGGTTCTTTTTAATAATAATTCTTTTATCAAATTAAAAATTAAAAAAAAAACTCAAGGTACAAAACACAACTAAAAATTTTTAAAATTACCAAGAAATTACACTATTAAAATTATGACATTTAATGCTTCCAAATTGCTAACTGAGCAAACGGCCTTTTATATAACCGTTCGTATTCGATTACAGTTTCAGCAATAACGTAGTCATTATGATAATTGTAGTGTGGACCTTCATACAACATCATCGGTCGTCGTATACAAGTTGAAACCATTGAAGAAGCGGTTGTAGTTTTGCCCATTTCCTCTTTAATTCATCCAACGTATGAGTTGATGAAGTGAGATTATATAACCTCATATCCTCGTCATTCATTTTAGTTAACCGATCGTTGTCAAACATTTCTTTTACTCGATTCTAGTAAGCATCACTTTCGGGACCTTTGGGATCATGAATCTATGTTTCCTTCGTAACAAGATGCAATATGCATAGTAACAACCAACTCTTTCTCTTCCCCTATGCTCCAACATGTTGAAATTAAAGATTCCTAAATTTAGTAAAAAAGACACTTTAATTAATACAAATGTACAAATATCGACAATAAGATGTGAACAACACTTAAACTTAATAATACGAACAACACTTAAACAATGAAACATAAAAAAACACCTAAACACACGCATAAGATGTTGGATTTATGTGTCCTGACCCGACTAAATCAAGTACCCGACCCGGTTAAGACCCGTAAGAGTTACACCGGAGGCAACGGGTATTTAAGACCGCTTACTTTGATAACCGGCAAATTCGCAGAAAGATTAAATTATGTGTTTATTAAATAGTTTAATTAATACATAATTAATCACTTGAATCAATATTAATCATTAAGATTAATTAAGCGACGAAAACGTTAAATAAGATTAACGTATAGAACGTGGATTGACGGATTATTAGTTTGACTAATATTCGGCTAGCAACGAACATTTAAAAAGGTTAAAGGTTAACTTTGGAAATTAAATGGTTTAATTGGAATTAAATTAAATCGAGGGGTTAAACGGAAACATGATCAGTTATAAATATAACTGTTTAGGGAGACGAAAACCTAATCCACCAAAAGGGTTTTTGGCCGTCGCTCTCCCTACTCTCACGCTAACGACGACGACGGAAACCCCGCCGCCGCCGCCGTGTCCCTTGTTTTCGGCCAACCCCTCACTCGCCGCTAGCCACCGTCCGCCGCCCGCTAGCCACCGCCGCACCCCGCTGCCACGCTAGCCGCCGCACCCGTCCACTCCGCCGTGCACCTGCCAAGCCGCCGCCGCTCCACGCCGCCGCCGCTCTCAGCTGCCGCCGCTCACAGCCGCCGCAGCACGCACCGCCGTCGCCGCCCTGCAGCCACCGCCGCACGCCCTGCCGTCGTGTGCCCCGCTGCCGTCGCCGCCGCACCGTCGCCAAGCCGCCGCCGCCTTCCAGCCGGCCGCCGCTCCTCCTCGCCGTCGCCGGTTTTACCGCCGACAAACCCTAGCCGTGAACCACCTCTTGGTGTGTTCGGCTCGTCGTCCGCAAACCCTAGTTCGCGCCCAATCCGACGTACGAGATTTTCTCGGTGCTTGATTCACCGCGTAGTAAATCCGTGTTCGCGAGGAAAGTTAGATTCGTCAGACGAATCAATTCTGTGAAACCCTAGCGTCACCCGTTGACTTTCGGTGTCTCGAACGTCTGTTTGAATCACCGCTCAGGTATATCTAAACTCGTAATTAGTTTAGATTAAAGTACTTATTTATTTTGTAATTATTTCGCGTTTGTTTAAACGCGTCTATGGTGTTTGCGCGTTTGGTGATTGTCGAATCCTGTTGTTTTGGTTTACGCTAATTACCTGGTTTTCGCGTTAGTAAATTAATATGTTTCCGCTGCCTATTAAATTAATAGTTAATTTAATTATCTGATTTAATTTACTCGGTAATTGTTTAATAATTATTTATTGTAAATAATTATTTCTAAATAAAAAAAAATTTGCTATTACCGAGACCCGAATGCCACTGTCGTAACCCAACAGTGGTATCAGAGCCTTGATCACCACACGCAAACCCAGGCCGGTCTGTTTTAAACCGGCACACACATTCGCGAACTGGGGTTCTGAACCCGAAAGTCGCGAAATTAAATGAATCGCCTTTTAAATATGTTTAGTCGATTTGGATCCACTAAACATAATCCGATTCAACACAATTGATTGAATTATCTTTCGTGCATATTCGGCCCCATCCTATGTTATTTTGTCATGGTTTCGTTATGGTTTGGCCCATTAGGCCCATATGTTTTGTTTTGGATTGGCCCAATTTTGCTGGGTTCAAAGTTGTAATTATTTAAAATAGAATAGTTTTATTTTAATTGTTATTGCTCTCCTTCGCCTGTACGAACGAGACGAGCTTGATTCAAAGACCCGTTTTTGAGATCATCGCTTTATGGGATTTTCGAAAATGGCTAGAAGTCAAAACAAGACCGACGGTTCCCAATGACACGCAGGAGCTTGTTGAAGCCAGTGGGAGCAACTAAGTCAATCAGGGAGTTTTTCTATTCTCGTGGTTGATTTACTTTTATGTCCCTTGCCCTATTTGATATTGTCATAGGCTCTGACAATATCGAAAGCCCTGCATGGCCGAATATGCACATGTGTGTTTGCTTGTTTTTGGTTGCTTGTCTTAATTGGATTAACACGCCAACTCGAAACCCAAACTTAGTTTTATCCAAAGTGAAACTAATTTTTCAATCGATTAAATGAAAGTCCTAATTTTGTTACGACTTCTCAAAATTTAAATAACCAATTTAATTCGACATTAAATTCGGATTTTTCGATAATGTAATCGAACTTCAAAAGAAATTGGTTATCGACTCGCGACACGTAGATCATTAATACTTAGGTTATTTAATTGATCGTCCCGAGTGAGATAGGATTTGATAAATTTATCGTCACATTTAATATTAAAATTTGACCTAATAATCCTATCTGGTAAGCCTAAAACCGGTAGTCTATGCCATCCTATGTCAAGTCTAACTTGGAACATATTGACCGATGCATCCGTGTTGGAGTATTTCAACACCGCACGTGGTGTTTAGGGTATCTTCCAAGGTGAGCGTATTGGAGTATTTCAACACCGTACGCACACATTGACCACTTAGGACAACTACTATTTTCTTTACACGCACCTTTGGTATTGGAGTATTTCAACACCGTACCCCTGGTCGGCTTGTAGACAAAGTGGGCATGGATGGGGCTAAACGTATTTCGTTGATCCGCTCACGAAAGCCCCATAACGGGAATTGTGATAGTAGACTCACAAGAGACAATCGTTGTCCATTCAATTACATAGAAGTTTTGAAAGCACTTTACGCTGTCTGGAGAAATTGTCTAACTAATTGAATTCCCAATTCCTATTCAAGATTAGCTTGCCATCCTTGAATACGAATCAAACATCGAAACACTAAAACATTTGCCTGTTGTTTCAGATGGCTAACCGCGCAAACCAAGAGATTTTCCATCTCAAGTCTCTCCTTGAGAAGGAGAAACTAAATGGCGCCAACTTCCTTGATTGGGAAAGGAA
The DNA here is from genome assembly GCA_039602395.1 of Deinandra increscens subsp. villosa. Lineage (NCBI taxonomy): Eukaryota > Viridiplantae > Streptophyta > Magnoliopsida > Asterales > Asteraceae > Deinandra > Deinandra increscens. Next base: position 84,424,098 of record JBCNJP010000010.1, on the reverse strand, counting down.
TCTGAGAATCGTCCTGAAAATGGCTAACATGGAAACCGTGTTAGATGCTGAGGTTCCTGAGGAACCTGAAGCTGACACGCAAGCGGCGCGAAACGCCCATAACACATTGCGCACAAATGCCAAAAATGTCGCATGTCTTATGTTAGCCACCATGGAATCTGAGATTCAGAAAAACATGGTTGACAGGACGGCTTTTCAGATGATCGGTGATCTGAGGGGCATGTTTGAAACTCAGGCCCGACAGGAACGCTATGACACCGTTGTGACACTTATTAGTTGTCGCATGGCCGAGGGCAGTCCTGTCAGCCCTCATGTCCTGAAGATGAAGAGTTACATCGACCGTTTAGCAAAGCTGAATTACGTCATTCCCGCCGAAATGGCGACTGACCTAATTCTTCACTCACTGTCCAGTGCCTTCACTCCTTTCCGGGTGAACTTTAACATGCATAGCATGGTAAAGTCAGTGACTGAACTTCACGGTATGCTTAAAACCGCTGAAGTTAATTTTGTTAACGGTAAGGCACCCGATGTACTCGCGATCCGATCAGGAGGCGTCAAGAAGCCTGAGGTAAAGAAGGGCAGACGTGGGAACAAGAAGAAGGGCAAGGCAGCTGTAACCAGAGCGTCTGGAAGCTCCCAGAAAAGCAAGCCGAAGGCATCCAGAGCACCACCGCCTGAACAGCGCGAGTGCTTTGAATGCCACAAGATGGGGCACTGGAGAAGAAACTGCCCAGAATACCTTGCGAAGGTGAAAAACGGAAAAGCCCAACCGGGTAATTCCTCAGGTATACACATAAGTTATGTTGTATGATGCTTCACTTATTCCTACAAAATATATGTTTGACATACTTTACATTTTGTAGGTGCATGAAGCTGAAAGGAAGCAAGCCAAGACGACGCTGAACTACCCTGCGATTGTCGCACCCTAATAAAGTTCGCGTCCTGAGTTTTGATTTAAAAACAACTCTTGGTGTTTTAAAACAACTGGTCTTGTTTTGGTTTTCCCCTGGCTGTTTTTCCAGGATGAACAATTTGCTTTCTCTGGATTTTGATTATGACATGTTTTGACAATGGTTGATTTTCGAAACATTCATATTTGGTTTTAATCTACTTTGAATTTGATTCAACCTTTTGTTAGATTAAATTCAAAATCCCATAACAACATATCTTCCAACCTGGTGCACTTGATTTGATTAAGACTAGCTCAAATGCGACATGACAACTTTTGGTTATCACATCCCATTTAAGCTCTAATGTCATAAGCGTATATCGTAATAGTTACGTGACAACGCACGACGCAATTATGGTTCATAAAGTCCTGTGATTTTAAAACCATCCAGCGTCGATAATATCAAATCAAGTCGAACCGATTGAAGATCGCAGCTTCGATCTACAATCGTATGAGCATATCAATCCTCTACTTCATGTAGACGTTTGCACATATAAGTTCGAATCACCAGCTAAACAACTGCAATGGTAATCACCTGATGATTACAACATTGTAGTATGGTCACACCAATTGTGGTGCACATTACCATTAAATGTATATGCCTAGACACATCTTGGAAGTCTTAGACTACAATAGTTGTACTCACGTGTGTTTTAATTCGACAAACACTAAGTGTTCTATACGTCGATTCAACATTTCATTATGAAACTGGTAACACACAAGACTAATAACTTGCCACAACAAATCCCTTGACTTCATATAACCATGACACCCCTTCACACAACACTTGCATAACTAACTTCCAATCCCAAGACCGGAATCTTGCGAAAATGGAATTTAGAAATTACATGTCCAAAGCTAGATCTCTAAATATCTGAAGCAAAGCGACTCAAACATGTCGCTGGACTATGTAAAGCAATTCTCGCAACTAAACGGGACGAGCCAGATAAACAATGATTCGCCAACAATGGATTGTTGTGCAGCGGATCATATTGACATTCCAATTAGAGTTGGCATGTTTTTAACCTTACCTGAATAAGGAAACATCCTCTAGTGTCGGACTCCTGAGTCCGATAGAACAAATCATCATCTCGATCATCACGAGAAACTTTCAAACAATCAAAGACGAACGCATCTTCATGCTATCAAACTCTGAAAAGACTTTGACAATCGTTTTTGAACTTATGAATAAGTCATAACATATGGATATTAAGCATTCGAATTCCGTACCGCAAACTACGAATTCGAGCTTTTTCGTTCTTGAAAACGGAAATTGATTATCGCATTTCTGCGCAAAATCAGTATCCACACGGTTTGAAAGAAAGATGATGATAGGAATGTCAATCTGCCTCAAGCAAGTGGGAGCATCGCCATAGATCCTTACTGGAATAACGATCGAGTGCCGATCTAAAGATCATTTAAATTTCTGAGATAATACGTTAAATGACACCTCAAAATTATAAGTTTCAAGATAATGTTAAGAATTGATCGTGACGTGACTGAGCAACCACACGCGATCAATCTCTTGAAACAGTTCATATCATACTGAATATGATGAAGACATGAATCCAATACTTGAATATTGCATAGCATGTTGCCGTAAGTGGTTACGCCATGACCATAGATGGAAAATCACACCATCACTGCTAAGCACTGATGAAGGAATATATATGTTCACCAACTGAGTACAAAATATATTCGTTGAACATTAATAGCCAACTTAACTGAATCTGAACTAAGAATGCTATAAAACATTCAAGGATTAATTCGACTCTATAAATAGTCGGTTAATATGCTCGCGTGATAACACAGTCATACGTGTGCTTACCAAGGGCGCTCCATTATCACAAGTTCGATTCACTTAAGAAGATTCACCGTTCATGATAAACGCTGAATCTCAAGAAACAACAGATACTGGCAATTCTAAATCGAAATTCGAGCACGTGATAGCGAACCCATAATTTCTGCGATCGGGCTAGATCTGCGAAATTAATCTACTACTCTGTACACGAATTCTGCATCACTTCGATATTCGATTTTAGTGTTGGATGTCGAACACTGTCGTTTGCACCATATCATTCGACCTCCTCTAAGTTGTTAGACGAGAGTCTGAATTCTGCGTAACGCGTTCGAATTTTATACGTTTTATTATCCATGAATATTTGGTTCAATATTCTAAAAGTCCGTAGTCGATCAGACATTGCGGGAGCAACGCCTGAAGCAAGACTATTCTGACTCTGGATTCAAGGTGTTGACCTCCAGACTCACAAGGCTTCATTGTAGAATGACGTCGGGACGTAACTCGTATCAGAATGTCTTCATGGATCTTAGCATAAGACAAATCTGATTAATGGTATACTCAACGGTATCCTTAGACCTGAGACACATGAGCGACCTCCCGTTTGCCAAAGAACATTCTTTGATTGTAGCTTAACGCTGTCGCGTAACTGCCAGCCATAACGGTTACTTTTGGGAATGGATCTGAAGCTTAGTGGGAGCTGTATGTAGTCAACATGGGATTCTGTACTCTTGCATTTTTCAATGCAACAGTTTGACATCATGGGCCCTCTCGTTAGTTCCAAGTGTTAAGTGTAAGGCCTTACCCAAACTTACTGTGTGTTTGATTGGACCACTTCGAACAGTAAAACGAGAAATATAATGATCGAACACAAAGGGAATGCAAAGATCCATGTCTCTGTCTCGATTGATGTCACATACAGAAAGGATCTGATGACTTTACAAATACCTTAAGTCTAAACTATATCACAAGTTTAATGATATGCCTTGGTTGTTCAGACTTGAAGTGTCATGACTGGTTGGGACAATCACGTGTAGCTAGAGCACCTCTGACTGTAACTTGATTAATAGTCGCGATCAGTCCAAGTGGGAGACTGTTGGATTTATGTGTCCTGACCCGACTAAATCAAGTACCCGACCCGGTTAAGACCCGTAAGAGTTACACCGGAGGCAACGGGTATTTAAGACCGCTTACTTTGATAACCGGCAAATTCGCAGAAAGATTAAATTATGTGTTTATTAAATAGTTTAATTAATACATAATTAATCACTTGAATCAATATTAATCATTAAGATTAATTAAGCGACGAAAACGTTAAATAAGATTAACGTATAGAACGTGGATTGACGGATTATTAGTTTGACTAATATTCGGCTAGCAACGAACATTTAAAAAGGTTAAAGGTTAACTTTGGAAATTAAATGGTTTAATTGGAATTAAATTAAATCGAGGGGTTAAACGGAAACATGATCAGTTATAAATATAACTGTTTAGGGAGACGAAAACCTAATCCACCAAAAGGGTTTTTGGCCGTCGCTCTCCCTACTCTCACGCTAACGACGACGACGGAAACCCCGCCGCCGCCGCCGTGTCCCTTGTTTTCGGCCAACCCCTCACTCGCCGCTAGCCACCGTCCGCCGCCCGCTAGCCACCGCCGCACCCCGCTGCCACGCTAGCCGCCGCACCCGTCCACTCCGCCGTGCACCTGCCAAGCCGCCGCCGCTCCACGCCGCCGCCGCTCTCAGCTGCCGCCGCTCACAGCCGCCGCAGCACGCACCGCCGTCGCCGCCCTGCAGCCACCGCCGCACGCCCTGCCGTCGTGTGCCCCGCTGCCGTCGCCGCCGCACCGTCGCCAAGCCGCCGCCGCCTTCCAGCCGGCCGCCGCTCCTCCTCGCCGTCGCCGGTTTTACCGCCGACAAACCCTAGCCGTGAACCACCTCTTGGTGTGTTCGGCTCGTCGTCCGCAAACCCTAGTTCGCGCCCAATCCGACGTACGAGATTTTCTCGGTGCTTGATTCACCGCGTAGTAAATCCGTGTTCGCGAGGAAAGTTAGATTCGTCAGACGAATCAATTCTGTGAAACCCTAGCGTCACCCGTTGACTTTCGGTGTCTCGAACGTCTGTTTGAATCACCGCTCAGGTATATCTAAACTCGTAATTAGTTTAGATTAAAGTACTTATTTATTTTGTAATTATTTCGCGTTTGTTTAAACGCGTCTATGGTGTTTGCGCGTTTGGTGATTGTCGAATCCTGTTGTTTTGGTTTACGCTAATTACCTGGTTTTCGCGTTAGTAAATTAATATGTTTCCGCTGCCTATTAAATTAATAGTTAATTTAATTATCTGATTTAATTTACTCGGTAATTGTTTAATAATTATTTATTGTAAATAATTATTTCTAAATAAAAAAAAATTTGCTATTACCGAGACCCGAATGCCACTGTCGTAACCCAACATAAGACGCTTAAGAACATTCAATGTCTTGCCTGGCACATCCGGTTTGTATGAGCACGCATAGTATAACTAAAATGGCTTTAAATATCACACCATAATTTTTATAACGTGATCTCCTAGCACCGTTTGTCATCTCACAACAATCAAAATAATCCCAAACCTCGTGCATCATGTTTGGGTGAATGACTCTGATGGCCTTCGGTTGTTGCCGTTATGGGTTAAACACAATGTTTTTGTTGTTGGGGTTAGGTTTGGGGTTGTTGTTGTTGTCCGTCATCGTGAGCCTTTTGAGTGTTTTTAGTGTTTATAAAATATTTTAAAGTGTAGTGATAAAACTACCACCACCACCACATATTTGTATGTGATAGGGAGGATTAACATTGGTAAAAGATTGGGTTCCAACGGCTAAAAACGAGTATATAGCCATTAAAAAATGGTTCAAATTTTTTTTTATAACGTTAAATACCAGTTAACCGGTTTTCAACATATTTAAAAAATGGTTTCGGTTAACCGGTTTAAAACCGGTTTTCGCGTGGAATCCCCAAACCGGTCCTGAACCGCTGGTTTCTATCGGTTCGAAACCAGTTGTATCGGTTAATAACAGATTCGGTTACCAGTTTAAAAACCGGTCCGATTCAGTTAACCGGTTTTTGTGCACCTCTAGCTTTTGCTACAACCTCCCCTGATGAACCTAATATCAAATTACATAGTTAAGAAATATACATATATATATATATATATATATATATATATATATATCTATATCTATATCTATATACTATGTAAAAGAAAAGATGGATGCTGAGGTGGCATCACCACAGTCCTCCTCAGCATCATTTTCCCGTTTAAATGAATTCCCCTTTGTAAGGACCAAAATTTGTGGCTTGTGTATTAAATCATCACTTGGCGGAGTATTCTGAATGCCTATGTGTTAGAATAGGTGAAAATGAGTTGGGTTATGGGTATATTAGGTCATTGGGCCATTTTAGGCATGTTTGGGCTCAATTAGAAAGTGTTTAGAGGGAGTTTAGTGGGCCTAGATGGTGAAATCCGGAAATTAATGTGTAATTAGGGTTTTTAGGGTGTCTTGTTTAGCAAGTTGGAGACTCCCTATATAAGGGAAGCTCTCCTTTCATTTTTAGGTTGTTGGTTTTGGGTGATTTTCTTGTGTGTGGTATACGAATTCTGTGCTCCTAGAATTCGGCTTTATTGCTTTGTGTTCCTCTTTCGGTAAATGTTATTATTTTCGTATTTGTAGTCTTGTTCTTTATTGATTTTACTCGAATCACTATCACACACCGGATTCCGCACGGTGTTTGATAGATTTGTATCACGTGAGGGACTTGTTTGATCCTTACACCCTTTAGAAGCATGCGGATCCTACGTATTACCCGACCCATCACATGATCCGTCTGAGCTAAAAACCCTAATGACGCCTCGCTCCATCATCACGAACAATCATTCAACTGACTGGCGATTCGTATTCTCCGTTCTCTGAATCATCAAATCCCATTTGAAAAAAAAACCGATTTACTTCTTAAAGCCCTAATCCTCCTTCATATCTTATCATCTTCACAAATTCTCGTCGCTGCTCCGTTCACAACTCTCGCCGCTGCTCCGTTCACAACTCTCGCCGCTGCAATCATCATCCGTTTTCAAGACCTTCAATCACTCGATTCAGGTATAATACTTCGTTAATCCGATCTATTTAACTTTATTATTTTATCAAATAGTTATATGATACACTTATCATATCATCATAGGTATAGGAGTTGGGGTATTTCAAGAGTCAAATTGCACCTCTTCTTTTGGGAGTAAGAAAACAAGTTGATTCTTTCATTTATTTCATGACTTACTAATAGCGGTAAGCTTACTAATACGATGTGTACTATGTTTGTATAATAATTTAGTTTAACATATTTTTAAAGACTTTGTTGCTTTTATGTTCATATTAAGTTACAAATAAAGCTATAAACTATTTTTGTATGCTAATTTGGTATAGCATAACTTTATAAACCATGTTGCTTTTCGATTCATATTAAGTCAGAAACAATGTTGGAAAATATGGTTATTTTAATACACAAAAATTACTATCACACCTTATCTATTATAAGAAGTTGGGTTGGGAATTGTAAGGTAGAGGCTGTTGTATGGTTAGGTTGTATGATTAGCTTCACCTGAAAATCTGTATTAGTTTTGTGTAGGGACGATATCAATGGGCATACCCTTTCAATCTAAGTATGGTCCACTAAACACTTATATGATTTAATTGGTAGCATCACAATTTCGTTACTTTTTTTTTCAATTTATCTTCATTTTTTCATCTCTTTAGATTACAAAACAATCAAATATTTGATAAAAATGATTATAGGTCTGATTCATCTATCAGATTTTTGGAAAATTGGAAATGGCAATCTCATAGATGCAATTTACAAAGGTCAAATTCAAACTTAGTTTTATTTGATTATTTTTTTTATTTGATGTCCATTAATCATAACATGGATGAGTTTATGTTTTTGTTAGGTTTAATGCTTTGAAATTATCAGAAATATTGAGGGATAAAAGACTCATGTTTGTAACCTACATGATCTTTTTAATGTAACATTTAGATTATTATTGTAACATTATATTTTTGTAATCAAAAGTAACATGCTACTTATGTATAAAAAGTTTAAAAAACTGGAGAAAAACGTGTTTCTGTGTCAACTCAACCCCATACGGCCTGTGCACAAAGATTACCGCATAAACAACCCGATTGTCTCACCCATCTTGCGACCTCTAGTTATAATAGTCATGGTCAGTTTTACATTACATTATCAAGGGTCAAAAGCATGGATGGACTAAAACTTATCATATTGGATGAAGACGGAAAAGTGACAAACAAAACATCAAATGTTGTCTGTAAGTTTGTATTTTCAAATTTGTAACTTTTTTTCATTCTCCAATGTTAAATTTTTTTCTTTAATTCCAATTATCGAATTACATTTATTATAATATGTTAGTGTAAGTATTAATTTTTTTAAAATCCACCCGTGCTGGCACGGGTATTTACATTACCTTAATGTAGTTTTGAGATGGATATTTACAACATGAGAACTGGAGGGACCGTATATGTTTGAGTGGGAAGGAAACACACTGATTGATACAGTTTTTATATTACATTGATATAGTGTTTCGGCGGGGTGTGGTCTCGAGTACCCCTACGAGTATATCGGTTACGGCGGCAATCACGGGTACTATAACCCCCCCCCCCCTCCCTTTCGTTTATTTAATCGGGTAACCCAAAAGTACCCTATTACCCTATCGGCTAAATGTAACCGTTGCTAACCAAGATTTTTGGTCCCTTTTTCGATCGTTGAGCACCAACGACTACTAGCCTTTTCCCATTTTTTACACTTGAAATAAATCTCCCATGCAACCATAATTTCTACCCCATTCCTACATTTCTACCTCCATCTATTTTTCATTCAATTTCTTTGCTATGGATCCAAGAAAAAAATATCACCCGCATCTATCCGAAAATTTTGACCGAAAGTACGAACAACCGGTCAATCTTCTACACCTCCTACACAATCGTCTCCGCAACCTTTTGTACCCGACCAACCCGTTTTTTACACACAACCGCCTCCACAACCGAGTTTTTATCAACAACATTCATATGTTGATTTACTAGCAGATCGATACGGACCTCAACTCGATTCATTCCCTTTACATTCTTCACAAGTCCACCAATATTCATTAAATAACCAACACCATTCGATGTACCAAAATACACAATTTCGAGAGCCACCATTTATTATGGATGAATCCGATGAAGATAAAGATGAACAAGAGGAAGAAGAAGTAAGGAGGAGATGGAGAAAGATCAACAAGAGGAGGAGGTGGAAGAAGAGGTTCAAAAACTTGATGTTGATGCAACTCAAGTTAAAAAGGGCAAGAAAACGGATAGATTTGTGAATCGGGCGAGTAGCACACCTTGGAGTGCCGATCAAGAAGTCAAGTTGGCGAAGGCATACATTTATATATCCGAAGATCAAAATGTTGGTGATCAACAAAAGTCAGACTCTTTTTGGGCTCGAGTGGTTCAGCACTATGACAGGTTGGTTGGTTGCGTTACCGGTCGAATCATTCATCAACTAAACACAAAGTGGAGAACCTTAAACACGAAAATGAGCAACTTCAATGGCCTTTACATTCAAGCGATAATTTTTTTTAAATAATGAGTTTTTAGTATATTAATTGGCTTTTGTTTATATATGTAGCAACATCAATGATCTAGTGATGGGGCGGATATAAATATATTTTAGAAAGCGTTGGCCGAATATATAAGAGTTTACGAAAATAAAGGATTTCGTCATGTTGAAGCTTGGAAAGTGATCAAAGATCATCCAAAATGGGCCGGCAATCCAAGAAAGGTTGGTGCGATTAGTCAAACGGGAAAAAGGTCAAATACCTCGGAGTCGAGCAATTACACCACTTCAAATAATATAAGTTCGAGCCAATTGCCGAGTCATCTACCCGCCTTAAACGAGGACTCCATTCTGACACACCCACCACGTAAAGGAAGCAAGAAGTCGGGAGAATCGTCTAGCAAAGGATCAGCATCGGCGAACGCTTCGGAAATAATGAACAATTTCCAAACGAATTGGGATAAAGAAAGGGAGGAGAAGGCATTAATTCGAGAAAAAAACGGCCCAAAAGAAAACGAAGATGTACGGTGCGGTTAAAGAAACGATTGAGTTCCAAAAAGAGACTTTGAAACGTGAACAACGGGCATGTGACCTTGAATTATTCATGAAACCCTACGATGACGTCACTCCTAACTTCTTGCCGCTTCTTCTTGAAGAAAAATGACAAATCGCCGAGAGATACGGTTGGCTTTGTGATTTCTAGCTTGTTTGATGTGAAGAAATGTGTGGTATTTTTTAATTTATGTTTTAAGCTTGTTTTATTTTTTAGGAATGTGTAATTTTATTTTAAATTTTAATGAATGTTTAATTTTATGTTAAGAATTACATATATAAATTTTAATTTAAGTTAGAAAATAAATTGGTAAACAAAATAAAAAAACCTTTTTTAATCAAGGAAAATTAAAGTTTAATAATTTCAACTTTCACTTGTTAGTCGTTAATAATCTTAATTAAGAATATTTTTCATTATTTTCTCTTAACAGTCCGCTGTTAAATTTATTTAGCTCTATTTGATTTTTGTTAAAATATATTTTGAATTCTTACATGAATCGAATGTAGATGATGAGAAAACTCATGAAAACTCATTTTAGTTCTTAATTTTATATGTGAATCAAATAAATGATTGAAAATTAGAATTATAAAATGTTCCAATCCACCCTTTGCTTCGAATAATTAGATTATTAAGATCTAATTTTATTTTGTTCAACCAAAATGATAAAGTTTTAATGTAAGTCAACCAAAACCATTTGATTTAAAAATGGTTTCGCACATGTGAGCTCGCGTGACATATCATATTTGATCATCATCTATCTATATATATTAAACTAGTTTTTTTATCCCCGTGTATTACACGGCTAAGTTAAAAAAAACTATAAATATAATCATAATCTACAACAATTATGTATTTTTATAACTATCTAAAAATTTCTCAGTAATTATAGCAAGGTCAGGGCATTTAGACAGTGAGTTTTCTCTGGATGGATGTGCAACACAGAGGGTCTTGATTACTCGCACGGACTGAGGTTGTAACGTGTCGCGAGTAACATCGTTTGCTATGATGAGACCCCGGGTAACCGGATTTTTACAGTTAAAAATAAAACAAAATCTAGTCACAGAATAAAAAAGATTTTGTTTATTATATTGAAGTGAAATACTTAGTAAATTTGAATTTAAACTTAATTAAAGTAAAAGAAATATAAAATTAAATAGAATAAAATATTTTATATTACATGTATAATATTTAATTAAAATATTACATAAATAAAGTATTAGAAGCATTACATATATATTAATATATTAAAGTATATGTAATAAAATATATTATTTTAATAAAATATAATATATATGAAGTAAAAATATTATCTTGAATAAAATATTAACCTTAATATTAAAAATTAGTATTTGGATAATTACTAACTTTAATATAAATATTTGTATTTGAATAATTTTTATTGGATAATTACTTATTAAAAGTTTAAACTAAATAAACCCAATATGGAAATTTAGTATTTGGATAATTATTTATTAAAATCTTAACTTAATCCAAAATTTTGTGGTGATGACAAGTGTCCATTTTTACTAATTATAGTATCACCAAACTTTTTGTTTATTATATAGTTTAGATTAGATGTAGGCACAAACTTTTTTTCATTCTCGCTATCCACACTTAGATCTCTCTCAAACATGGATCATCTCTTCGATCTCGATCTATCGTTGACCATGGAAGATCACCACTACAACACCACTTCAACGACTACAACTCCCGAGCCCCGCCCGCCATCGCGAGAGGAAGCTCGGAATCAAGTTTTCGCGATGAAAAGTGTGATCGATGAGGCATCGGGTGTTTGTATGGTATGCCTTGAAGGTTTCAACTCATCAAGTAAAAGTGGAAAGCAAGCTCCTTGTGGTCATATATACCATTTTTATTGTATAACCAAATGGCTTTCGGTTCATGACTCTTGTCCTCTTTGCCGGAGTAAGGTTTCCGACCACCGGATAAGTTTTTCGACAGGTAATATGTAGATCTGAGAATATCATAAGAATATGCGATTTTCAGGATTTGAATCATCAACTTTTACTTTCGCGGAACATTATTGCACTTTCTTGTGCATGGATAATATATTAATATTACGGAACTTCATTGTTGAAATGGTTACAATTGTGACATGATTAATTAATTATCAATTGGAAAAACTAATTTATCTTTGTCAACATTCAATTTAATATATTCATAATGTTGCATTCAATAACTATAAATTGATGTTTATTTGTTTATTCGTATATTTGAAAGGCTCGTTTTCGAAACCTCCATATGAAAACAAAGTTGATACGAGGGAAGAGGGACAGTAATCATAGATTCATAGTAGTAAAAAAGTAGCAGTAATATCAGTTTTTTTCGTTTATTCTAGTGAACTCTTCGTGTAATTATGCAGTTTTGTGCTAATAATCAGAAAAAATAGTACCTCAAAGTTAACAGAAAATAGTAAAATGAGAAGAGAGGAAGGTAAAGTAGTAGAATGAAAAGAGATGACTTCTAATTTAATGAAATGACTATTTGAGGGTCCCACTCAACCCCCAACATTCACATTTTGCTCCACCACAAACATACTAATAACCCCAAAATGTAGCAGCAAGGGGTGGCGGCGATGTGTTTGCCGCCACCCTGTGTCCCGTGATGCTCTACTTCAAGCCTTGTATGCTATAATATAGCATGTATATATACAATATATAAAATGCAACTTTATTGTATATGTTTTTTTGCACAAGTATACAGCTCATAAAAGTATTAAATGAGTTATACCATGTTTTGCTCTTTATTATAAGACATTTCATAGCCTTATGCCACTTCTCAACATTTGGAACCGCCAAGTGGCGATTAATAACCTTTTATTAATTATTTTTGTTATTTATCTTGACGGATATAATTAATACATGATTTTGTTGTATAATTGGCATAATCATTTGAGTTTAGCAAAAAGAGTTTATGTTTGTTGGTTGTGTAATAGGTATACATAGATTTTCTTAGATACAATTGTATAACATAACATTTTTTATGCGTATTGTTCGTTACACGTTTTTTAATTTTCGTTTTCTTTACGTAGTATTATAACAATGTAATTATTTTGTGTGCTCGCGTTATTTCCGCGACACTGCACACGTTATGAAATCTTTGTTATATTATATTTTACATATATGTAAGAGAAAAAATGAACAAAAAATAAGATTAGAGCAATAGAGACGGATGTTTATATTTTTATAACAACGCAAAAGATTTTATTGTTATGGTGGAATAGCGAGGAGTTGAATGTCTATATGAATATTGTTTCATGAATATGGATGGTATAAAAACACGAACATGATAAAACCCGAAACTCAAAATATGTCAGATACGAAACGAAATGGGTATTCATGTATTATGGTAGAAATCGATAGGGGTGACTCAGTTATTTTGTGGTTCAAACTTCAAGCTCAAGTAAATATTTGATCTAGATTTTTTTTTTAATGAAGAGAAAAAAACAGTTTCTTTAAAATAGGATTGGATTCTGTAGGGAGAGGTTAAACGAGAAGTTAGTTTTAAGTAAGAACCATAAGAAGGAATTTCAGCAACTAATTGGATCTTGATCTAATATAAAAGGAATACGGGGTATTTTAGTCTTAGGTATTTTTGTTGACTTTTTATCTACTTCCCAAATTTTTTTTAAACATTCATAATTTTCACATACGACGTTATTTAATTTTTTTTTTTAAATTACACCATAAATTCGAGCGCTTTTTATCTTTAAAACGCGTATACTGTTGCTATATAAAAAATTAAAAAAATTTATTTTTCCGATTTTTGAAACAATGTTCAGATCATTGTGTCTAAATGTTCACATCATTGTGTCATTGTGTCAAAAGTATATATAGCGTTGCTATATATAAAATTAAAAAAAAATTACTCTTTCGGTTTTGACACCATATGACATAATGAACAGAACATTTTAACACAATATGAAACAATGATCTGAATATTTTTTATACAATATGACACAATGATCTGAACATTTTTGACACAATATGACACAATGATCTGAACATTTTTGACACAATGATCTGAACATTTCGATACACTTAAAAGAGTATTTTTTTTTTAATTTTACATAAAACAACACTGTACGCGTTTTAAAAATAAAAAACACTCGTTTTTATGGTGTAATTTTTAAAAAAAATAATATTACATCTAAGAGTTATGAAGGTTTAAAAAATAGAGAGAATTTGATAAAAAGTCAAAAAATGTCCTTCCATCTTTTATTTTCTTTAGCTTTTCTCTCTAATTTATCCAGGAAAACTTTGAGCCTTATATTTCATTTAATTGAAGATCTGATGACTATGATTCCTTCTTATCTTTCTTATCCAAAATAAACTTCTCACAATAACCTCACCCGGATTATGTATATAAAAATGTTAGGATTAATTTTTTTATTAAGTAGAATTGAACGTTTAGAACCTCTAAAAAATTATATTGAACTATGCATACAATATTTTTTATAAATTTAAGGACCCTACATTAGAGTCTAACTTTTTTATTAAAAAGCCACCCGGGAAAATCAAATATGAGATTACTTCATAATTTTTATTGGTTTTTTTAGAAGGGTCCTACTATTTGTACACCCAAATACGTTGCGTATAAGGGTATACGGCAGCGTATTAGGTTATACTCAATCATTACCCGGCTAATCATTAGCAATCATTAGGTAATGATGTATTGTGTAAGCCTTATACGCTGCTTATTAGGGCATACGCAGCGTATAGGGGCGTTTTATTTCTCCAGCCTACTTAAATCTCTTCCCCCCTATCCAATTCCATCTCCCTCAAATCTCTCTCCCTCCAAACACCCAATATCTCTCTCTCTCTCTCTCAAGTATCTCTCTCTCAAGTATCTCTCTCTCACAATCTTTCTCTCTCTCTCTTAATCTCTCTCTCTCTCTCTCTCTCTCTCTCTCAATCTCCCTCTCTCTAAATCTCTCTATCTCTCTCGAATCTCTCCCTCTCTCTTTCTATCTTTCTCTCAAATCTCTCTCTCTCTCTAAATCTCTCTCTCTATCTCTCTCTCAAATCTCTCTCCCTCGAACTATCCTTCTCTCCCAAGTCTCGCATCCCTCCCACAAAAAATATCAAAATCCCACGATACTGAGATGACCGACAATCAGTATCATTCACAACCTACCCCGAAAGCTTCAAATTGGATTTTACAAAAATGGAAGCCACAAAAAAGAATCGGTGAGGAATCTTCAAACAGACGAGAAGAGGTGGAAGAAGAAGCGCTGGAAAATAAAAGAAATCCACCTCGATGGATATTCCCAAATAGAAACTCTAATATGTGGTCCGAGAATGTTCACACGTTCTACAACAACGGAGATGCTCCATTTTGTTATTCGAAATTTTCGGTAACACAAAGCTAGACGGTCGATTATTGGGTGCTCTCCTTGGGTATCAAGAAAAAGGTGAACTATCGGAAAATGTATGTATTAATCTTTATATGGGTTCTACATCTATTGTATTTTATATTCTGTACAGGTGTTAATTTATCTTTACCCGATTGTTTTTTTGCACAATTGTTACAGCACATCAAAGCCTGGGTTAACAGGATGATGCTTCGCAGACAGGGCTTACTCAAGAAAAACGGTCCGTCGGGATTGCGTTGGTCGATCTTACCACCACAATTTAGAGATGACTTATGTCATAATGATTCAAAGATTACGGCCAGATACGCCAACGGTACTAATGAACTATTCCCGCCTTTCTGGGAGGTCGATTACGTGTATGTGCCGTTATACGTAAGGGATGTTAAAGAGTGGTTGTTGTGCCGTATCGACATGCGGACATTGGAGATGGTTCAGTTCTGGACAAATCACCGGTACAGGAAAGAGTATTCGCGGTTATTGTTTAATCCTTTGTTCGATCCGATGCTGATTTGTTTTTGATGGCTTTTGGATGAGATACATTATTGGCGTAGGTATACAGGACCGTACACAGGACGGGGTCAGAAGTTTTTGACCTTTGCTGTAAACGAAGACTATCTACCAAAGGATTGTTTCAGTATATGTCCGGATTCGGGGGTGGTTGCATGCATGTTGATGTAAAAAGTTGGTGGAGATGACACCGTTAAATATGGACGGTGATTTTTAGGAGACATGTATGTCTTACCGTAGGCATATGGCTGAGAAATTATATCAATGTCGTTTTGATCCTTACATATAGTCGTCTTTAGTTGTAGTTTATTTTTAAAATGTAACCTTTATTTTTAATAATAAATTAAAAAAATTATAATTAACTCAACAAATAATTTTGGGTCTAAATTTTTTTCCCCTTAGTTAATTTTATTTTTCATTTATAATAAAAACCTAGAGCTACAAATACATTACGTAACGTTAAATATAAAAACAGATGTTGTGCGTTCTAAAACAACAATTTTCATCTAGAAGTAGAACTTGAGGCCTGAACTTTCACCCGGGTCTTCGAATAGTCTTTTTCAGTTTTCGCCCCTAACTCACTGTCAAGAACGTACACGTACAAACTTCGGATGTTTTCATCGATGTAAGAAATTAGATGATCAACATCCTCATCACTCCTTAATGGTTCAAGCCCATTGTCAAGATCAAATCCAGGTTTCCTGTAATAAAACCACATATTATTTATATTTTCATAGCCCAAATGGGGCATGATCAGACCCATATCAAAGAATCTTAACTCGTCAACATGGCAGTAATCAGCTAGCGTACAACGACCTTCTACGTATCTTCGTCCCGACAAATCTATAAAATGACCGTAATGCATGATTTTTAAAGTAAAATACCCCGGGTTAACCATGTAGGCATCATCCACCATTAACGTGGGCTCGTTTACAGACCGGACAATCCACGAGCGGGTAGTCATTTTCTTTTTTTTTCTTCTTTTTCCTTCTTCCTTGACCCGTATTTACAATTTCAAGTGTGAAAATTTGCTTAATCACAACCCCCACATTTAAACCATGCGACAATAATGGCATGGATCTTGGTAGGTGACTTATATATGCTGCGTATATAAAAATACGCACCGTATGCCATGTGGAATGACCAGCATGTCAAGTCTCTGCCCTACCAAGCCTGAAAAGCAACTTAATACACTGCGTATAGGTCAATACGCAGCGTATCAGAGTCAGGAATCTCCGCAGAATACGCAGCGTATTCACCTATACTTAGCGCATTAAGCTGCTTTTTCAGGCTTTTTGACTAATACGCTGAGTATTATTACATACAATGAAGTTTATTGGGTCTGACAGTAATTGGGTAAAACACATAAGCACTAAAGAAACGAGTGACAGTAGCTGGTGTTTATAAACACTATACATTGTTGGACCACCCAGTTTCTTGTATCATACTTACAGCATTAGAACACATCAGGTCCTACCTTGTTGGATAACTTTTTAGTCGACATATGTTATACACAATTTTTTGTTGAGAATGTCTTACTGGGATTTTCTTTTTCCCGACGATTACTCGTCTTATGACTCCATGTGGAATTCGTCGTCCCAACACTCAACGTGGGATCCTTCATCACAACCATCGTCGTGGGTTCCGTCATCACAACACGTACGTAAATAAAAAAAATTCTTATATAATGTTTAGAATATAATTTGATTTATGACATTTTTAAGACATTTTATTTTTTATTTTATTTGGAAGGATACATCTTCAATACAGGGGGCAAACTCGTCGTTTTGTGAGGTGGTGTTCGACTTAAATCAGGTATGAAATTTTATTATAAAATTATGTAATTATTTTTAGCTGTTATAGGGTTTTATTAAACTGATAAATATTTTTTATTTTTTTATTTTATAGGATGATTCTCAGTTACAAGCGTTTAATTCCTTTGTTTCATAGCCGTTTTTCGAGTTGAACGAGGCAAGAAAACACCATATGAACGTCTAGTAATTAATATTGTATTTATATTTTAAAAAAATATGCTTTCACTTGTTTATAGATACCCGAGGGCAATTATGGTCATGATTAAAAAAATCATGCCTCAGGGGCACCCCATGTTGGTTCTCAATATGAGGATGAATATCAGTCAGTACCAGAAATAGATAAAAAAAGTCGTAAGCGAAAGTGACAGCTCGGATGAGCTTGACGAGTTTGGTTAACGTAAAATATACCCACAGAACGTGGACTATTCCACGAATCAGGTAATTGTTTTTAATATAATTTTTAAACAGCTTAAATTAATTCTTTAATATTTATTTATTTTTTAAACAGTTTAAATTAAATATTTAATATTTATTTATTTTTTAAATTGTTTAAATTAATTATTTAATATTTATTTATTTCTTTTAAACTGTTTATTATTAATAATATTTGTAGGTATTTAGAACTCACGATGAGTTGAAGAACTGGGCCAAGCAGAAAACCCGTGAGAATGGTTACGTGCTTATAACACGGCGGAGCAACCCGAAGAAAAAACCAGCTTTTGTTCAGAAGGTGTGGCTC
This sequence comes from Deinandra increscens subsp. villosa, assembly GCA_039602395.1. Lineage (NCBI taxonomy): Eukaryota > Viridiplantae > Streptophyta > Magnoliopsida > Asterales > Asteraceae > Deinandra > Deinandra increscens. The sequence continues at coordinate 84,405,702 of JBCNJP010000010.1, read as the reverse complement.
AAATGTGATCGTTGGGGGGTTCACGTCAGCACAGCCACCCGAAGAAAAACCGGTAGTAAGAAAATAAATTGTCCGTTCGAGTTGACTGGTGCGTACGACAGCATGACCCAATCATATTGGTTCATTGAGAATTTTCCACTGCATAACCACCGACATGCTAGGCATCTCGAGGGTCACGCGTACGTTAGGAGACTTCGTGTACCAGAAGATGCTATAGTTTATGACCTAATGCAGGAGCACGTGCCGCCAAGAGGAAAACTATCTGCTATAAAGAAGAAATTTCCAGATAATGTTTATGTCCTTAAAACTATTTATAACGCCCAGGATAAAATTAAGGCGAGCAAGAGAGTCGGTACTACACCGATGGAAGTTCTTGAGAACTTACTCATTGAGAGAACTTACTCATTGAGAAGAAGTACGTCTACCACATCCGAGTGGATGAGGACACCAAAATAACACGAGAGATTTTCTTCTGTAGCGAGACTGGCTACAAAATTTGGTGGTCATACCCGTACGTTTTGCTTATTGACGCGACTTACAAAACGAATGTGTATAACATGCCGCTTGTTGAAATGGTTGGTGTGACATCCACTGGCCACTCGTTCTTGATCGCGGATGCATTTTTAAGCAATGAACGTGAGGATAGCTACACGTGGTTGCTTAAAATTGTAAAGGAAATGTTACGGGATTGTGTACAGCTACGCGTCATAGTTACCGACAGAGAGCTCTCTCTCGTCAATGCATGTGAAAAAGTATTTCTAGATTCTTCTCACCAGCTTTGTTGGTGGCATATTTATGAGAACATTAGTAAACATTGTCAGAAATCCTTCAGAAATGATGAAGTATATAGCTGGAAGAGATTTCAAAAACATTGGTGGCGGTTGTGTAATTCTGCGAATATTCGTGCATACGAGAATAATAGAAACACAATATATGAACGACTCGCAGCCGTTAACCGATTACGTAAGTACCATACTCCACATAATATTACAATTTCTTACATGCCTAATACTTTCTGTTTATCCTTTTTGAATTTAACATTTGGTTTTGGCATGTGTGTTGGAATATATAGATAAAGAGTGGTTAGGCCGTTATAAAGAAAAGTTTGTGTGCGCATGGATCAATCTAAACCAAAATTATGGGGAGTACACAACTAACAGGGTTGAGAGCGAGCACTCGGCCGTGAAAAGATTCCTAAATACCTCCCACACAAGGCTGGATCAAATTGTGGGGTTCATTGAAGAAGTCCAGGCACTGCAGTTGGTTGCGCTAAAAGAATTTCTGGAGACTAGCAGGGTCAAGACCATGAATCATCACCAGGTCTTCAGACTGCTTGACCGTTTAAGGGGTCGGGTTTCACACAAATGTCATGATCTACTAGTGGGAGAGATTCACAGGTTACAGAATGTACACCAGCGGCATAATATTACCTGTGGGCATCAACTTTAGACTGGCTATGGTATTACGTGCGCATGTCGTCTGGAAACAATGTTAGAGAGTCCAGGTGTGTATAACTCTTACACGCGCACTTTACTATAAAAATACATTTATTTAACATTTCCGTTTATTTCACAGACTACGTAATGCCATTAGAAGAAAATGACACGTTCTGGAGGAAGCTGGACTGTCGTAAGCCGTCGTGTGTAGACGAGGGGGTTGACATTGATTATGACGCGGAATTTGAAGAGATGAAGGAAGATATGAAGTCCAAACCTAAACACATGCAGTGGAATATCTATGAAAAGGTGAGGTCAGCTTTTAATCGTGGAAACTCTAAGACGAAGTTGAAAGAGCCTGAGGTGAAGAAGGATACCCGAGGTCCCCCATCCAATAAAGCCAAAGAACAGAGGGCCCAGGAACATGCCAGACACAGCCCCACAAGATAGCATACCAGAGTAGCCCTGATATAGTTCATATACGGGTTCACAACAAACCGTTAACCCGGACAGAAGTTCCCAGTTCGTGACACCGGGTGCCCCTAACACTCAAAGAAGCCAACGTAAATCGAAGAAAAAGGAGGAAAAGACTACAGTTCCTCCTAACATTAGCACAAATAATTACATAAGGTACCAGATTCATATTCCTAGGTGGCTAGAGCCGAAATACATATCCCGTATACAGAACGTAGATGGCGATGGTAACTGTGGGTTTCAAGCGGTGGCTCTTGGTCTGGGCTTACAAGAATCCCTATGGCCCTATGTTCATTCAGAGCTGTTGAATAAGCTACAAACGAACGAGTTGTGGAAAAGGGTATTTGACTCACGGGGCAGTCAGTACGACTTGTATCTTGACGTGTACACAACGCTTAACTGAACGAGGGTGGCACCTAGCCCGGAAAGACATTGGATACTTATGTCGTACGCGGGGTTGTTAGCTGCGACAAGGTTCAATTGTATTGTCATCTACATCTCAATAACAGGGTGCGAAACCTTCTTTCCATTACAACCTGGTCCAGGAACGAATGACAACCCCTGTGTGATAACACTACTACTGTAAGGAATATTGCGCTTGGAAGATTTCCGGCTGAATGCCAATTTTGTTATGTTCCAGATGAAGTAGAAGTTGAAGCGGAATTCTCACTTCAAGCGGCATTGGCAGTTCAAGCGGAAAGAAGCAGTTTTGTCTTTTCGCGAATATTTCGGGTGAACTCGATTATCCACCAGATAATGAGTTCAACCGGACTTTTCCTGAGATGTCTTTTCAGCAAGTCCAATCCTGCAAAATCTTCTCGTATGCTTCTGTATCTGATTCAATCCGCTCTCCTAAAGTAGTATGTTGCTGCAAACACGCAAGATATTCCAATTGCCGATGTTTATTCTTTTGGTAGTTTGTATTTGACTTTTTAGTTTACGGTCTAGATTAGATCGCATGAGATCAATGGTTGTCATTGATCTCATCAGCACTATATATAGCATAGTTGGCTCTCAGTACACATAATCTTGAACAACTTGTAATAGTGTAGCTTTGAGTTAATGCAAATAGTGCCGAGTATTTGATACTTTGTTGTTACTATCTTTCTGAAAATCAAGCATTTAAATTATACACAAGAACTAAATATCGCTTAAGTAAAGTGAAATATAACTTTAATTCCGCAGGGTTATATTTGCAAGTAAAGGGATTTGTTTTAGTTTAACTCTAACTAATAACGATCCTACAAGTGGTATCAGAGCTTTGGCTCTCACTTTGAAGACTTTCAGTGCTTCAAAGTTGATACTTTACTTGCTTACTTTACAAGCTTTGCTATTTCTTCTGTCAAAAGGTTCTCAAAATAAGTGATTTTAGTCTAAGTTGTCCAAATGGTTCTTCCAACAAACCACCAATATTCACTCCTGATGACTTTGGTACCTGGAAACTCAGGATGGAAGGTTTGTTAGGATTTTGGACTGTCGTATTTGGAAATCTTTCACTGAAGGACCCTACTCACCCATGGTTTCATCTGCTGATGATGTAGAAGTCAAGATACCAAAACCACTAGATAAATATGTTGAATCTGACTACACTGCTCTCGAATTTGACCATAAGGCATATTGGACTCTACAGGCTGCACTTCCTAATTCCATTTTAAGTGGATTTAAAGGATATAAAACTGCATTTGACCTGTGGAATGCCTTAAGTGAAATGTATGAAGGAACCAGTGAAGTACAAGAAAACAAGAAAGATGTCTTAAAACAGAAGTATGAAAACTTTACTTTCAAATCTGGTGAAACAATGACAAACCAGTACTTAAGATTTGTTTATTTGTTGATGAACTCCAAAAAGTAGATGTAAAACTAGACCAGGTAGATGTTAACAGAAAGTTCCTATGTTCCCTGCCTTCTGTGTGGACAGTTTATACAGTGAGCATCAGGGAATGCAAAAACTTGAAAAAGATGAGACTCAGTGAACTTCATGGCATACTCAGTGCCTATGAAATGGAACTAGATCTTGAACAAAACTCATCTTCTGAGTCAACTCAGCTGTTTTCATCTGCACTAGTAACTACTGATTTTAACAGTCAAAGTTCGTCAAACTCATCATCATATCAGTCACCTATTGTCAGTTTCCCTGAGACACCAAGGTGTCAAGAAAGTTTTTCAAACACGTTTGAAAACTCTCACAATGCTCATGTAGCAACTGACTCCTACCAAGGCTTCATACATGAAGATCTTGAGTGTATAGGTGCTGATGATTTAGAGGAAATGGACATAATGACTCAACTTGCTATGGTTTCTATCAGAGCTCAAAGGTTTTACAAAAGAACTGGTAGAACCTACAAGGGAGCACAAGGTGCTCACATAGGCTTTGACAATAGCAAGGTGAAGTGCTTTAACTGTCACCAACTTGGTCACTTTGCAAGGGAGTGCTCTCAACCAAGAAGAGAAGGACAGAATCAGAGTCATGTCCAAGTGAAAAATCAAGGAGGAAGCAACTCCAACAACAACAATTCTGGTAACAACTCAGGCTCTCACCCTACTCCACCAAAGCCAACCGGAAGTCAAAACCACCAGAGTGTGGTAGCTGCTGTTGCAAATCAAACCTCATGTGTTGAATGGGAAGATTTCGTTGCCGAGTTTGAGCCTATCAACCATGCTTTGATGGCCAAACAAGACTCCACCTCAGATCAGGTAAACTCCATCCCTGAGAAAGTCCTAGAAAACCTATGCAGCCCTGCCTGCATAGAACAAGTGGCAAAGTACCGAAATCACAACACTGATTTGATTGATGAAGTCTCAAACCTAAATGAGTTAAAGGAATGTTTCAAGAAAACTGAATCTTCATACATTTTAAAAATTGAAAATTTAACCAAAGAGTATGAACAGTTAAAACAAACCAGCTCAGTGCTTGAAACACAGCTTGATGACTTGCTGTCAAAGCTTGAAAAAATCAAGAAATGAAACCAAAGATGCTAAGGCTGAGGTTGATGTTCTTGAGATCAAGCTGAAAGATGCTTTGTTTACTTGTGATAAATTCCAAGCAGCAAACAAAAAGGCTGAGAAACTATGGATGGGAGGGATGTATGGTAAAGCAGGTATTGGGTATAACTGTGTTGAACCACCAATTGAATACTCACCTGTAATCAAACCAATTGATGCTTTAAAATATGAATGCAAAGTTAGTCTCACTGTCGATGACATTTCTTCACAGTCCAGTTCTGAAAACACTGTACAGTCTAAGAAAACTGAAGACACTGTTGCAAGCACATCTGCTTCAGCTGACCAATCAAACATTTTGAGACCATCAATTGCTGTTCCTCCACCAACTATTTTTGAACCCAAGGATTCAAAATTTGGAGGAAAGCAACCTGAGCAACCAAAGGGAAGTCAAACTCAAAGGCTTGGTCAACTAAATTTCAACCAAGTAACTAAACTTGAGTCTCCCAGAAAATTTGAAACCAAAGTTGTTGAATGCATGTGCTGTGGTGAACAAGGTCACCTAGCTGCTGTATGCCAGTTTAACCCAATGAGTAAAGTTAAACCATTTTTGATACCAAAACCTGTTTTGCAACCAAAAGCCAATTTTCAAAAGAAACTAACAGGAAGAATTTCACCTGTGAAAAGTCACACAATGATGCATTTTGGATCTGAATCCAACAAGGTCTTAATTGGTAATGATAAAAATGGAAGTTTCTCTGTTTTAAGGCAAAATCGTTTTCCGGCTTAAGTTCAGGCGGAACACTTTTCCGCTCGAACTCATGTTCAACCGGAAACAAAGCTCAACCCAGATCAGCTACTGCTCCAAAGAAGAGACCACATGTACACTTTGCTGATGGGTTTGAGCATTTTGAAGCTCAAGGAAGAAGAAATCCCTCTAGAGGAAAGACCACCTCTAGAGAAAAATTTTCAAGAAGCAAAAAGTCTTACCAACCTGAAATTGTTTTTGCTACTAGTACAAGTGGAAGTTACTCTGTTCCATCTCAGGGGGAGAGTTCAAATCAAAACAAACACTTTCCTCAAAGATTTTCAAAATCTCCTGAAAGAACTAAGTTGTTTAACCAAGGAAATGAAAAACCAAAGAAAATAACCAACAAGCAAAGAAAATTTAAGGAGTACAGGGAAAGAAAAATTGCTGAAAGGAAAAACACCAAAGGTGAAGGATTTAGTCAAACAAGTACTCAATATGAGAACTTCAGTTTTGACAATGATGATCTGCTTAATGAAGCTCCAGTTTTAAATACTTTAGTACTCAAGGAGTATAAGTATAATGATGCTTATGGCAGACCCAAGACCACTCAGGCTTGGGTCCCCTATAGAAATTAATCAATTCTGATGTGTGCAGGTGCAAAATAAAGGCCAAAATAGCCTATGGGTAATTGACAGTGGATGCACTTGCCACATGACAGGGAATAAGCAAATTCTGGAAAATACAAAAAGAATCAATGGAGGACCAGTTGCCTTTGGAAGCACAAAAGGCCATATCACAGCATAAGGTGATGTGACAAATAGACTGGTAAAATTTGACAGAGTCAATTTTGTTGATACATTTAATTTCAACTTACTTAGTGTCTCACAAATGTGTGACAAGAATTTGGATTTAATGTTTAATAAGAAAGAGGCCATAGTCCTCAAACCTGGTGTCAAAATTCCTGATGAACTAATAATGCTTAGGGCACCCAGGAGAGATGGATTTTATATTTTGGATATGTCAGTTGCTACACCCTCATGTGGCACTGCTTGCTTTGTATCCAAAGCCTTAGTTGACGAATCTGATCTGTGGCATAGAAGGTTAGGTCATGTGAACTACAAAAACATGAACATAATTGTGAATCTTGGCTTGGTTAAGGGTCTTCCTAACAAGCATTTTGCATGTTCTGAAAACTGTGTGCCATGTCTCAAGGGCAAGCAACACAGAACCTCCTTTAAGCCAAAAGTTAAATCTTCTATCTCAAAACCTCTAGAGCTGTTGCACATGGATCTTTTTGGTCCAACTAGAGTAATGAGTTTAGGGAAAAGGTCATATTGTTTTGTTATAATTGATGATTTTTCCAGATATACTTGGGTTTTCTTTCTCAAAACAAAAGATGAAAACTCCTGAATTGCTGAAAACTCTTGTAATTAATTTAGAAAATCAATCAAATCTCAAGGTCAAAACAATCAGATGTGACAATGGCACAAAATTCAAAAATCATGTTTTGAATACATTTTGTGAGGAGAAGGGAATTGTGAGACAATTCAGTGCTCCTAGAACTCCACAGCAAAACGGTGTTGCTGAAAGGAGAAATAGGACATTGATTGAAGCTCCTAGATCCATGTTAGCAGACTCCAAGCTCCCTGTGATATTTTGGGCAGAAGCAGTGAACACTACTTGTTATGTCTAAAACAGGATTTTAATTGTCAAAGGCAAAAACAAGACACCTTATGAGCTTTGGAGAAAAAGAAAGCCAAACATTTATTTCTTTAAGCCATTTGGTTGTCCTGTTACAATATTAATAACCAATGAGTCATTGCCCAAATTTGCTGAAAAAGGCAAATGAGGGATATTTTTTTGGATACTCAGGTGTGTCAAAAGCATACAGAGTGTACAACAAGAGAACCAAAATCGTTGAGGAAACTATAAATGTCTCTTTTAATGAAAAATCTACCAACTATTTTGAGTCTCAACCCACTTGGTTATTTGATATTGACGCACTAACCACTGCTTTCAACATAACTGTTGATAATCCTGTGAGATCTTTAGTGCAGGAAAATAACTGATGAACATTGGAAGAGCAACACTGCTGGAACTGAGAAGCAAAACTTCTTCTCTTCAATGAGCATCAAACCTATCTTGCCAAGCAATGGAAAGAAACCTTCTGAAATAATTCAAATTGAAGAAGAAATTGTTCCGGTCGAAGTTCAAACGGAAATTTCTCCGGCTGACGTTCAAACGGAAATTTCTCCGGCTGACGTTCAAACGGAAATTTCTGTCACATCCCAACCGACGGCGGAATTTACGTCGGGGCATGATGATTGTCCAAATGCTCATGACACTAATTAAAGTCTCAATAATTATTTATTACCAAATTTCAAGTCTTAGAGAAGGATCCAATACACATAACATAACATAAAGATAAAGTTTGATTTAATTAATCTAGGTCCAAAGCATCCTAGATGTTAGCATCAATCAAGTATGGCTTAAACCGCATTTCCTGTAACATGTATAAAAATAGAGAGTGTCAACTAAAAATAGTTGGTGAGTAAACATAGGGTTAGGATACATATAGTAATTTGTAAGCGATTCAAATGTCTGATGTAGACTCAAGCATGTATGAATAAACCAATATTGAATTTGCATAATCAAACCTTGATGACTTGTACCATAACCCGAATGCCGTCTATACATTCAAATTCAGGTCATAGCTAATTGTGATAGGTTTCAATCACCCAAATGCCGTCTATACAGTCAAATTTAGGTGGGTTGTCAGCCAATAGATCTATCATTGTTACCGTAGGCTTGTATGTTAGTGATTACACTTAAAACTTGAATTTTGCATAAAAACACCATAGTCTAAAATATAGCATGTAATCACACATAGACATGAAATGAAATCGCATGGTTTGTAAATGAATAAAGATTTGATATTTGAATATGTATACATGTCACATCCCAAAACTTTAAAACGAAAGGGGATATGAATACTCACATGATCAATAAGTGGAATATGAGAATAGTCCGAGTGATACGAAGATGACCTATCCTTGCCCTAAATTATATAAAGACACTTTAAGTCTTAGTGATATGAGTCAAATGTCTAAGTCATCTACATAGACTAACCGAGTCATTTTAAATGAGTTAACCCGTCTAACCGTTGTTGATAATAATTTGTTTTGATAAAAGTATATTTATTCTATAAAAATAAATATAAGTGTATTTGAATATTCAAATAAATGTGTTTCCGTAAATTCGAGTTATATTTCGAGCGAGTTGGATGGATAATATTTTTGTCTCAGATTGTGCCCGTTATTTAAACAGTAACGAATATATATTTATTTCAAAAGAAATATATATTTTACTAATAGTTAACTTTTAATAAGTCTAAGTCTCCGCCTAATTTATATACAATCCATTTTAGTATTCACACACGAGGTGTTTATTTTGGAAGGTATAAGTTTAGTTAAATATGAGTGTATTAGTTTTCTTTAGAATATGAAGTTAACCCGTAAGGCTTGTAAGCGGGTTATGTGACTAGTTCAAAATAATAGAGCAAAAATAAAATGAACGATTACTCACTTATTGAAATCTAGGAGAATGAAGCGTAGAAGAAGATGTTGAATCCACGCTTGAATCTTCTAATGATGTTGATGAGTTCTTTGAGACTTGATATTTGAATGTGTGAATGAAGGATCTAAATGTGGCTTTTGGGGTGTAGGTTTCTTTCTGTCGTGAAAGAAAGATAAATATGTTTTTGTGAGAATAATATGTGAAAGGATGTTAGGTAGGTAGTATTGAAATTCTCAGCAGAGAAAGGGTGAATGTGGTGATATTTACTTGAAGCCTTGAAGGTGCATGTGTTTGTTTATATATAAGAGCAGTGGGGGTATTTTTCATCACGAGGGTTATTAGGAGAGTAAATGAATAAATTTTTTTTTATAGTAGGGTGGTTGATAGGGAGGTTTCTTTTTTAACTCTACTCCTCGTGGAAATTGAACAGAAATGTAGGTGTTTGTAAACATTCTATCCATATTAATTAAAGAGGGTGACCTTTGTGTGTGTATGAATTAAATTGATGTGCAGGAAGAATCTCTCAAAGAGATTCGTGGGTCATGGTGTGTATATGAATTTTCCATATTAAATTTTAGTCCACAAACTACATATACATATATATGTTTACTATATTAAAATGCTTGAAATGATGAATTGGATGGTGATGAGTGAGTCGAGGGAAATCAAAGAGTAATTTACTTTGCCATTAAATGGTCAATATTAATAAGAATTAATGTGAGATTTAGGATTAAGAGATATTTAAGATGAAATTTTTATTCTGGCCACGACTCATTAATTGATTAACATAAATGTATAGTGTCACTAATTTATTTAGTTTGGATAAAAAGGCGTATAGGATTTATTAACATTGAAAATAATATTGACCGGAGTCCGTCTATAAACCATCAAATTTATAAAAGACTATATGTAAAATTATAAAAAAACTAAACTTTTATAATCTTTAATATTTTACCACCATCATTGTATAGTTGTAGAGTTATCAAATAATATCACTTTTGGTCTCGTGTTGGGTTGACTCAGGTATGACTTTAGCATGACTAATAGTGTATATATAAAATGAATCAAGAGAAAATAATTATATAAAATTCTGAAGATTAAACGCTTGAAAGAAGATCGAAATTGTATTGATAACCGAAACGGGTCGGGTTACAAATATAGAAAATATGCAAATGTCACAGTCTCCCCTACTTTAGGGAATTTCGTCCCGAAATTAATTACGAGGAGGCTGATCCAAAAAGGTGTGGATACTTGGCTTTCATTTGGTCTTCGCGTTCCCAAGTGAATTCTGGTCCACGCTTAGATTCCCAACGAACTTTGACAATAGGTATGCGACTAGGCTTGAGTTGTTTAACTTCGCGGTCCATGATTTCCACGGGTTTCTCTACAAAATGCATAGATTTATCGGTGTGCACTTCATCCAGAGGAATATGGAGGTTTTCATCGGCTAAACATTTCCGAAGATTTGACACGTGGAAGGTTGGATGAACATTACTGAGTTTTGAAGGTAGTTCGAGCTTGTAAGCTACTTTTCCAATCCTTTTAAGGACTTTGAATGGGCCAACGTAACGCGGTGCTAGTTTTCATTTCTTTCCAAATCGGACAACTCCCTTCCAAGGGGATACCTTAAGGAGTACCAAGTCGCCGACTTCGAATTCTAGGGGCTTGCATCGTTTATCAGTGTAGCTCTTTTGACGACTTCTAGCAGCGAGGAGATTATCACGGATTTGATGAATTTTATCAGTAGTTTCTTGAATTAACTCAGGACCAGTGATTTGGGCTTCACCAATCTCGTTCCAACAAATAGGTGAACGACACTTACGGCCATAGAGTGCCTTGAAAGGTGCCATGCCGATACTTGTATGGTAGCTGTTATTATACGAGAACTCGATCAAAGGTAGTCAATCCCAATTGCCACCAAAATCGATGACACAAGACCTAAGCATATCTTCGAGTGTCTGGATAGTTCGTTCAGATTGACCATCAGTTTGAGGATGATAAGCTGTGCTAAGGTCTAGACGAGTACCGAAAGCTGATTGAAGAGATTGCCAAAAGCGGGAGATAAAGCGACCATCACGATCAGAGATAATGCTCAAAGGCACACCGTGACGACAAGCAATTTCTTTAATGTAGATTCGAGATAATTTCCCAACTCGATACTTTTCTCGAATAGGAATGAAGTGAGCTGATTTGGTCAACCGGTCAATGATTACCCAAATGCTATCGTGACCATCTGAAGTGCGTGGAAGTTTAGTGATGAAATCCATGGCTATGTTTTCCCACTTCCACACCGGAATCTCTGGTTGTTCAAGCAAGCCAGAAGGTCGTTGATGTTCGGCTTTGACTTTGGAGCAAGTGAGACATTTAGCCCCAAAGAGGGCAATGTCCTTTTTCATGCCGGGCCACCAATAATGACAACGAAGATCCTGATACATTTTGTCTGCACCAGGATGAACAGAATAGCGGGACTTGTGAGCTTCGTTCATGATGAAAGTACGAAGATCGTTGCGATTAGGAATCCAAAGATGATTTAAGAAATATAGGAGGCCATTAGGTTTGGTTTCCAATTGGAGTTCAGCACCACATGACATCTCTTCATACATGTTACCCTCGGTGACTGAGGCATTTTGTGCCTCAAAGATACGCATCTGAACATCGGTTTGAATATGAATGCTTTGAAGTAGAATAGGCTTGACATGGTCTTTACGACTAAGAGCGTCGGCTACAACATTTGCTTTGCCAGGATGGTAGCGAATTTCGCAGTCATAGTCGTTAAGTAGTTCGACCCATCGTCGTTGTCTCATGTTTAACTCCTTTTGATCAAAAATATGTTGAAGGCTCTTGTGGTCTGTGAAGACAACACATTTGGTACCGTATAGGTAATGCCTCCAGATTTTCAAAGCAAAAACGACCGCACCAAGCTCGAGATCGTGCGTCGTGTAGTTCTTCTCATGGACTTTGAGTTGCCTTGATGCATAAGCGATAACCTTGCCTCGTTGCATAAGGACGCAACCAAGACCTTGGTTTGATGCATCGCAGTAGACAACAAAATCATCGTTACCATCTGGAAGGGTTAGGATAGGAGCGTCGCATAACATTTTTTTAAGTGTCTGGAATGCTTGCTCTTGCTTAGGACCCCACTCGAATGGCTTGCCTTTATGAGTTAAGGTAGTGAGGGGTAAAGCAATCTTGGAGAAGTTAGAAATGAAACGTCGGTAGTAGCCCGCTAAACCAAGAAAAGAGCGAATTTCGGTAGGAGTAGTAGGAATACTCCAATTTTTAACGGCTTCGATCTTAGCAGGATCTACATGGATGCCTTTATCATTGACGATGTGTCCCAAAAATTGAACTTCTTTAAGCGAAAATTCACATTTCGAGAATTTAGCGTATAGTTGTTCCTTCTTCAAGAGTTCTTAAATTAGACGTAAGTGTTGCTCGTGATCAAATTTTGATTTGGAGTAGATTAGGATGTCATCAATGAAGACAATCACAAATTTATCCAAGTAAGGCTTGCAAACGCGATTCATAAGATCCATGAATACTGCAGGTGCGTTTGTTAAGCCAAAAGGCATAACTGTGAATTCTAAGTGACCATACCTTGTTCAACTGGCACCTTTAAGTTGAATATCATCATTATGGACACGAAGTTGATGATATCCAGAACGAAGATCTATTTTTGAGAAACAACTGGCACCTTTAAGTTGATCGAAGAGATCGTCGATTCGAGGTAAGGGATAACGATTCTTGATGGTAAGCTTGTTGAGCTCACGATAGTCGATGCACATTCGAAATGATCCATCCTTCTTCTTTACGAACAGAACAAGTGCTCCCCAAGGTGAGGAACTTGGACGAACAAAGCCTTTTTCCGAGAGCTCTTGGAGTTGATTAGACAACTCTTGCATTTCAGAAGGTGCGAGACGATATGGAGACTTAGCCACAGGAGTTGCACCAGGTACTAGATCAATGCGGAAATCAATTTGTCGAATAGGAGGGAGGCCGGATACATCTTCAGGAAAGACTTCGGGAAAATCCCGAACAATGGGAATGTCTTGTATCTTCTTCTCCTTAGCACATGTCTCCACAATATGAGCCAAGAATGCCACGTAGTCCTTGCGTAAGTACTTTCGAGCTTTGGTGCATGACATGAGTTTAAGTCCTTTAGACGGTTTGTCGCCATAGACAACCAAAACATGACCATCTGCACGAGGAATTCTAATAGCCTTCTCGAAACAGGCGATTTCAGCATGATTCAGAGTTAGCCAATCCATGCCCACTATGATATCAAAACTACCCAGTTGCATGGGTATGAGGTCGATTGAGAGGTTGTGCTCATTAAAGTTAAGTGTGCAATTACAAATAATAGAGTCAATGGTGATGGGTTTTCCATCAGCCACTTCCACCGTGAAAGGTTTCTCTAATGTGGTTCTAGGGGTAACAAGTAAGGGCTCGAATTCAATAGAGACGAAACTCTTATCGGCACCAGTATCAAATAAAATTGAGGCATAATGGTTATTAACAAGGAACGTACCGTTAACCACTTCTTTGTTGGCTTGAGCTTGATTGGCATTGATGTTGAATGCACGGCCACGTGCACCCTGGTTAACTGGGTTGGCTTGAGCGTTGTTCACGATTGTCAACCTGGGGCATGTGTTGCGAAAATGCGTTGGGTCACCACACTGGAAACAAGCACGCCCATTAATCATTGGTGGAGCATTGGGTAAAGCAATGGCTTGAGGAAAGGGTTGCTGGGCTTGAGGTCGAATGGGTTGTCGACAAGTGTTGGCATAATGACCGAAACGACCACAGTTTAGGCATTGGCGGCATGGGGTAGCCGGAAGATGATGGTATTTGCAGGTATTACACTGAGGTAAGGGTCCAGCATAAGGCTTCTTGATGGGCTGAGTAGTAGTAGCAATCTGGGTTATGGGTGTGGCTGGTGTGATAACGACATAGTTGCGGTGGTTAGCTTTCCGTTTCTTCTTGTTGGCACTAGATGACTCAGCCTTAACCTCTTTAGGTGAATCGGTTGAGGCTTTGTCAGATGGTTTCTTAGTGCCCTTTCTGAATAGTGTCCCTGCTTCTACAAGATCATCGGTAAGGATTGCACCTAGACGCATAGCCTCTGCGAGAGTCTCAGGATTTCTACCCAACATGGTGTCTCGAATTTGAATTGGGAGACCCTTAATGTACTTCTCGATGGCTCGAGAAAGAGGTTCAACCAAGTGAGGAGCCAAGTAGCTTAGCTGTTTGAAACGAGTGTTGTAAGCTAAGTTTTCGCCACTATCTTGCTTCAGTCCCCAAAACTCAACCTCGAGTTTCATGATCTCGCTACGAGGGCAGAACTCACGGTTCATGAGTTCCTTGACTTCGTTCCAAGATAAGGCCATAGCAGCATCCAAACCCCGAGTGTGTTTTTCGCTGTTCCACATGTGAGTGCCTCTTTTTGGAAGACACTGGTAGCATGACGAACCTTCAGATTCTCAGGACATTCGCTGTTAAGAAAAGTGTTTTCCATGCTCTCGTACCATTGGAGTAGGCCAGTAGCCCCTTCAGACCCGTAGAAGATGGGTGGGTTGCAGGAGTTGAAGTGCTTGAAGGTGCAGTGGGGAGGATTAGCACCACTTTGGTTATTCTGATTAGTGTTGAGGTTCTGCTGGAGTTTAACCATCATATCAGGGATGACTTTAGCCATTTGCTTGGCTATTTGAGCAGCCATCTAGCGTCCGGAGTTTCCAGAACGACGGCCTTTGAAATGAATAGACATGCTGAATTGAGGTGAAAGAGATTGTGAGACCAAGGATGAAAATTGTTTGATAGATGATAAAAGTGGGAGAGAAAATATGCTAATCATGAAGCATAAGTTGAAAACATTGTAAATCGATAGAAACACATGTGATGTCATAGTGTTTGAATTTTGAAATATGAAACACGAAAAGAAAATCATGTTGAAGTGAAAAATAAACATATCATTGAGTGTAACCATTTAAATGATTACCTTGACTTATCGAAGTTATTTTAGTTCATGTGACGTTTGGTATGACATGCTTTGGCCTAATAGGTAAGACATTATCCCCAAGAATTTCTCAGATCGGCATTCAAGCCCAGCGGTCGACATAGGTTTATACGAAATGCCTTTCTAGAGAGAAAACTTGGTTACCAATGTCCACCCTTCCAGTTACTACATGCCCGTCACTTAGAACTTGAACTTTGATGAAATTGAAAATTGAAAGTAAATAGAATAATGAAATTTCAAACGTAGTATAAAGTGATAGTGTAGATGTGTATGACAAGAAAGAGATTAGGGGCTTGAATAGAATAAGGTAGGAATAACTAGCATATATATATGGACATAGAGTAATATGTAATAAGCATGCAAGACATGAGATTCTCATGTTTGGACACCTAAAGCCAGAGTCTAGGTCACCATTTCTAATAACCTAATTCCCTATAGCCATGGCTCTGATACCAATCTGTCACACCCCAACCGACGGCGGAATTTACGTCGGGGCATGATGATTGTCCAAATGCTCATGACACTAATTAAAGTCTCAATAATTATTCATTACCAAAATTCAAGTCTTAGAGAAGGATCCAATACACATAACATAACATAAAGATAAAGTTTGATTTAATTAATCTAGGTCCAAAGCATCCTAGATGTTAGCATCAATCAAGTATGGCTCAAACCGCATTTCCTGTAACATGTATAAAAATAGAGAGTGTCAACTAAAAATAGTTGGTGAGTAAACATAGGGTTAGGATACATATAGTAATTTGTAAGCGATTCAAATGTCTGATGTAGACTCAAGCATGTATGAATAAACCAATATTGAATTTGCATAATCAAACCTTGATGACTTGTACCATAACCCGAATGCCGTCTATACAGTCAAATTCAGGTCATAGCTAATTGTGATAGGTTTCAATCACCCAAATGCCGTCTATACAGTCAAATTTAGGTGGGTTGTCAGCCAATAGATCTATCATTGTTACCGTAGGCTTGTATGTTAGTGATTACACTTAAAACTTGAATTTTGCATAAAAACACCATAGTCTAACATATAGCATGTAATCACACATAGACATGAAATGAAATCGCATGGTTTGTAAATGAATAAAGATTTGATATTTGAATATGTATACATGTCACATCCCAAAACTTTAAAACGAAAGGGGATATGAATACTCACATGATCAATAAGTGGAATATGAGAATAGTCCGAGTGATACGAAGATGACCTATCCTTGCCCTAAATTATATAAAGACACTTTAAGTCTTAGTGATATGAGTCAAATGTCTAAGTCATCTACTTAGACTAACCGAGTCATTTTAAATGAGTTAACCCGTCTAACCGTTGTTGATAATAATTTGTTTTGATAAAAGTATATTTATTCTATAAAAATAAATATAAGTGTATTTGAATATTCAAATAAATGTGTTTCCGTAAATTCGAGTTATATTTCGAGCGAGTTGGATGGATAATATTTTTGTCTCAGATTGTACCCGTTATTTAAACAGTAACGAATATATATTTATTTCAAAAGAAATATATATTTTACTAATAGTTAACTTTTAATAAGTCTAAGTCTCCACCTAATTTATATACAATCCATTTTAGTATTTACACACGAGGTGTTTATTTTGGAAGGTATAAGTTTAGTTAAATATGAGTGTATTAGTTTTCTTTAGAATAAGAAGTTAACCCGTAAGGCTTGTAAGCGGGTTATGTGACTAGTTCAAAATAATAGAGCAAAAATAAAATGAACGATTACTCACTTATTGAAATCTAGGAGAATAAAGCGTAGAAGAAGATGTTGAATCCACGCTTGAATCTTCTAATGAGGTTGATGAGTTCTTTGAGACTTGATATTTGAATGTGTGAATGAAGGATCTAAATGTGGCTTTTGGGGTGTAGGTTTCTTTCTGTCGTGAAAGAAAGATAAATATGTTTTTGTGAGAATAATATGTGAAAGGATGTTAGGTAGGTAGTATTGAAATTCTCAGCAGAGAAAGGGTGAATGTGGTGATATTTACTTGAAGCCTTGAAGGTGCATGTGTTTGTTTATATATAAGAGCAGTGGGGGTATTTTTCATCACGAGGTTTATTAGGAGAGTAAATGAATAATTTTTTTTATAGTAGGGTGGTTGATAGGGAGGTTTCTTTTTCAACTCTACTCCTCGTGGAAATTGAACAGAAATGTAGGTGTTTGTAAACATTCTATCCATATTAATTAAAGAGGGTGACCTTTGTGTGTGTATGAATTAAATGGATGTGCAGGAAGAATCTGAATCTCTCAAAGAGATTCGCGGGTCATGGTGTGTATATGAATTTTCCATATTAAATTTTAGTCCACAAACTACATATACATATATATGTTTACTATATTAAAATGCTTGAAATGATGAATTGGATGGTGATGAGTGAGTCGAGGGAAATCAAAGAGTAATTTACTTTGCCATTAAATGGTCAATATTAATAAGAATTAATGTGAGATTTAGGATTAAGAGATATTTAAGATGAAATTTTTATTCTGGCCACGACTCATTAATTGATTAACATAAATGTATAGTGTCACTAATTTATTTAGTTTGGATAAAAAGGCGTATAGGATTTATTAACATTGAAAATAATATTGACCGGAGTCCGTCTATAAACCATCAAATTTATAAAAGACTATATGTAAAATTATAAAAAAAAACTAAACTTTTATAATCTTTAATATTTTACCACCATCATTGTATAGTTGTAGAGTTATCAAATAATATCACTTTTGGTCTCGTGTTGGGTTGACTCAGGTATGACTTTAGCATGACTAATAGTGTATATATAAAATGAATCAAGAGAAAATAATTATATAAAATTTCTCAAGATTAAATGCTTGAAAGAAGATCGAAATTGTATTGATAACCGAAACGGGTCGGGTTACAAATATGGAAAATATGCAAATGTCACAATTTCTCCGGCTCAAGTTTAACCGGAAATCTCTATTTCAGAAGTGTGTTGACAAGGAGTAGAGCTGCTAATACAAACATTTGTTTGCATGCTGCATTTTTGTCTCAAGAAGTGCCCAAGAAGGTAACAGATTCCTTGGAAGACAACAGTTGGGTCGAGGCAATGCAGGAAGAGTTATTTCAGATTAATAAGCAGAAAGTTTGGGATTTGGTAGATGTGCCTGATGGAGCAGAACCAATTGGCACAAAGTGGGTATTCAGAAATAAGAAAGATGACTGGGGAATTGTTATCAAGAACAAAGCAAGACTGGTAGTGCAAGGTTATGTACAGGAAGAAGGCATTGATTATGATGAAGTATTTGCACTAGTGGCTAGATTGGAAGCTATCAGAATCTTCTTAGCCTATGCTGCCTTCAAAGACTTCCAAGTATTTCAGATGGAGGTCAAAAGTGCCTTCCTGTATGGCCTACTGGAACAAGAAGTATATGTCAACCAACCTCCTGGTTTTTAGGACCCTCACCATCCTAACAAGGTGTGCAAGCTAATAAAAGCTTTGTATGGTCTCAAACAAGCACCTAGAACCTGGTATGAAACTCTTTCTAACTATCTTCTAGAGAATGATTACAGGAGAGGGGCAATTGACAAAACACTTTTTGTTAAAACTGTTGGTAAGGATATGTTGATGGTACAAATCTATGTAGATGATATTATTTTTGGTTCATCTAACACTGTTTTGTGCAAGGAGTTTGAAACTTTGATGCAGTACAAATTTGAGATGAGCTCTATGGGAGAACTAACATTCTTCTTAGGACTACAAGTGAAGCAAACTGCTGATGGAATCTTTTTTAATCAATCAAAGTACATCCAAGACATGCTGAAAAGATTTGACATGCAAGCCTGCTCAAGTGCAAAAACTCCTATATCCACTTCCCACAAGTTAACCAATGACTTAAGTGGCAAGCCAGTGGATGTGCACCTGTATAGAGCAATGATAGGCTCACTGATGTATCTCATTGCTAGCAGACCTGACATCATGTTCAGTGTTTGCTTATGTGCTAGATATCAGTCCTCACCAAAGGAGTCACATATGCTAGCTGTTAGGAGAATCTTCAAGTATCTAAAGGGACAACCAAAATTGGGTTTGTGGTATCCCAAGAACTCTGACTTCTCTTTCAGAGCATTCACAGACAGTGATTATGGTGGTTGTGACATTGATAAGAAGTCAACATCAGGAGGATGTCAATTCCTAGGTGAAAGACTTGTCTCTTGGCAATGCAAGAAGCAAACTTGTGTTTCCACTTCAACTGCAGAGGCTGAGTATATTGCTGCCTCAAGTTGTTGCAGTCAAGTTCTTTGGATCCAGAATCAAATGCTTGACTACGGGATCAAATTCATGGAAACTCCTATTCTTGCAGACAATAACAGCGCCATCTCCATCATCAACAATCCAGTAAAGCACTCCAAAACCAAACACATTGACATAAGGTATCATTTTATTAGAAATTGTGCAGAAAATAATTTGATTAAACTATTCAAAGTTCATACTGATCACCAGTTGGCAGATTTGTTTACAAAAGCTTTTGATGAGGCAAGATTTTTCTATCTCATCACATCCATTGGGATGATAAATTTTGAATAAAAACTTTTCACAATTTTCAATTAAAAGAGAGACATGTGCTTAAGAGCCCGTCTCTTGATACAAAAAGAAAAAGAAAAAGAAAAATTCTTGTGATAATTTCAGTTCATAGTCAGTAACCTCTGTTACACTATGAAAATTTATCACAAATTTTCAAAAATCTTGTGTTTTGGTGTTCAGCTTCAAGTTCCGGTTCAACCTGTGAGTAAAACAACTTTTGAAACTCACCGGGTGAACTTCAACCGGAAAAATGCTTTGTAAATGACGTGAAAATGTTTTTGAAAACAATTCTTCCAAGCAGAAAAATCATCCGCTTGAAGTTCAGACGGAAGAAATTTAGTTTTTAAAGGAGAAATGGGTTCCGCTTGAACTTCCGGGTCAACAAAGTCAAAGTCCCATTTAATTACCCGGAAGGCACAATTTTCTAAGTTGATATTCATTTATTTACCCTTTAAGTTTTTAACTGATTAAAATCCGAGGTTTCAGTAAATTTACTTTTGGATAAAGACATGCTTTAACCAGCTGTATCGTATAACCCATAAAGCATATGTCCCATCAGTTACTGAACCGTCTATTTTAACTCTCTCTCCTCCACGTCATCACCGAAAAGGTAAAAAGCCCTAACTTACCGTCACTTTCCCCATTTCTCTCAACCCCACTCAGCACTTACTTCCAAATTTCTCTCACACTCTCTCCGATAAACCTCCGTTTAACCGTCAATCTTCATAAAAACCTGTATCAACAATGGCTCCAAAATCAAAGGCGAGTCGCAAGAAGCCCATCGGTGACTCAAAGTTCCCTGTAGAACACAATTTGGTGGCGTACCTAGAACCACCAAGCAAAACTGACATCTACAACGGCATGATAGACTTCATCAAAAGATCTCACCTTCATCATGCGCTCACTGTTGAAGCAGAAATATTTGAAGAGGTTATGGAAGAGTTCTGGTCTCATGCTAGGGTTACCGAAGGCGAAGATGGTAGTGAAACGATTGTATTAAAGGTTCAGGGCACTGAGGTGGAAATTGATGAAGCAAAAGTGCGAAGACTGTTGAAATTAAGGGATAACGGTGGATATGAAGTAGTCGACTCCCAGAAATATCTTCGACTATTCAGGGATATTGGATACGGTGGTTCCCTGCAAAGCAAAACCATCAAGAAAGGGCAATTACCCTACAAATGGAGGTTCTTGGCCCATACAATTCTGGTGTGCCTATCTCCAAAGAAAGGTGGATTTGACGAGCTTGCAAGTGAACAGGCTTCCGCCTTCTATGCTGTGGTAAAAGGTGAAAACTTCAATTTTTCAAAACTGATTTTTCAAGCCCTAAAATCCAACATTCATTCTGAATATATCTACCAGTACCCTAGATTTTTGACATACATTCTCAAAGAAGAGTACCCCCAAATCGTCTGGCTTGGTACAATCTTGCAACAAAAACTTCTTAATGAGAAAACTTTTTCAAACCTTGCTTTAAACAAGACTGTATTTCTTGGAAGGGACACTGACTATCCCTTACCAACTCCAAGGCAGTTTCCAGATGAACCTGCTACTGCTGAGGTTCACCCGGAAACTGTAGCAGCAACTGAGCCCCATGCTCAAGATGACAGAGCTATAGACCCAATAGCTTCTGAACACACATCTGTCCCAGCTTCCTCTACTCTCAAAACTTTTCAATCCAAAAAGAGGAAAGCTTCCACAATCACTACCACTGCCACCTCATCATCAACCTCACCTCCTGTCATTTTTAAAAGACAGAGAAATGTGGTTACTAGGTCTCCTCCACCTAGTCCCACCAACCAACCCGAAGCTTCTAACCCCGTTTAAGGCAAAAAAGCCTAAACGGAAACTGGTTAAATTGGGATTCTCTCTTAGGGATGAACCTTCATTTGAGGGGGAGTCATTAGAACACTTTTAACCCCTACATCCCCTATCACCTAGGAGTGACAATGCACCTATTCTTGGTTCAAATGAGGGTGTTATTAACTCACCAACCTCATTACAGGAGAACATACCGATGAACCAGGACCCTGTTGCATTGAACCCCCACTCCTCACCGGAGGTGAATCTCAGGAGATCTGAAGAGATTCATGCAGAAAGGGCTGCTGCTGCCCAAGGATCCCTACTGGATCTTGGTGTCAGCAGTAACATCAATAAGACCCGATCTACGACAATCTTCTCTGAATCAGCACCTAGAAGTCCTTTATTGGATCCAAGGGTTGTTGAAACAGATGAAGAGAATCCCTGGTGCCAAGAAGCCGTGGGTACCAATGGTGATCAATCTAGGATTGATAGCTTGGTTTTGTCGAAGGATACTGGTAAAAAGCCAGTTGAGGACAGTTATACACTCATTGAATTGACAAAACTGTACCTCTCTCTCCAAGCACAGGTTGATCATTTAAATGCAACTGTTGCTCAAATGGTGCAAGCTGATCCTACTAACACTGAAGTAGGTCCTTCAAACCCTATCAGAGAAGCTGATGAAGCTGTTATTGTTGATGAAGCTGATACTGTCAAATTAGGGGAGAAGATGCCCTCAAGGCCTGTTATAACTGAAATTGAAGAAGTTGAGAGGATACCGGCTGAAGTTAGAGCCACAGCTTGTGAAAGAATTGGTTTCAACGCCTTCACTGTAGAAGAAAGTTGTACAGTCAACCATGCTGATTGCTGGTGCTCTCCCTGAGCACATAAACATGATCACAACACATCTTAAAGATGTTATCTTTCCGGCTGAAAGAGCCAGTGATCAAGTGGTAGGAAATATTGCCTCCACTAGCAAGGCAGCCATGGATGTTGAAGAGAGCACTGCAACTGTTGCAGTTGCTTCAGTGACTGAAGGAGAAGACGAAAACTTGATTGGTGAAGGAGAAGGCACAGAGGTGCTGGAAATAGCTGACAAAGAACCTGAAGTCACCAAACCTCAGGTGGTGACTGAAGGCCAAATTTTTGTTCAACTGGAAGTTCAACCGGAACTTCAACCGGAAACTCAACCGGAAGAACAAAGAAGTGAAGGAGCAGAAGACATAGCCGAAACTTTGATAGCCTTAAGGAGCTCAGAACCAGTTCAAGCGGAAACACCTGTTGAAACTGATATTCCTAAAACCATTCAACAGGTGGTTCAGACTCCTGAAGCTGAGGCTATAGTAAAAATGGTGGAAAATGCCAAAAGGATAGCAGAAGATGAAAGGCTAGCCAAAGAACTTCAAGAGGAATATGATCTGTATCTGCAAAATGGAGTGTTTGAGAACTTGCTTGAAGAGGCTAAGACAAGATCTCTCAACTGGAGACTAAAGGACTATAATTTGGATGCAGTGACTGAAACTGATAGGCAGAGGTTGATTTCCATCGCCTCTCAATTGCCTACCAGGTTGACAAAGAATGATGAGAACTACATTCTACTGAAAAAGGTACAAAGGGCTCTTGTGGTTAGAAACTTAAAGACAAAGGAAGAGGTAGCTCAGATGCAAGTTAGGGAACTTTGCAGCTTAATTGACACTATCTTTTATGAGCTTAAAGGAGACATAGCTGCTGTTAATCCCAACTTGGTGATGCCTTCACCTTCAGAGCTCATCTCAGGTACAAATGTAAATGTTAAACCTGAATTTACTAATGTTGCAGATGTACAACCTCCACCCTCCTTCATTTACAACCCAAACCCCATACCTACAACTGTTCCATCTATTCTACAGTCACTTGCCATCACACCCTACAAACCACCCTCCATCTCCAAGAAAGTAGCCACCAAGCTTGCCAACCCCAAGTACAGAACATATAACTTTACACTAATCATTCCCCTCAAGAAGAAGCCTCCACCTACCATGGACTTTTCTGACATTTTCCCACCTACTCCACCTTCAAGTCCCACACCAGAAGCTATTCAACCACCAACACAAACCTCCCTACCTCCTATCACCATCAATGAACCTTCTACCACCATCACCAAACCTACTGAAGCTCAAACTGGCCATTCTTCATCATCTGACAAAGGCAAGAGACCTCTTGTGCAAGAATCTGCAAATAATTCTGATGAAGAAAGGATGATAAGAAAAAGGAAAATGATGCATGCCAAGAACAAAAAAGATCAAAGGCAGAAAAGAAAAGCTCCACCCAGAAAGAGGCAGATTGTGGGTTGGACAGTGGATGAAGCCACTTTTGATTTCACCTTCAAGTTGGCAAATGGCACAACTCAAGTGGTAAATGTTCACAAGGCCACTACATATCTTACTTTGCTGTAAATGACAAACATCATTCTGAAGCTTAGAGAGATTCTGAGTCCTTCAAGAGCTGAGCACATGTTAAGGCTTGTCATTGAGCCAACTGTGCTGGACTGCGGAGTGTTCTACAGAAGCAATTTAGATGATGATTCAGCAGAAGAAGAAGAAGAAGAAGAAGAAGAGCCTGCAAGTGAAAAAAAGTTTATCATTTGGGAAAGGAAAGAGAAGCTCTTTTATGTTCACAGAGCCGATGGCACCTTCACAGTTCATGAGTCCATTTCTGTTCAAGAAGAATGGAGCGAAATGGACTGGGAATCTTTCAAGCAAGTGAAGGTGACCAAAACAAATTCAAAAGAGCTGTCTCAAAACCTTGATGCCAACATCAGAACCACTGACAAGTAGGATAAGGAGAAGAAGATTTTTGGGTACAAGTCAATTTTTGAAGATAAACATTGGAATTTGACAGCATCAGCTTAGGGGAGATTGTAAGGAATATTGCGCTTGGAAGATTTCCGGCTGAATGCCAATTTTGTTATGTTCTGGTTGAAGTTGAAGTTGAAGCGGAATTCTCACTTCAAGCGGAACTGGCAGTTCAAGCGGAAAGAAGCAGTTTTTTCTTTTAGCGAATATTCCGGGTGAACTCGATTATCCACCAGATAATGAGTTCAACCGGACTTTTCCTGAGATGTCTTTTCAGCAAGTCCAATCCTGTAAAAGCTTCTCGTATGCTTCTATATCTGATTCAAGCCGCTCTCCTAAAGTAGTATGTTGCTGCAAACACGCAAGATATTCCAATTGCCGATGTTTATTCTTTTGGTAGTTTGTATTTGACTTTTTAGTTTACGGTCTAGATTAGATCGCATGAGATCAATGGCTGTCATTGATCTCATCAGCACTATATATAGCATAGTTAGCTCTCAGTACACATAATCTTGAATAACTTGTAATAGTGTAGCTTTGAGTTAATGCAAATAGTGCCGAGTATTTGATACTTTGTTGTTACTATCTTTCTGCAAATCAAGCATTTACATTATACACAAGAACTAAATATCGCTTAAGTAAAGTGAAATATAACTTTAATTCCGCAGGGTTATATTTGCAAGTAAAGGGCTTTGTTTTAGTTTAACTCTAACTAATAACGATCCTACAACTACACATTAACATGAACCATTTTCTCTACTTAATTTTTAGAAGGTGAATATCCCATGCCTACACCTTGTGCTTTTTGGGATATTCACCGGAGCGAACAAGCCGCCCGGTGGGCAGATGTATATCGATCACGTATAGAACCGTACAGGAGATACATTGCAGCCACAAAAAGCACCGCATGAGTAGATCTTGGTTCCAAGCCTGTGTGATTTGGTGAATTGTTATTTCTATTTTATGTATTTTATTAGATTTTCAAAAACTTTCAATTAGTATTTGTTAGTATTCATATAATACTCAGAAGTTTAAAAACACCACATATTTATTAGTAATAGAAATACAACCCGTTAAGCTACAAATTTTAAAGAATACTGAAAAAAACAACATGACTCCACTACTACAAAATACTTGAAATACAAATATAGCTAATAAGGCCAGTCTGAAGATGAGTCGGAGTCACTGTCGGATGCCCACCGGTCTCCAGATTTGACTTCCTCCTCCATGGATCTTCTATGTTCTTCCGCCCAGTATTCTCGAAGGACCTCCATGTCCTCCAGGTGTGCTTCATTCCAGGCATCTTCATCCTCCTCTTCAACTCCTACAAGCGGAAGTCGTCGACGACGGAGTTGAACAATAGGTTGGGGGGAGGGGGAGGAGGTGGAGGCTGAATAACAGGGGGGGGGTGGAGGATGTTCGGCCGTCGGATCAAGACGAATCCGTCTTCCTCCACAGTATTCTCGAAGAACCTCTCTAGGTGGTGTAGACATTGCAAGGTAGTGAAACTGGCGTAGAAAAGAACTAAAATTTCGATCTTCAGACATGTTCCGGTTGGTTCTAGCTCACCCACATGACCCCTATTTATAGGGGAGAAAGTTAGAAAATACAGTCGTTGGGTATATACCCGTTGTGAATATAGCCGTTATGAATATACCCGTTTAAATGGAACCATTGAGAAGAAATTATAAATATAAATTAAAATAAAAAAATAAAATAAAATAAATTATAAATATAAATATAAATTAAAATAATAAAAAATAAATTATAAATATAAATATAAATTATGAATATAAATTAAAATGTCAGGCTTTCCTATTTCTACACTCCGTTACTAGGCCGTAGTGTAATAAATATAAAATAAAATTAAATATAAATTAAATATAAAATAAAGTTAATTATACAATAAATATATATGAAATAAATATATATATTATAATTATCATATATTATAGTTTTTTTTAATAATATATGTATATATATATATATATATATATATTAATGGGTGCCATTTTTTGACACACTTAACAAAATAATATTTTTATAAATTGACATACGCTGCGTATAGTCACATACGCACCGTATATGGGTGTGTATGACATATACGCAGATGTGTCTTCTTCTCCCCAAAAAACACCCAAAAAAACACCAAAGCCTCCCGATCGCCGACGCAACCGGAGAAGAAAGAAAACCGCCGGAGAAGAAGGAAAATGCTCGCCCATTCAATTCTCGTATATATACACAGGTACGTATTACCAAAAATTATTAACTTATTTAACTAAAATCTTGTGTTTTAGTATGAAATTAAATTTAAATAGCATAGAACCTTAGATTTATTTTTTTTTACTTGTTAGATGGTAGTTTGATTACTAGGATATTGAAAATAAGCATTGTTAATGACCACACTCGTCGTTTATTGCTATATAGATATTTTAGATTTTTTATATATTAATTAGTATTAATTATATATTATTTATTATTATTTATTACTAAATTCTTAAATATAATATATTATTATTTATTATTTATTATTATTTGTTATTTATATAATTCATTTTATTCTTAATAATATTATTATTAATTAGTAATAATTATATATTATTTATTATTAATTATTATTAATTCTTAAATATAATAAATTATTATTGAGTAAATTACACAAAAGGTCTTTTATGTTTTACCCTGATTTCGAATTAGGTCCTTTAAGTAAAGTTGTTACACTCGACATCCTTTATGTTTTTAACTTGTTTCACAGAAGGTCCTTTATCACTAACGGTGTTAAAAATCATCGTTAATCAGGGACACTTTAGTCATTTCACAAAATCTTTTAATAAAATATTAAAAAAATAAAAAACTAACATTAAAAGACCTAGAAGGAGAAGAACGCCACGTCCCTTCATTTCCCCGCCACAATATCATCACCGTCCATTATCCAAACCCCAAACAATCTCACCAATCCTCCGCCTTCGCCTGCGGGCTGCTGCTCACATCCGGTGATCTCCGACTCCGATTACTTCCATTGACAGGAAGACGACCAATGGCATGTCGTCCCTAAAATCTACTACGTCGAGTCTACTCGCCGGAAAATCTACAACTCCTCTGTCTCCGGTGACGACACGGACGTTGATGGTTTTGCGCTCCGGCTACTTCCTCTGCCGCCGGTGGATAAGAAGAAACGATGCCTTGGCCGAAGAGTGAAGATGAACAAGTTCAGCACCTCCTCCGGCGACAACGTGCTTTTTAGTAGCGAATGCAGCGTCGTCAACGGCCACGCACATGACGACGGTTCCCGTTTGGAAGTTGGTGACGGCCACGCTCCGAGTGATGATGTCACCGGAATGCGGATCTCTGCGAGTCTGTCGGTGTTTAAGAAGCTAATAGCGCGTGACGCGGAGGGGAAGATGAAGGATAGGCAGCTTCGCGATATTGAAGAGATCAACAGATACTTCTAGATGGACAACAGCTTCGCGATCGGTGTTTAAGAAGTCGATACGTACTAGACTTCAACAGATTGATGATGAAGATAATCTAATATTAAAGAATGTCTTGTGTCTAGAGAATGTCGATGGATTAATGTGATCTGATATGATATTTTAAGTTTTTTTAATATTAGTTTTTTTTTCTTTCAATTTTAATGTTTATTAAGTGATTTTATGAAATGACTAAATTGCCCCTGACTTAACGATGGTTTTAACACCGTTAGTGACAAAGGATCTTCTATGAAACAAATTGAAAACATAAAGGATGTCGGGTGTAACAACTTTACTTAAAGGACCTAATTCGAAATCAAGGTAAAACATAAAGGACCTTCTGTGTAATTTAGTCATTATTATTTATTATTTATTATTATTTGTTATTTATATAATTTTTATATATTTTTAATAATATTATTATTAAATAGTATTAGTTATATATTAGTTATTTATTAATTATTATTAATTTTATATTATTATTTATTATTTATTATTATTTGTTATTTATATAATTTATTATATGCTTAATAATATTATTATTATTTATTATTAATTATTATTAATTATTATTAATTAGTATTAATTTTATATTATTTTATTGTTTATTATTAATTCTTAAATATAATATATTATTATTGATTATTTATTATTATTTTTTATTTATATAATTTATTATAATCTTAATAATATTATTATTATTTATTATTAACTATTATTAATTATTATTAATTATATATGATTTATTATTAATTATTATTAATTCTTAATAATAATATATTATTATTTATTATTCATTATTATTATTTATTATTTATTATTAATTGTTATTTGTATAATTTATTATATTCTTAATAATATTATTATCATTAATTAGTATTATTAATTATTTTTATTATTTTTAATATGATTAATTAATATTAATTATTATTAATAGTATTATTATTTTATTATTATTATTAACGTTTCAGTTTTTTTTCTTTTTTATAGGTGTTATGGCTGGTTTAGATATAGATGGTTGTCAGTACATCCAGTTTGCCCCGGGGACGTGTGCACGAGACAGACTTCAGAGGTTCAGGAGGTGGAAGATTAGGGGATTAGATGTGGTTGACGTCCCTTTTTTTTTGACAGAGATTGACGTCGTTGGGAGATAAGACGCGATCGTAGGGCAGGATACTCCATTCAGGAGGCTTTTTGATACAGCCGGCATGCCCACGTACCCGTTGTTAGTTCTCGAGTTTCTATGCACTTTTGCTTACAGAGCGATTAACGGTCCACTTCCACAGGCCACCCACGACGTCATGGCAGCTGAGCCCATTGCGGTTACTTTCTCACTTTTCGGGGTGGAGTATGCCTTCACACTGCGTGCATTTGCAGTCTTGTCGGGGTTATACACCGAGGATGAGACACTTTCCCCGATATACACTCAGGCCGTAAAGGCCGTTCGCGAGCACGATCAGGTGTAGTGGTGGCAGAGGATCGCCGATATACCATTAGAGGGATCTTCATACCGGGCTACAGAGGTTAGGGACCCCCATTTTAGATACCTGCATAAACTTATCAGTACCTCCATTACATCACGTGGCTTTAGCAAGGAGCACGTCACGATGACCGATTTATTTTACTTTTACTGTTTGATTAATAGGAGGAGTGCCGCCCTAGCCCACGGTATGGCTACATTTTTGACGAAGCATGAGAGTAGGAAGGATGGGAGTGATATTTTTTGCGGGCCCTACATTACCCGGATTGCATCTGCGATAAGTGTCCTCGTTCAGCACCAGGACGAGATGCCCGCACCACTGCTGGCGAGGACACTTGGCAGGGCGACCATGAGCATCATGAGGATCATCAAGAGGTTTGGTACTCGTGCGCATGGTTATTACCGGATGGTGCGGGATGGTGTTATTTGGGTGCCAAAGGATGATGGTAGAGCTCTGGCACAGCCACAGGGAGACCATGGAGGGTAGGGAGGGCAGGGGGTGCACCCCAGGGACGTGGCGCACGAGGTGGTGGACATGCGTCATAGGTATACGGCAGTCAGGATGCCTCAGGCTGTGAGGGAGACATTAGACCGAGTGGTTCAGATTCAGAACTGGCAGTGCCAAATGTTGATGGGGATTGCAGCACGTTTGGACTACCATGACCATCCTCCATTTTCACATGCATCGGGTGGTGAGGGAGACGTTCCGGACGAGGCAGCAGATGATGATGATGACATGGATGGTGATGAGGATGAGGAGGACCACTAGCGAGGTCTCATTTAGTTTTCCGTTGTTTATATGATCATGTATGTAAAACTATCTTTTTATTTTATGACGTTTGATTATGATGATGCATGCATGATATATTTTGTGTTGTTTAACTTTGATGAATGAATTTTCTTTTCTATGGTTTGATTGCTTTTCCATTAGATAAATAAATGTTATGCTAAATAAATAAATGAAAGATTACCGATCTAGATTACCATTAGGTTGTACAATTATAATTTTGTTAACACATTTTTTTATAATAAAAATAAATTTCAACACCATCAACCACATAATATTTCGATACGCCTCAAAACATTTTTCGATACACATAATTTCAGCACCATCAACCACATAATATCTTGATACGCCTTAAAACATTTTTCTAGATATTAATACAATCAAAAGAGTTTCTTAGGGAGCCGTGGGAGCCGTTCCATAAACTCATTTAACATATTTCCTTCCATTTTGAACTTCTTGCCGTCGTAGTCATCCAACTCACTGTGCAGAACGTACACCCTTATACTCCTGTCATCGTTTTCAGAATTGTACTTGGTTAGCAAACTGGCGTCTGAATCATTCACTAATTTCATCAAACCCGTATCAAAATTATTATGATTCTTGAGCTTAAAGTAATACCACTGGTTGGTCGTATCATGAAACCCGAGATCCTGCAATATTAAATCCATGTATGAAAACGTAAAGCTACATACGTCTATGTAGTCAACATGAACACATACACCGCTCTCGTATCTCCTACCAGGTGAAGATGTAAAATGGCCCCCGAGAAAAATTTTTAACGTGAAGTATTCGGGATGTTGTGAGTACATATCTTCTACCACCAATCCGTCCTCATACACATTTGACGAACGAATTGAATACAACTTAGAGTTGCTGCTCATAGCTTTTTTCTTTTTTTTTTGGTGTAAGAAGAAAATTTATTAATAAATGTGGGGGGGGGGGGAGGGGAGAGATAGTTTGTGAATAGAATATGATGATAAATTTCAACCTACCTACCTCTATATGGTGCGTATATGGACATACTAGAGCGTGTACACATTAAAATTCACCAACCTACCATGGAATTTGCCGGATTTTAATCTATAAACGAAATACGCGGCGTATTCCGAAATACGCTGCGTATTGGTACAAC
Source organism: Deinandra increscens subsp. villosa (assembly GCA_039602395.1). Classification (NCBI taxonomy): domain Eukaryota; kingdom Viridiplantae; phylum Streptophyta; class Magnoliopsida; order Asterales; family Asteraceae; genus Deinandra; species Deinandra increscens. The sequence goes on along the minus strand of JBCNJP010000010.1, from coordinate 84,374,436 downwards.
ATCGTACAAAGGTAATACGGAATGCGGCTACTGACATCCATACACTGCGTATATCCCTATACGTTGCGTATAGGGGTGTAGAAATAAGAGATTTTATCATTTTATGGGTGTACAAATAGAGATGGCCTTTTAGAATAGCATGTAAGATATATTCATCACACGCCTACCAGGGAACTAGACCGGGGAGGAGAGAGGAGGGGGGGGGGGGGATTACTAAACTTTAGGGTAGCGTTTGGTATGCAAGAATAGATGGTGCAATTAAATAAGTCATTACATTCGGAATAAAAAATGACATGTATGATAGCACATTGGAATAGAATGAACCATTATATAAGCAATGTGATACCTTCCATTTTTAAAGTTTTTCATATTATATGGGAGTGATGTTTTTTCGATTCCTTTAAGGAATGAAATGAAAGTTTTTTTTCCAATTAGATTTCTTCTTAAAATTTTATGGAAAATAGATTAAAAATAAAAAATATAGAAACAAAAAAAATTAAAAAAATTAAAAAAATTAAAAAAATTTAAAAAACTAAAAAAATTAAAAAAAAATTTAAAAAGTTAAAAAAATTAAAAAAATTAAAAAATAGAAAACTTAATAAAATAAAAAATAAACAATAAGTAAAATCTGAAACAATAAATAATTAAGATAAAATTAAATTAGAAAAAAAATAAACTACAAATATAATAAAAAATAAAACAAAATTATTTAATAAAAAATAAAATGAAAATAAAAAAAATAATAATTAAAACATTGAGAAATATAAATATAAACAAATATATCAATTTTAAATGGAAATATTAGTAAATTATATTTGATTACTTTACTATCAAACAATACTAAAGAATAATTTATTTCATTCTCACATGGTAACCAAACAGGACGATGAAATAATAATGATCATTTCATTCCCTCAACCATTTCATTCCCTCAACCATTTCATTCTCTAACTCATTCTATCCCCTCGTTCATTTCATTACCTCATATCAAACAGACTCCTAGGAGATTTTTATAACTAATTCATCTAAGAAACATTAACCTTACCAATCCTAGTAACAATCTATAAAAAATAATAAAAATAAAAAAATTAAATAAATAATTTAAACATCATCAAAGAAAACCGTTTTTTATGCGTTCAAGACCAGTATGTAATTAGGTGCGTCTAGTTTCTTGTAGTGTGTATATTAATAAAATTATATAATGTTAAAAAATATAATGGATAGCATGTACAAGTTGTTAAAAAAGTTTTTAAAATTTAGAAGTATAGAATTCTTAGGGTGGGCGGTATTCCTTTCGGCTACCCCACTCGGTTTCATCGATTTGTTTGGCTAATTCGGCTACCACTCCTTCCCTTGGGCTACTTCGATTCAGTTTCAAAAAGGAAGCCGACGGGCTTCATGTGGCCGAAGGTAGCCGAGAACTTTTGGACCGTTTCTTGTGACCGTTGCTTTCCAACGGCTTCTAGATAAATGTTTTTTTAGCCATTTTTACACTAAATAGACCCTCAATTCAACCATATTTTCTACACCATTTCTACTTCTCTACTCTATCTATATAATTTCTTTGCTATGGATCCAAGAAATAAAATATCACCCGCCTCCACCTGAAAGTTTAACCAAAGGTACAAACAACCACTCAATCTTCTACACCTCCTACACAACCGCCTCCATAACCGTTTGTACCCGACCAACGGGTTTTTTATACACGAGCACCTCGACCTCCACCTCAACCACAACCGGGTTTTTATCATTAATAATCCTTTCTTGATCTACTAGCGGGTCGATACGGACCTCAACCCGTTTCATAGCCCTCACATTCTTCACTAATCCATCAATATTTATCAAATAACAAACAACATTCGATGTACCAAAATACACAATTTCGGGAGCCACGACGTATTTTGGCCGAATCCGATGAAGACTAAGATGAAAAAGAGGTAGAATAAGTAGAGGAGGAGGTGGAGGAAGAGGAACAAGAGGAGGGGGGGTGGAAAAAGAGATTCAAGAAGTTTATGTTGATGCAACTCAAGTTAGGAAGGGGAAGAAAACGAGTAGATTTGCTAATCGAGCGAGTAAAACACCATGGAATGCCGATCAAGAAGTCAAATTGGCGAAGGCGTATATTCATATATCCGAAGATCAAGATGTTGGGGATCAACAAAGTCGGATTCTATTTGGGGTCGAGTGGTTCAACACTTTGATGGGTTGGTTGGTCGTGTTACCGTTCGAAACATTCATCAACTAAACGCAAAGTAGGAAAAAACGGACATAAACTTACCAACTTTAATAGTCTTTACATTCAAACGGTAAATATTTAATATATTTTTTTGCTAATGTTAATTTTTTAAAATTACGATTGTTGTATTAAATTTGTTCTTTGTTTATATATGTACCAACATCAATGGTCTTATGGTGGGGCGGTGATGTGTTGCAAAACATATTGTTTTTCCTTTACGTTTGAGTCAATTTGAGTCTTGTTTTAAGTCATTTTTGGTCATTTTTAGTTATTTTTGTTAAATTGTGTCTTAGTTTGAGTTATTACGTCATTTTGCAGTAAAGTGATAGAAACCAAGGTGAATTGAGAAATCGGAAAAATTTAGAGAGGAAAAATGAAGAAAATGTTAAAAAACTAGTGTGTGGCGGCGATACACCATGACCAGAGGGCCAGCCCAGGCGATATGCCATGAGCCAGGAAGAAGAAAGTCAGTTAAACCTGACTATTTTTGTCTGTGGCGTAGCACCACAACTGGATGCTTGAGCTTAGCGATACGCCAGGAGGGCGTTTTTTCCGTAAAAACCCTATTTTTCACATTATAAATAGATTGCTTGTGTTATTTCGCAAGGATCTTCTGTTGCCGTCAAGTTTAGAGCTTTTGGACGATTTCCAGAAGAGAGGAAGGTTTAGGATCGATCGGGAGGCTATGGGTTCAATCATTCAACTGAGTTTGGATTTCGGGTTTCTTATTCTATCTTAATTTCTTGTTTAATTGTTTAGACCAGACATGTTCATGACTAATGTGTTTTTTTTCCAGCTTTGTGGGTTTGAACATGATTATTGGCTAAGTTCATTGTATCATCTAGACCTTAAGATGAATAATTGATTATTTGCGACTTTATTCGGTTTATTATTTCATGTGATGGTTGATGCTTTAGTAAAGTACTTTTAATCTACTGTTTTAATGCACATGTATTCTTAATTTAGGTTTATGATTGCTTATTATTTCGTATGCTATCTGCGAATTTCTTTCGGTTGGGTAGTATATCAGATTTCTAGGCCAAGTTGACCATAGGAATATAGCATCCAATTGAATTCTTGATTTTAGTGTTCAGCCTTGTCTAGAAAATTCGGAAGGTTAAGGCGTGTCAAGTAATCGGGTTGGTTAAGGTTTTAGGTCAAATTGCTTCGAAAGACGGATTCCCTGGGAGTCTTAGCTTACTTGTCATTCCGTGTCATTCCGTGTCACTACGTGTAGGTTAGAAGTAACTCCTTTTGTCTTTTAGGTGATTGGGATAGAAACAGACCAAAAGGTGATCTATTCGTTCGGGCACTAAAGTATCGTTAGGGAAATCCATAATGTGACTTAACCAGTTAGTGTGCGTATTTCAATCTTTAGTGTTTCTTTTGCGTCACTGTTGGAGAGTGATTTGGGGTCCATTAGGAATTCTATAGGTTAATGTGAAGATCCTGATTCCATCACAGTTTTCTTAGTCAGGTAAAGTCGTTAACATCAATTAGAAATTACGGTCTAGGTGACACTGTTTCTCGTCTTTGGTTTCATCTAGGTACTTCAGTTGTTGGTAGTTAATATTTCTAGTTTAAGGTAGTTTTAATTTTAGTCAATTAGTTAAATTCTAATTCCCATCAAAATCCAAAATCAAATCTTTTCTACGTTAATCTTTTCTATAAAAACACACGAAACGTTAATTTTTTTCCTAATTTTTTCAGAATTAAAGATAGCACAATTCCAAGTTTTTTGGTGTAATTTAAGTAGAAAAAAAAAACATTAACGTATGAAGAAGTTATAGAGGTTTTAATATTTTTTTTATGCTTACGCAATAAAAGGTGTTTACGCATGATCTTTACCATATATATATATATATATATATATATATATATATATATATATAGGGTGAGGTTCATTGTTGACACTTTCGCATGTGAAATAGCTCTTTTTCACATGTAAAATTTTCTGATTAATGAGAAAAAAAATTAATCACAATCATTAGATCAAGAGATCTAGTGGTGAAAAAGATGTCTACATGTCTACAATTATGGATCATTTGAAAACCTAAAAGTTATTGTGAGAATCATGAGAACACTTCCTAGCCACACATTTAGAATCTAACATATTTTATTTATTTTTTATTTAAAGTGGCAATAAAGCCTTTAACCTATATAAGTAAAAGACAAAACCCTATTAAAATATTATTAACTATTAATATCTATAGTCAAGATTAATTGTTTTAAACATTTTTTAAAAACTTTCTATTATGTTTACGTTTTTAATAGTTTTTTAAACTTATTTTTAATGTTTTCTAATTTTCATTAACTTTTTAAAACGTTTTTATTTTTATTTTTTTAACAATTTTTTAAACTTTTTATTAACTTTTAATTTTTTACGTTTTTAATAAGTTTTTTTACTCTTTTTAAACTTCTTATTAACTTTTTAAATTTTTTATAAAACTTTTTACTAGTTTTTTTTAATTTACTTTTTATGTTTTTAATATAATATTTTTTACTTTTCATTACTTATTTTTTATGTTTTTGAATAACTTTTTTTTTTACTTTTATTAAATATTTTTTATAACTTTGTTATTAACTTTTTTTACTATTTTAATTAATTTTTTTAAAACTCTTTATTAGGTCTTTTTAATTTAATTTTTATGCTTTTTAATTTTATTTATTTTTTACTTTTTTTTTTACTTCTGTAAGTTTTTTTCAATGTTTCCTGTAGAAAAATATTAAATGCCTACGTGCATGGAATATAGACATTAACAACCATGCAACATATGCCTAGGAGCATGCAACGATATGTAACATCTATGGAACAAGATTCATTTATGCTTTAAACATACATTATTGTTCGATGGGATTGAACTTTTCTTTTGTTTATTTTATACACCCTTTAATTTTGTATTCTTGGATTTCCTCATTACCAATCCCTTTTTCATATATTTCTTACTGACTCCAATGTGTAAGTACGTTTGCACCAATTAACAACAACCTAGACCCTTTAATTAGTGTAAAAACATATTTACATGTTTGCTACACCACGCTTCAGGTTTGTAAGAACTCAGTGCATTGGTGTAGCAAGAATCTAGTACAAGTGTGTAACGTTATGTGCACATGCAACACGATAATATTTACTACTCGTTAGTAGGTTTCTATAATGAACAGGTAAAGATATGTAACAAGATGCAACCATGTAACAAATGCCTACGAACATGCAATACATTAACCATCATGTAACATATACCTACGAGCATGCAGTGATATGTAACATATATGGAACAAGATTCAATCCTACTTTAACCATACCTGATTGTTCGTGAGATTGAACATTTCTTTTACTTCTTTTATACACCATTTAATTCCGTATTTTTGGATTTCCTCATTATGGATCCCTTTCTCGGTATTCTTTTGTTTTTTTACTTATGTAAACTTTTTTTAAATGTTATATTGTAAAAAAAATATTAAATGCCTACGCGCATGCAATATAGACTTTAACAATCATGAAACATATGCCTATGAGCATGCAGCGATATGTAACATGTATGGAACAAGATTCAGTTATGCTTTAACCATACGTGATTGTTCGATGAGATTGAACTTTTCTTTGCTTATTTTATACATCTTTTAATTTGGTATTCTTGGATTTACTCATTACCAATCCCTTTTTCATATTTTTCTTACTGACTCCTATGTGTAAGTACGTTTACACTAATTTAACAACAACCTACATATTAATGTAAAATCCTATTTACATGTTTGTTACACCACGTTTCAGGTTTGTAAGAACTCACTGCTTTGGTGTAGTAAGAACTGGATACAAGTGTGTAACATTATGTGCACATGCAACATAGTAATGTTTTACTACTTATTAGTAGGTTTCTATAATGAATAGCTAAAGATATGTAATAAGATGCAACCATGTAACAAATGCCTACGAGCATGCAATATATTAACAATCATGTAACATATACCTACGAGCACGTAGTGATATGTAACATATATGGAACAAGATTCGATCCTACTTTAACAATACCTAATTATTCGTGAGATTGAACTTTTCTTTTACTTCTTTCAAAAAAAAAAAAAAAATTTGTCAAGATCTGACGGAGGAAGTCTTTTTCCATTAGATAATAAGTATCATCCTCGAGTTCCCTTCGGATAATACTTATTATCCCATACTCAAAGGTATCTGAAGGGCAAGCCTAGGCTTGGTCTTTGGTACCCAAAGAACACTGATTTTCAATTATATGTTTTTACTGACAGTGACTATGGAGGTAGTAACCTTGACAGGAAATCTACTACTGGAGGATGTCAGTACCTGGGAGATAGACTCATCTCATGGCAGAGCAAAAAGCAGCATACCGTATCAAAATCAACTGCCGAAGTGAGTACGTGGCAGCATCTGCCGGTACTTCACAGGTAGTATGGATCCAAAACCAGCTCACAGATTACGGTATGGAATTCGTTAACACTCCTATCTTCTGTGATAACGCTGCTGCTCTGGAAATTGTAAAAAACCCTGTCCAACATTCCAAAACCAAGCATATAGACATAAAGGTTCATTTCATTCGTGATTGCTATGATCGGGAGCTAATTCAGCTTCAAAAGGTAAGCTCCGATCAGAATGTGTCGGACATTTTTACAAAACCTCTTCCTCGTCCAAATTTTGAATCATGTGTTGAAGGCCTAAAGATGATTGCCTTCGAGGAATGATCTGATCAAATTTTGTTTGTAAATTTTTCTTTTCAGAAAACTTTAAAAAAAAATTATATATATAGAAAATTAAAAAAAAAAATTTGTAGTGTTTGTTTTCAAAAGCCTCATAAAAACAGGGGAAGAAATATCATTGTCTCAGAAAATCAAAAAAATATCTGTTTGAGGTTTTTATGATGTCTTTTGTTTGCATTGAGTTGTTAGGATGTGATATAAATTTCCATGACGATCGGAGACTGACACGTGTAAGGCAGAAGTATTTAATTAGGTATTCTTGAATTTCCTCTTTACCGATCTCTTTTTATAATTTTCTTAAGGACTCTTACGTGTAAATACGTTTGCACCAATTTAACAACAACTTAAACCATTTTATTAGTGTAAAAATATGTTTACATGTTTGTTACACCATGCTTCAAGTATGTAAGAACTCACTGCATTAATGTAGCAAGAACATGATACAAGTGTGTAACATTATATGCATTGATGTAGCAAGAACCTAATAAACCATGTTTATTAGTGTAAAAGCATATATGTAAGTGTTCGTTACCATACCTAACTGTTCGTTGCATACATGTAACAACATGCATTCAAAAAATTGATAATTTTGAGATCTAGTTGTTGATAATTTTGAGATCCTTTGATGTTTTTATTTTTGCAAACACCGCATTGATGTAGTAAGAACATGATACAAGTGTGTAACATTATGTGCATTGATACATGAACCTGATACACCCTTTTATTAATGTAAAAAACATATTTGTAACTGTTCATTACCCATACGTAACTGTTCGTTGCATACATGTTACACCATGCACTAAAAAAATTGATAATTTTGAGATCTTGTTGTTAATAATTTTGAGATCCTTTGATGTTCTTTTTTGTGTTTGCAAAAAATTAATAATTTTGAGATCTTGGTATTGTTTTGGTGCTAGTATTATAATGGTTTTAGTTTTCGACGGGTAGTAATCTTTACTACAAGTTGGTAGGACTCTGTTACCCAAATGTAACATATATATAAGAAGATGCAACCATGTAACAGACTCCTACGATTATGCAATATAGACAACCACAACTATGTAACAGATGCCTACGGGCATGCAACCATGTAAAAACTTGTCTACATTTTTGTTACCCAATGCTTCAGGTTTGTAAAAACCAGCTACGTGGTTATAGCAAGAAAATGTGTTTGCGAAAAAACGTGTTTGGGCATTTACTTGATAGGTAATTTGTATACGGAAAATGAGAGAGAAAAAAATGTGATATATAGATCAATGAGAGAGAAATTTAAATATTTATATTTTTTAATATATTATATACGTGTAACTGTTCGTTACACATATGTATATGTTGGCTACAGGTATGTAATGTTCGTTACCTACATGTAACAACATACATTAAAAAATTAATAAAAAAATGAGATTATAACCAAATTAAAAATAAAAAACGTCATATTTAATGGTGTAATTTAAAAAAATAATTATTATCGTATAAAAAGTTATTAATGATATAAAATAGAGGGGGAAAGTAGATATATATGTCACATCACTTATTATGTCATCTCAATTCAAATAAAAAACTACTTAAGTGTCATTTTCTATATTTTTAAATTTTAATTTAACTTAAATAAATTCAAATTAATCTAAATAATTTATTTTAAAAGGTGGTTAAGATGTGTGACTCATATATGTTCACGTGGTTCTCACAATATTTATAGGTTCTCATTTGATCCTAACTATATATATATATATATATATATATATATATATATATATATATATATATATATAGGTTAACGTTCTATCAAGAACTAAAAAATTGCGAGAACTAATCTGGACCAAACATTTTTTTTTAATTTTCATTTTTAATTATTCTATTATAATAAGGGCATTTTTGTAATTTACTCTCAAATTTTAAAATCCTATATCCCTAAAATCTTAATAACTATATATTCAAATTCAAATTACTCGTTCGTATAACTTCTTCTTAGATTTAATACGGTAAGGATCCTGCGAAAACTCTTTTTTTTTTACGAAAACCTAAAAACTAACACTAAAACCTTCATAACTTTTACATACGTTAATATTTTTCAATAAAAATTGCACCAAAAATCTTAAAATTCCATCGTCTTTGATTCGGGAAAAGAAAATGATATTTTGAAAAAAAAAATATTAGTGCACATGTGCACCATTTTCATTAGTACTACACAAAGAGAATTGTCATGAGAAAAAATATTGTTTAACTTAAAAACATTTAAAAACACTAAAATATTTATATAACTAATGATAACTCTACATATGCACTATAACTGTTTGTTATAATGCACATGTGTAGCATAAAATTTAAAAAAAATTAAATCGTTAAATCTATTTTCATAGTTAAAGATAACACAATTATAAGATTTATGGTGCAATATTATTTTTTTTTAGAATATTAATGTATACGACACGTATAAAATGTTTTTTTATTAGTGCACATGTGCACTAATAAAAAACCCACGAAAAGCTAACAAAATTATAATGTATTTGGTGCGATTTTTTCTAAAAAACAATATTAACGCGTACTATATGTATGAGTTTTATTTATTAGTGCACATGTGCACTAATAAAAAACGACGAGACGTTAAAGTTTTTTTAATTTTTTTCCATAATTAAAGAACTCATAATTCTAAGGTTTTTGGTGTAAATTTCTTTTAAAAATATGAACGTATGAAAAAAGTTATAAGTTTTTTTAGTATTAGTTTTTATATTTTCACAAAAAGTTTTTAGTATTAGTTTTTTTAGTATTAGTTTTTTTAGTATTAGTTTTTTTAGTATAAGTTTTTTTAGTATTAGTTTTTATAGTTTTTATATATAGGGTTAGGTTAAAGTGATAACTTTTTATTTTGAGAACTTTTGAGAAACAAATATAAACCACTAATTTCAGGTGGGACCAGTATAATTAATTGAGGGGGGGGGGGGGTTCCATATATATAAACTGGTGGTTTAAAATGGTTCTTAAAACAAATTAGTTCTCAAATGATGATCTCCCTATATATATATATATATATATATATATATAGGGGTTTCAGGTGGGACCAGTATAATTAATTGAGGGGGGGGGGGGGGGGGTTCCATATATATAAACTGGTGGTTTAAAATGGTTCTTAAAACAAATTAGTTCTCAAATGATGATCTCCCTATATATATATATATATATATATATATATAGGGGATGGAATGAATAATAACCATGTCTTATAGAATTAACCAAATAACCAACAATGGATGGCTTGATCAAAACATGGGGTTGATCCAATGGCTCAAATTAAAGCTGATTTTTTTTAATTATGTTTTGTTTTTATTAAATTGAAAAGGGCAAATCTGTCATTTAACAAACCCACATAAAACCCCCCTTCATTTAAAAAAGTCCATAACTTTTTTATACATTGTCGGATTTTTATAAAAATTGCACCATTAAACTCGTCGCATTTTTATCTTTAATTCAAGTATAGTCTCGACGTTTTTTATTATCGTTTTCTCAGACGAGCGTTGTAGCACTAGTGTTACTACCACTAACTTCATTTGTCATAACTGTTAACAAATAATAAAATTGCATATATACATTCATAACAAGTAGCATCGATGTTTCTACTTAGGTACAACTGCATATGCATATATTACAAATTATAAATGCATCGATATCTCAGACATACGATTTAGCATTAGTGTTACAACCATTAACATCATTGTTTCTACTTAGATAATATAAACCATATTTCAGACATAAGATGTAACATTAGTGTTACAACCACTAACAGTGGTTTGATGATTAGTAACACCAGTGCTATCAAGATTAAATAAAAAGATTAACAAAAAAACAACTAAAATATACAAAGAATACAACCCGCAAAGCACCAAAATTTTACAACTAAATATTAGCAATTGAGCCTGTTAATCAATCTATTTATGAAATAACTAAAATAATTTAAATTGCAAAAAATAAAGTCAAGCCTTATTAAATACCAATAGCATACCAGCGAAAAAACAAACCTAAATACCAAATCTAAATGTATCAACAAAAAACAAAACATTATTATAAATAATAACATACCAGCAGAAACACAAATCGGCTTATTAAACACCAAATGAAAAGACGAAAATCTGGTTGATGTTTCCATCAAATCTGGTCAAATACCAAAATCAAACCTAAAATTCTCGGCTTCAAGAACTTCGGTTACTTCGCCGGTGGTCGCTGTAGTTTAGAACCTCACCGGAAAGAGACTCGGAAGCCTCCGACGAGAACATCGGAGGTGCGAGGTCGGAGAAGATTGAGCGGCAGCGGCAGATCGTCTGATGGAAGGGCTAATCGTATGGGTTTTTTAAGAACAATAACAACTTCAGCCGCCATTTTCACGATCGTAACCCTAGCCGTTGTTGACGGCGACCGCCACTGAACCTTCTTGGTTGACGCCGACATATATATGTATCTAGTTTGACCGTCGTTGCTTGTGTGAAAAACTAATAGTCGGTAATATCATTAATGGAGATGGTTGGTAGTGGGATGAGGGTTAGAAATATAGAACGGTGGTGAGAAGGATGGATATCAGAAGAAGAAATGGCCTAAAAAGATAATGTGGTTAGTTTACATATCTACCCCTGGCTTGTTCTCAACCACAAATTCTCCTCAAACAACTAGAACCATCGGATGAAAGTCATGATGCCTTTAGATTGAGTTAATTAGTTATTGCTATTAGGATGGGTTATTAAATGTTCCCATCCCTATATATATATATATATATATATATATATATATATATATATATATATATGGTTAGGTTATTTTGAGAACCAACATATATTGTAAGAACCGCGAGAATCAATCTGATTCATAGATCTTAATACATTTTTAAATTGAATGGACTATAATAATTTGGATTAATTTATATTAAATACAATTTTAAATATCTAGTAAAGGGCATTTAGGTAATTTACTATTTAGTTGGTGAGATGACATATTTAGGTGATGTGACATAAATATTTAGCTTCTCCCTCCATTTTAAATCGCTATTAATGTTTTTATACAATATTATTTTTTTTTAAATTTACACCATTAAATAAGACGTTTATTATCTTTACTTTGGTTATAGTCTCATTATTTTTCTAATATAATGTATGTTGTTACATACATGTAACGAACAATTACATATGAATAGCGAACATATACATATGTATAACGAACGGTTACACATAGGTAAAATAATAAAAAAAATATAGATATTTAAATTTCCATCTCTTTGATCAGTAAATCACGTTTTTTTCTCTCTTATTTTCCGCAAACACATTATGTATCAGGTAAATGCCCAAACACATTTTCCACAAACATATTTTCTTGCTACAACCACGTAGCTGGTTCTTACAAACCTGAAGGATTGTGTAACTAAAATGTTGACAAGCTTTTAAATGGTTGCATGCTCGTACGTAGGCATCTGTTCCATAGTTATTATTATATTGCATGTTCGTAGACATTTGTTACATGGTTGCATCTTGTTACATATATATATCAGGGGCGGATCTAGGAAAGAAAATCAGGGGTAGCGGGGACTAATGGGGGTTCGGGGGCAGCGCCCACGAATTTTTTTTAGGTAATTAACGGGCTTTTGATCATATTTTCAAGGGGCTTTTGATCATATTTTCAAGGGGCTTTTGATCATATTTCTAGTAAAAACCATAAAATTTCTTCCAGGGGTCGCGAAAAATTCGTTTCAGGGGTCGCAAAATACCAAAAACGTAAAACCCCAAAAAAATTTCCTTCTTCGCGTTAACGGTTCAGGGGTCGCGGGGGCTACCCCTACCCATAGGGTAGGTCCGCCCCTGATATATATTACCCCTTCGTAACAGTAGGAGAGTCCTTCAAACTCGTAGTAAAAGGTTAACACCCATCGAAAACTAAAACCATGATGATACTAGAACCAAAACAATACTAAGATTTCAAAATAATCAATTTATTTGCTACCACAAAAAACCAACAAAGGATCTCAAAATTATCAACAACAAGATCTCAAAATTATTAATCTTTTGAATGTATGTTGCTACATGTATGCATCAGACAATTACGCATGGGTAAAGAACATTTACATATATGTATAATAATAAAAATATATATATATATATATATATATATTTAAAATTTCCCTCCAATAATTTTTTCTTTCCTTCCATCGATATCTAAACCATATTATTTTCTCTCCCATTTCCGCACGCGATACAAAAAGTAAACTTAACTTGCATCTTTAGCCATTCTCTTTAAAAAAATAAAAATTTTACTACCGGTTGGTAAAACTCTGTTACAAAAGTGTAACATTTTACTATTGTTAAGAAGGTCTTTGTTATGAACGATAGTAATATTTTACTACTTGTTTGTAGGATTCTGTAATGAAAGGGTAGTATATATGTAACAAGATGCAACCATGTAACAAATGCTTACGAGCATGAAATATAGACATTAACAACCATATAATGCAGCGATATGTAACATATATGAAATAGGGTTCAGTTCTGCTTTAACCATACCTGATTGTTCAATGAGAATGAACTTTTCTTTTGCTTCTTTTATACACTTTTTAATTCGGTATTCTTGGATTTTCTCATTACCGTGTTGCATTTGCACATAATGTTACACACTTGTATCAGGTTCTTGTTACACCAATGCAGGGAGTTCCTTCAAACCTGAAGTGTGGTGTAACAAACATGTAAACAAGTTTTTACACTAATAAAATGTGTAAGTTGTTGTTAAATTGGGGCAAACGTTCTTACACATAGGATTCAGATAGAAAAAATATGAAAAAGGGATTGGTAATGAGGAAATCCAGGAATACCAAATTAAAGGGTGTATAAAAGAAGCAAAAGAAAAGTTGAATCTCATCGAACAATCAGGTATGATTAAAACATAACTGAAGCTTGTTCCATATATGCTACTGAAAGTGCGTGAGCGTAAGAATCTTCTACTTAGTCGTATAGAGATCAATGTAAACGAGTAAAACACAGAGAGTAAATACAACTGAGACTTGTATTAACCACAGAGACCACAGAGTACACTTAGAGAAA